>JBBBDQ010000335.1:3385000-3735000 GCA_037127315.1 Ascarosepion bandense
TGGTCGAATTTCTGGGTCATATATATATATATTGAAAAGGAGATTTAAAATGCCAAAATTAAACGAAAAAAAGGCCATCATATTAGATAGTTATCGTAGAGTGGGAGGTTATTATATCTTAAAAGAATTGTGCGTAAAGACATAAGAATTGGGGCAGATTTTAGCCATGGCAGAACCTGTAGAAATAGCTATTTCCAAAATGTTAAGTATAGAATTTAAAGATGAAATATATGTGTGATTATGTGTGTATCGAATGAAATAAAGGCATGCTATATGTATAGGCTAAAATGTTTAATAGAATCTATGAACCTTCGTTATCAACCTCAGCCTACCGGTTCACAATCCACCCACGTCTATTGAACAGGTGAAGAGGCTCATCCCTTGTTTCCTGTTTAGGATGCGTTTTCCGGTTTTCTCTTTTCCAATCTCTTCACTCATTTCTTTATTTTTTTCAATTGTAGTAGATAGACTAAACTATCGCCCGGTTCACACTCCACCCACATCTATTGAACAGGTGAAGAGGCTTATCACTTGTTTCCTCTTTAGGATGCGGTTTCCGGCTTTCTCTTTTCCAGTCTTTTTACTCTTACGTAGCACCCTGCGCATCAGTCGCGTTATCGCCTTGCTTGGGGTGATATGATTAAAAAAAAAGTCACATATTTCTTCCAGCTGCGGTTTGATAACACGTGTAGAAAGGGCCATTCCCCAGATATAAAATATTGAATTTACATCTGAAATAAATAAGTATCTGTAAATTAAATTTACATCGAGCTCTCCGTTGGATCAGTTTTAAAATTTAATCTAATATTACTAGGATTCATTGGGATTATTTATCAAATCTTCTCCTGGATTTATTACTGTTATACGCAAATATTATCTCTTGTTATATCTTGTTTAGCCGATTTGTTGTGTTTGTTTTTTGTTTATGATACAAACAGAAAATAACTTTCGATTGTATGAATTCTATCCCTAGTTAGCCAATATCACCACGAGCCACAGACAAAAAAGAGGACAATAAAATAATAGTAATTACCAAGAGAAAAGATAAAGATTGGCATTGCATTTACATGTTTAGAAGATCAAAGTTGACTGGGAAGCAAGAATCAGGAGAAAGTCCCTTAAGCCTTAAGTGCAACAGAAGGAACTGTTAGCATAGAATTTACGGTTACATCTAACCATTTCAAATGTAAAATGATGAGACGTTGCCGCCAATCTCGTACGGTGTTTAGATTTATTAACTCTGGGCATCATAGCGGGGAGTTCATCAGGAGAATTAGCACAAAAATATTTACAGAAACATAACAGGAAAACTACGTTACATTGGTGGGAATAAAACTGAAGCTGAGATGATAGTTGTTCGAGATGGTGCAATGAGTCACTCTCCTGAAGTGATATAATTTTAATGGTTGGTGATTTCAGCAGGATAGAAAAGAAAGCTCAAAAAATAGTTATGAATTTTGAATCTCACTCGTTACATATGAATGTGCATGCATGCAAACGTTCGTGCATCTGCATTTATAGAAATATATGAGGGTGACACAATAAGTCCAGAACCCGATAAACTGAATTTCCCTTCTTGAATAATATTCAACAGAGATTAAGGTCAATTGTGGTGCAGTGCATATCGACTCAGAACGACAAATCGGGGTGCCGAATTGATACAGATGAATTCCTTGCATTCACTTACGCACAAATACCTTTCGGAAAAGTATTAATCCGTGTCTTCCCTCCAATTATGTGTTAAATAGCTGACAGATTGGGTTATATAGCCTTGTTTGGCAACCAGTCTACCACAGAAAGCAATGGCAAGCTACTGCGGGATAATCTTCTGCCTAGTCAGTCATGTCTCTTTCGAGACATGATCGCCCAAACCGTCTATCAAGTAAGGCACTTAACTGACTAATATTGAAAGAGAAATATTTATTGTGTAAACTAAATGCTTTTATAATCATCATCTTCACGTATGACCTAAGAATGCATCTCTCTCTTTCTCTCTCTCTCTCTCTCTCTCTATATATATATATATATATATATATCCCTCGCATTATCTATCTATCTATCTATCTATCTATCTGAATATTGACGATACAAAATGTAGGATTATCTGTACAGAATTACAATTTCTGCTAAATATTTGATTATATGAGGGTTTTTTTTCCCCGGAAACAAATTTGTTACCAGTGATGTAGTTTATTGGCTTATTAGTGCCCCCCCCACCTGTCTCTAAAGAGAAAACCATCAGTTGGCTTGACGACAGAAGGCTCTTTTAAACATTGAACTCATTTTAATGTACAGATAATGAAGAAGATCAGATAACGATCCGTGCCTCACTGGTCATTAACGAGCTATCGACGGTTTGTGACTTTTCACGGAGGGGCATGATTGCACAAGATGAAAGCGACGAAGCTGTTTTATTGATGCATCTTCACCAAATGATAGGGAAAAACAACAAAGAAACAAGATCATCATAATCGATCGACACCTCGTTGAACTTTATTCACATCATCATCATGTCTTTCAAGAAATAAATGCATTCACCGTGTGTGTAGGTAAATGTATGCTTTAAAATGACACCATGGTTCATTGAATTTTCCGTTCCGTACTTTTATTGTTAAAAAGCCTGCGTTCTGTATGGCTTCCGTTTAATGATCAGAACTGCCATTAATCCGAACAGAATAATATCCACCTGTTTTACATATTTCCTTACTTATTCACACACACACACACACACACACACATGTATATATATATACTAGCAGTATAGCCCGGCGTTGCTCGGGTGTAATGAAAGCTTGAAAACTAATCCATGTTCCTGGAGCTCAGACTTTTTGGACGTTGGCACCAAAGACTAAAAAGCAATAGTTGTTTCCAGTTAAAGCGAAACCGTAGACTGAAAGAAAAATGAATGGATGTAAGTCAAATTCTGATTTCCTGGTATCGATCTTAAATAAGTCTTTTTCGTTGTAAACTGAATTTTGAAGGCTAAATAAGTCCTCTGAGTGAATGGCTTCATAACTGAAACTAAGAACTACAATTATACCTACTTAGAGCCAAACCGAAAGCAAAAACTAAAATAAAAGGGCTGAAAAAAAAAATACAGACATACAGGCAGATAAACAGACACACACATAAACATCTTGCCTTATATATATATATATACTAGCAGTATAGCCCGGCGTTGCTCGGGTGCAGTGAAAGCTTATATATATATATATTATCGATTTTCTGCACTATTGTAAGAACTGCAACCATGAAACTTCTGAATATCGTTTCTTATGCCTTTGTCTATGAGTGTATCAAATTTGATTAAAATAGGACCACTCCTTCTATAACCCGATTTTTTTGATTATCAATTTTCGATATTTGTCGAGGGTACCTCGACAGAAAACCGAGCTAAGAACACTCACAGACGCTTATAGTACAACTGTGTACATTTTCAAGAAAATCGGTTCAGCCGTTTCGGAGTCTATAGGTAACGGATACACACACAGAGAAATGTTCCATTTATAAATAAGTTTAGATATTATCGATTATCTGCACTATTGTAAGAACTGTAACCTTGAAACTGCTGAATATCGTTTCTTATGTCTTTGTCTATAAGTGTATAAAATTTGATTAAAATCGGACCACTCCTTCTATAATCCGATTTTTTCGATTATCGATTTTCGATATTTATCGGGGGTACCTCGACCCAAAACCTAGCTGAGAACCCTCACAGACGCTTATAGTACAACTGTGTAAATTTTCAAGAAAATCGGTTCAGCCGTTTCGGAGTCTATAGGTAACGGGCACACATACACACACACACAGACACGTACACACACAAAGTTTCATTATATATATATGTATATATATATATATTACTATTTTTGTTGGACATTCGTATTTGAACAGACGACCCGCTAATTTATTAAACAGTATATTTATTTCTTTTATTGAATATAAACATGCGCTCGCCGACAGGATTCGAAACTGCGTTCCGCTTGTCTAGAGATACCGTTATTTGATCCGACTCGGTCACGGAGTGCTGCGATGACCAAATAAAATTCAATAGTGCCTTATAATCGCAATTATTTCCTCAGCCTGTAGACGAAATTAAATGAATATACTGTTTACTAAATAAACGGAGTTTCTTCCCAAATATGGGTATCGACTGAAAATAACATTTAACTTGTCTAAAAAGGAGATTTTTAGTTTTGCACTAATTGAAAATAACCGTTTGACACAAAGGCTTTTCTGCTAATCATTTTTATGAGATTTTCAAGGTTTTTAGTGCCACTGTTGTAATTGGTGCGTCCGTTTTTCAGACTTAGACACGTTATCGATTTTTAAATCAGTTCGCAAAAAAAAAATAAGCAACCCTAAAATGTTTTTCATTTTGAAGGACAGATAAATGAACGAGAAATCTTTTCTTGCACACACACACACACACACACACACACACACACACACACACACACACACACACACACACACACATATGTGTATATATATATATATATATATAACTTGTAATATACAACTATTGCTTCATCTACAAAGCAGGAAAATCAACCTGTGAGTGAAAGAATGATTCTGATTAGTAGAGGCTGATTGGGAAGTGCAAACAATTACCATATTTTGAGGCCTGCTCCATTATCTTTCCCAAGAAGTCATGGCAATTCACAAATAAGAAAGAAAAAAGGAGCCATGACCATCTACACCCTGAAGGGAAATGGTGTAAATGACTACTCTGAATTCAAAACCGTGGAGAAGGCAAAGGCAAACCACTCCACTATCTTTCCCAAGAAGTCATGGCAATTCACAAATAAGAAAGAAAAAAGGTGTCTGTGGAGGGCCATGACCATCTACACCCTGAAGGGAAATGGTGTAAATGACTACTCTGAATTCAAAACCGTGGAGAAGGCAAAGGCAAACCGCTCCACTATCTTTCCCAAGAAGTCATGGCAATTCACAAATTATAAAGAAAAAGGAATCTGTGGAGAGCCATGATCACTTACATCCTGAAGGTTCATGGCATAGCTGACTACTCTATATTCAAAACTGTGGAGAAGGCAAAGGAAAACCACTCCATTATCTTTCCCAAGAAGTCATGGCAATTCACAAATACGAAAGAAAAAGGAATCTATGGAAAACCAGGGCCACCTACATCCTGAACAAATATTGTATATTGGATTACTCTGAATTCAAACCATGGAGGAGGCAAAGGAAAACCACTCCATTATTTTTCCTTAGAATTCATGGCAATTTCTAGATAATACAGAAAAAAATGATCCAAGATCACCTATATCCTGAAGGGACATTGTATAGATGATTATTCTGAATTCACACCCATGAGGAAGGCAAAGAGAAACGACTCCATCGTTTTTCTTAAGAAGACATGGCAATTAACAGATAATAAAAAAAATGGGATCTATGGAGAGCTATGTTTATCTACATCCTGAAGAGACATGGCATAAACTATATATGCAAATATACACAAGAAGAGAAACATAGAAATGTATTTATTTGAAAGAGTCACTTAAGATAGTGGATTACTGTTAAAATAGTTCTGATTTTTTTTTATAATCGTGTTTCCCCAAGCAAGGCATTTTACTGCCACTGTTGTGCAGGGGGTTACATAGGAGGAATGTCATGCGGAGTGAGAGGTTGCAGGGAGCGTCAGGAAGAGAGTAGGAAAAAATTGTTCGACTTGGAATCATGACTTGAATTATAGGTATGCCATATTTTTTTTGTTTTGATTTCTTCTCTATTTTTGCCCAATAGTTTTGCTTAAAATTAAAACTTTTCATGTCTAACTGCAGGTTTGATTTGATTTTTAGAAAAAATTTTTTGACTGGACTTTAACTAAGTTAAAACTTAATCAGTCACTTTTTTTATCTTTTTTTGAAATCTTTAAATTTTTTTGTTCTCAATTGGAGTAGATAGACTAAACTATCGCCCGGTTCACACCCCACCCACATCTATTGAACAGGTGAAGAGGCTCAGTCCTTGTTTCCTGTTTAGAGTGCTGTTTCCAGTTTCCTCTTTTCTAATCTTCTCACTCTTACGTAGCCCCCTGCACATCAGTGGCGTTACCGCCTTGCTTGGTGTGATATGATTAAAAAAAAAAATATTTATATTATGGAAATCAACGAATTTTAACGAAACTTGGTTATAAGTAACCGACAATTTGAAATGAATTGTTTGAACATTATTTTTTATCAATACTCGTATTTAAGTAGATATTCTGTTTTTAATGAAAGAGTATTATATATTTATTTCTACCGGCCTGATTATTTACGATAAATTGTTATTACGAAAATGCGTGTCATTCGGCAGGATTCGAACCTGCAACACCTATCGAGATAGATCTGGTAACATCTTAGAACTCCCGACCACGAATAGCCTCGAGTCTGAACGAGGTTTTTCTCAAGTCAATATAACACAATTTTCGATCCATCGTAAACAAACATATCTGATCTGAAATGTATAGTAATGTCAACAAATTTAAACATGTTACGGAAATCAACGAACTTTAACGAAACTTGGTTATAAGCAACCGACAATTTGAAATGAATTGTTTGAACATTATTTTTTATCGATACTCGTATTTAAGTAGATGGATCGAAATAAATATATAATACTGTTTCATTAAAAACAGAATATTTACTTAAATACGAGTATTGATAAAAACTAATGTTCAAACAATTCATTTCATATATATATATATATATATATATATTATGGAGTTAAAGACAAAAGATTATTTATTATAATCGGCCATGCCAAATTTTAAATAAAAATACCAGTCGACCGGTTTCATTCTCTCTCTTCAGAACTTTAAACGGGGAAAAACTATGTAAAAAGAATATCTGTTATGACTTAAATGAATGAAAAAAACACTGTTTGTAAAACGTACAACGGTAGTAATTATGTATTTGATCATCTTACGTTGAAAATAATCAGTGAAAAAAATGGAAAAACTGACTGAAATGACTAAAGCATTACACACTAGTTTGCAGTTACAACAGTTGAAACTATTTCAACATGATCAGATGCAATTACGAAAACAACAAACGGAAGACACTAAGCTATTGTGCAAAATCGTAATATCTAATACAACAGAAGAATGGAGATACAGATTTCTTTCCTCTGAAGAAATATCAAATTTATTATATGAATTCAGATGATCCAAACAATGGAATAACTTTCCTTGCCTATTTTTGTAGGTACAATACATTTTATTCGAAAAGGTGCGAGCAATGATCTGGGGAGGAGAAAGTTACGTTGTTAGTGCAAAAGTTATGTACAGAAGAGATCACTAAATACACAAACATAATTTTACCTAAAAAGCCGGAGGAATTCTTGTTGAAGGAGACAATAAAGGTTTTGTAAGGAATGTTCGAACAAAGAGACAGTTTATTCCAAACTTAATATAAATGTTTAAACATTGTAAAACAAGAGAATGAAGACTTTGTGACTCATGCAGCCAATGTAAATTCACAAGGTGGATTGATTAAATTAGGCGACCTTTCTGTCAATATGTTTGAATGTTTAATCTTTGTCAAGGGGCATAGAGTGGCGAAGGACAAACACATCAGATCAAAGATTCTAACAATTACGGAGCAAGACCCACAAATTAAGCTGCAGAATGTGACTGAGGAATGCCAGAGGCTGATAAATGTAAAAAGTAATACGCAGATCGAGAAAAAGAATATTTCTCGAGTCCAAGCGATAAAAGAACCGAAATTTGCAAAATATAAGTAAAAAACATCCTAGTGTGGTGGAGTTGCTTTTAAAACAAGGACTGTTTTTAGGGATAAGGTTTGATTCGAATGTGGCTCTGTTAGTAACATAAGTTCTCACTGTTAGTATAACACATCACTCAATAAATCCAGGGCCTAACTAATAAATCAAGAACTTTTAGGCAAAATTCGACTTTATTCATCAACATAGTTTCCTTGATACAATGATTCCAACGCTCTCTAACAATTCGATGCCTTTTTCTAGAACGACTTGTCTTTGTCCTTTAAATACCTCTCAATTTCCGATAACACTGCACCAAAATCTCTTTCTTTGGAGCATTCTTTTGGGGTCTGCAAACATCCTGTAAGCGCTGTGGGCCAGATCTTGAGAATAGGGTAGATGCGGAATCAATTCGAAGTGCAATTCATATAGTTTTGCCATCGGTGCGATCGACATGTGACACGGTGCGTTGGCTTGGTGAAAGATCACTTTTTTCTTTTACATTTGTGGCCGTTTCTTCATTCAGACGCACCAATAATGCTATATAATATTGGCTATTTATAGTTCTTCCTTTCTCAGGGTAATCGATGAACAAAATACCTTGCGCATCTCAAAATACGGAGACCAAAACTTTGCCCAGCTGACTACCGATTGACCCGGAGAGAAGCGTTGGATACTTGTTTTATCTATTGTCGTATATTTACGCAAAAGTCTTTCTTGTTGCGTTGAAATAGTTGAAAAATCTGAATCGTCGACATGTTGATGGTTTTGATTGACTGTGAGCCAACGCGAAACCTATTTGAACACACCTTTCTCACTGACAAATGTTCATACAAAATGGAGAATACACTGCCTTCTGATATGTTCAACTCCTCTGTTATCTCACCTACCTCTAATTTACGATGGCCAAAGCGACTTTGTGGAATCTTTAGTGTTTTGTGGGACAACTGACGATATGGGGTGACCTGAGTGTTCAGCATCATTTGTGTCTGTACCACTGCGTTTAAAGTCAGTATACCACCCCTTACCCGTTATTGCCGATAGAGTATAGTCCGAATAACACTTATCAAGCCACTGCTTGGCTTGAACAGTATTTCTTCCCATCAGAAAGCAATACTTTATCTACACACAAAATTCAGATCATTCGATTTTTTTGAAAATTTGCAACAGTAGATTCATTTAACTGTAATTTGTAAACTAATAATCCGATTAGGCCTAAAGTTTCTCACATGCCATTTGTATGTCAGTACTTCATAAAAATCATGTGGATTTTTTATTAATGGCAGGATCGGGACATATTATTGAGTGATGTTTTAAACAGAAAAAATAAATCAAAAATTTAAATCCAAAGTAAACAATGTTTTATCCAAGAACGAAATTGAAAAGAGCGAAAAAAAAAAAAAAAGAGAAAGGAAAAAGAAATACGAAAATAAATATTCATATGTTGAAGCTATTTTTGGATATTTGAAGCGACATTTCTATTGTGAATGAACAAACATAGAAGAAAATAGGTTGTCCATCATTCACGAGTACCAAAAACATAGCTAAATGAGTGTCTGGGAAAAAAGTTAAACTTCAGTGGCGAATTAGCTGCATTGTATCATGTAGGGAGAGGAGTTTCAAATTAAAAGTCTATGTACTTCCAGGAACGAAACATTTATTTGGTACAGATTAGAAATTGCTTTTCAATTTTTGAGTCTTACCTGTAAATTCATTTTGCAACAAGGTAGACGTGTCATTAAAGGAAAACTCTGAAGAAAGTGAAAAATTGATTTCTGAGCTGAAAAACGAATTTCCCCGCGTGTTTTCCGAAGGTCTCGCAAAATGCTCAAAAGTCGAGGTCAGGTTTGAACTTAAAGACAACATAAGACCAGTATTCAAACCAAAAAAATATGTACTATTTTCAGCTTTAGATTCCTCAAATGAACAACTGGAACTGTAAGAGAAAATCAGATTGTGCTGCATTGATTGTAAGGAAAAAGAACCAAAAGATCCGATTTTGTACAGATTTTTCAACCGGATTAAAAGTTTTTCTGGAAGACCACGCATAGGTGTTACCTTCACCGGAGGTTTCTTTTTCTAAGCTGAATTGTGGCAAAGTATTTTCTGTCTGACGTATGAAAGCAAAATAACAGTGCTCAAAGTTATTAGCAATTAATACGCACAAAAACTTTACAAGCTAAATCGTCTCCCGTTTGGGTCAAAGGTGGCTTCAAGATGTTTTCAACAAATAATGGACACCGTATTAACGGGGCTAGAATTTGCCACAACGTACCAGGACAACAAACTGTTAAAGAGCGAAATCAACGAAGGGCAACATATATATATATATATATATATATATATATATATATATATATATATCTCAAAGCAGTGTTCCAGAAGACTGATGAATTCGGCTATATGTATTAGGAGATGGAAAATGGTAAAAGAGTGTAGAGGTTGTCAACTTGCAACAAAAGTACCACTAATGAAAATTTACCCATGGCCTAAAACAGATGTTCCCTGGACGAGGTTACATGTCGACTACGCTGGACCAATAAATGATTACTTCTACCTTATAATCGTGGACAGTTTCACCGGGAATATTTAAGTGTAGATATCTAAAATCCGCAAATACAATGAATGTACTAAACGAAATTTTTAATCGTTTTCGTGTAACAAAAACTTTAGTTAGTGACAACGGGACACAGTTTACCAGCAGAGAATTTAAGAATTTCTGTACATCTTTGTCCATAGATCACATTACGAGCTCTGATTACCACCCGACATCAAATAGGCAAGCAAAACGTTTCGTACACACTTTTAAAAGAGCTCCAAGAAAGAATGAAGGTATGGGCACTGATGAGAGGATTATAGAAAAGTTTTTAGCGGTTTACAGAATCACTCCCAATCTGAACACAGATTCAGGCTTATCACTAGTTGAACTGATTTTCGCGAAAAAATTCTCTGTTGCTTAGGGAAACAAAAAGAGTGGTTGAAAAAGAAACTTTGCGACCAAATTTTACAAACCAGGAAACAGATTTTTCTTCAGAAGTTAAAAGCGAAAAAGCTTCTGTAAAGACAGAATTATCACCAAAAGTCTTGGCAGAGTCATATACATGCACAATGGAAGATGAGAGTGAAAAAGACATTTAAATCAGATAAGGCCCAAACATCCGAAAGAAGTCATGGCTAGTGAAGAATTACTATTGGAGGTAATATATGACGCATTCGAAATATCAGTTTCCATATTTTCCCTAGTACCGTTGGAAGTAACATCGACTCCGTCAGTGCCGGAAGTGACATCTTCTCGAAAATCTCTAATGCTTCAATTTTAGTAGCACAAAAATTGGTGAGACGTAAAAGTACAAGAAAGAGGAAAAAAGTCAAACAATTATGTCCTGAAAATTAAAAAGTTCATGAGCAAAATTTCATGAGAAAATTAGCTCTAGGGTGTGTTGCAATGGAATGTTTCTAACTTCCTAAAACCTATGTGAAATGACTAAATTAGTAGTCATATATAGTGAGCATAGGAAATGACTTGTCTCAACAACGAGGCTTGCTTGCAGACCGAGCGACTAGACTTGAGCAAGCACTTTTGTTCACCTCTCTGCGTCCGAGCAGAGGTGGACAGAAGCGACGATCCGCAGAAGAGTAGTTTCGCTTGGGTTCATAAACCAAGAGCCCGACCCAGCCTTAAGCTGAGTCTACGGGATATTTTTTTGCTGAGTTTAATGGCTAATAGTTCCCTCATAAATTGACCTTGTGTCACACCTATCTCGCTGGGAAGTCGGTAAATACTCGTGTCTCGGCAAAGAGGCGGCTTATGTACAGACCGAGCGATGTCCGGAGCAAGCATTCTTGTTTACCTCTCTGAGTCTGAGCAGAGAGGGACCCAAGCGAGGCTGCGACGAAGGGTAGAGTCTCGCTTGGGTTGATAAAACAAGAGCCGGTCCCAGCCTTCAGCTACGTCTACGGAATATTTTTGGCTGGGCCTAAGCGCTCGGAATGCCACACAAATAAACCTTGTGGCACACCTGCCTTAGTGGGAAGGCGGCATATACCCTTGTCTCGGCAACGAGGCTTGATTGCAGACCGAGCGATAAGTCTTGAGCAAGCACTCTTGTTTACCTCTCTAGCTTGGGTTAAAAAAAAACAAGATCCCAACCAAGCTTTAAGCTGAGTCTACGGCATATTTTTGGCTGAGCTTAAGGGCTCAGAATCCCCACATAAATTGAACTTGTGCCACACCTGCCTTGGTGGGAAGGTGGCTGATAGCTTCAGCAATTACTAGCCTGTCACTGGATTCTCTGTCTTGCCGTACTGTATTCTATCTACAATAAACTTCTCTTCTTTCGTCTACGCACATGTTGCTGTTCTTTCACTCGAGTACCACCTTGTCTGTTTGTATTCTCTTTAAATAATACACCACTATATATATATATATATATATATATATATATATATTATTTTTTATTTTCAATTTATCTATTTATCCTTGTATAGAACAAAAATTAAAATTCACAGTCTATTCATTATCTATCTATCTGAATCTTGCTGATTATATATTTATCTATCTATATATTTTTCAAGTTCTTATTTTCTCTATATGATATTAGTTCATGGGCGATAATAAATTAATCCTTCGAGTTGTGGATTTGACATCAGTAGTTTCTGAACAATCATTGCTTTCACTGTCTTCATTACGATCCTGACACTTTCTCAAATTATTTCCGATTTTCTTTTATAATTAGCAATCCAAATTACCCAGAGATATTATGAGCTAATCCCCTGGACACGAAAGTCAAAAGTCTTTAATATTTGAAAATTTAATCGCTAATCGGCATGCTTTGCTCAAATGACTCTGAAAATTAAAAAGAAAAGATCCCGTTTACAAATGTACAGTGATCTTACGACCATATCTAGTCATGAGACTGAATGTTAAATGATTATGATTAACATAACTGATTAATAATAGTATATATAATTAACCGATTGATGCATATATATTTGCTGAATATTGAATGGTACATATTTTTGTTTGTAGCGTACACAATAAGTATAACAGGATACTGAACGCGAAGAATGTAATTCTCACAGTGTGATGATTGATATCTAAACCTTGTCACTTAAAGAAATGAATAGTACGGATTTTGATTGTATTCCTTTTTAATATTTAATACACACATTTCAGAAAGACACCCAGTAAATCACTAGTATTTATTTATTTGCAGATACTAACCATTTTTATTAATAAACTACTTTAAATGCAATGATTGCCTAGACGCTTATTGCAAAGGCGTAAAATATTTAAAGACGAGAACTCAGTTAAAAAGAATTAACATATTTTTCAAGAAATGGCGTCTGAATGTGTTTATTAAAATTCTGTTAAATGTCGATCATTTAGATATCTTTGCACAGACACATCCATAGACACAAATTTTGAAGACCATGAATCATTGAGTCAAATATAGTTTGTTTTCTTATTCGTCTTGTTATGATTTCGTCTTTGTTTTTCTTAATACAATTGTCTCTTTTATTAAAACTGATTGGGGGTTTTCTTTAATTATTTTGTTTATTTTTCTTGTTCTAATTGAACGTTTGATGAGTCGTCTATTGGTTGATACTTAACATTTGAAACCTTTCATCACTTGTTTCAGTCTCATATGGGAAAAATAAAGTTACCTAAATTTCTTTGTAAATGAAACGCTTCACAATGAACAAATCATTCTTTTCATTTTCTTTTTGCTTTTGTTCGAATATTTAATTTTTCCCTTGAGTATTTTGCCTGAAGTTGGTGTATATTACTGCAGCTTTACCGCATTATTATTTTATCATTTTCGTTGGTGGATAAAAATTGGGTCAAGACTAATTTGAAAGCCATTTATTTACGTTAACTGCGAAGCCAAAGAGAAGACAGGGTCAAGTCAAAGATTTTTTAAATGAAAGGCAAAATGAATTAATGTATTTTCAACACGCAAGTTTTAAAAGTTTAATTATTAGTATTGTTTGGTCAATACGAAGAGGGACTGTGATGTGCTTTTTCAGTTGATCACAAAATGATAAATAAATCTTGAGTAAAGAGAAAAGAAATATAAAAACAAAAGAAAAACAAAGAAGACAAATATGAAGAAGCGGTGATAAACAGAAAAGGTAGACAGAAAGACTAGTAATAATAAAATTATATGAAGTACAAGAACTTTTTGTTGTTACATAAAATTAGAAGGGTTTATTGTTAACTAAACTCCTTTAAAATATCACGTTTTCTTGCAATATGATAGCTGCCAAATTAACAGTTATTCATATAAATGGTCAAAATGGTGTATTTTTGTTTGCTGGTTATAATATTGCTGTGGAGATAAATACACCTCTCCAAAATAGACATAGACGAGTTCATGTAGCATAAATACTGACGCCAAGAATCTCCAGATGTCTCAGAGAAGAAGTAGAAAGAGAGTTGATGAAAGCGAGCCGGAAGCGAGCTTTATTTTCTGACTACAGAATTCAGCAAGACTACGTCAGCTCCAAACGACATTATATTTTTGAATTTTGTTAATGTCCTTAATTGCAACATCTAAAGACATCACAGTGGCGACGAAGATTAGAAATAATACGAAAATGTTTTTACATCTCTCGCTTAGCATTAATAAATAGCTACGTAGAAAATTCAAAATTCACAGAAAATAATTTTGTGGGGTTCGTATATATTCATAGCGCAAGGCGGAAGTCGTCGAAAGTTAAGGCTGTATAATATACTGTTATTAAGAACAAAATATATTTCTTCCTAATTAATTATTACAGGTACGAACATGATATACTATGGAAGAATTGAAGATAATTCTTCAGCAACATATAGATTTAAGAAGATATTATTACAACAAATGCAACAGAATATCAAGGATGGTTATTTTTCTTGATTGTTTTATTTACGTTCAATGCAATGAAGATATAACAAACATTGAAAAATGAAATAAACAAAATTTTCAGTTTATTAATACGGCAAGTGTGTAAAACTTTGTGTAACTCAGATTGATTCATTCATATGTTCTCTACGGTTCTTTTTCTATTTCTAGCTACGAGATGAGATATAGTTATTATTTACATCATTTATATTGTTCAAAATGATTTCTTCATCTTTGTTGCCATATTCACCAGTTGCGTATGACATGCCTTTTCCAGAATTTCTTACTATATGTTATCTCCTTTTTAACTCAACCCTTTAAGTTTTTGTTCACCCCTGCTGTAGTCGGGTGTTGAACTTTTGGGATTATTTAATCTTTGATAAATTATTAGGCGGAATCGTAGTCACTGTGAAATCCGCATTCCTTTCATTAATTACATGAACTTCACCAGGGCTACATAGAAAATTTTAGCAAAGTCTGGTCTACTATTTAGCCCATAGTTGGAGGAAGATAGATAGATTCATATCTTTCTAAAGGTATTTGCCATCTATAGCAAAAGATTTTGGAAAAATTGTTGACCCCTTGTATCTGACTCCTTCTAACATGCATCTTATTTGAAATTTCAGATTTTACCACATATTTTGTACTGCTGCTATAAAGAGGATGGAGATGTACAATCCTCAATTTCTAAGAAAGAAAAATCGTTTAAGAGGCCTTGCGGGTGATAATATAATCCACTTTAAAGCTTTTTTCCACAGACATATGATCCCCACTCTATCGCTAATATGTTTCTAATTCCATAGCAAATGTATCCATTTTTAGGAGTGGCAACTCAGACCATCGCAGCTTTGCTATGTCCACAGATTTGAATCTGCCTAATTCTCTGTGTATTCTATTGGTAAGGAAGATGTTCCTATCAGAAAGTTCCTTAACAAGAACTTGTACTTTGTAGAACATTCTCTCACGTGGAGAATGTCTTAATCAATTTACCCCAAGCAAGGCAATAATGCCACTAAGACGCAAAGGACTACTGGGAGTGAAAGGGAATAAGACATCTTCAGCAGAAGGAATCCTAAAGAAGAAACAACGGATAAACTTTTACTCATGTTCAACAGACTATGTGGCCGGATGATTGATGAACCTGTTTACTCCTGCTGAGTAAAATAAAAAAATAAACTAAAAATAGAATAAAAAATAAAAATGTATATTTCGCCGAAGTCTACAATTTAAGCACTTCACATAGATGGCAAATCATTAGCTATCTTTCCTATCCTCATAATCTTCACTTCTTACTTTGTCTTCTTACTTTCGTATCATACATTTCATTCTGTAACGTCTACCTTGTGTGCCTTTTGGGTTTTGTATTAGGTGAACTTTCTAAACAAATATATTTCCAGATTGTTGTGAGAATGGACGCGGAAGTCAGGTGATAATTCTGGTTAGTAAAGAATGAATTTTCATGCTGACCTATATGTCGAAGAATGGAGTGAATGTTCTGTGCGAGAGATCAGAGAGCTCAGTGACTTCTGAATGGGGAGCTCTTTTACCAGCTGCGTCGAGGTTTTCCTGTTTGTTGAAATCTGGTTTAGGTTGTACAGGTTGACGTTTCTACGTGTGCAGATTTAGACATTATCCCTCTTAATCTCGCAGTACACAGTAACCTTTCGATATATCGTGGTAAGAAATTTAAAAAAATAGCGGAGCATACATAATTACATGACACTGTCTTCGTTTGGAAACTGTTTTAAAAAGCTAAAAGTTCGACAGAAAATATCCGAAATTAAATGACAAAAAATTGTTGCAGCTTTGATGAGGTGTTTTCATCTTTTAGCTGTGCTTATCAGATATTGCGGATTTCGGTTTTGCTGAAGTCTTTTGAAGAAAGATAATAGACTAGATCCTTGCTACTTACTTATCACAATATTACATCGAGCTTATACACCTTTTCTCTCTATCTTTCTTAATCATATCAACTAATGCCCAGACACATTACTGTCATTACTGTCTTTAATAGTCGTTGTAATTTAATGAAAATTCATTACTGTCTTCGCCTGATATCTTTATGTACTCCAGGCACAAATTCAATTTTTTCCACTTTTGAAGCAAGAAACAATTTTTCATTTGCATATATTTATATTTTCAAATTATTTTCGTATTTTAATGAAAAGAAATAGCGAAGAATTAACATGTTTTAAAAAACTGTATTTCCTGAATAAATTAAAGTTATGATTTAACTTCATAAATTCCTTTAAATACTGTTTTTTAATTTCTTAAAAAGTGATTATTTAACTTTATATTTTATTGTAAAATGCTTCCAAAATGCTTAGAATATAACTAACATAAAGATACTTTTTCATTCGATATCATTAAATAAGATATCGCCTCTAGAAATGTAAGACTATGACATCCACTCGCATTAGTTGCCAATGGGAAATATGACAATGGAAAATAGGACGAGACTAAATTTGAATTTTTTCTCTTCATATTTCGTACAATTCGTGAAATGCTATTACAGATCATCTTTTAACAATGGACGTTTAAATATCAAATATTGTTAAAGTTCATTTCTTTATTTATAGTGCAGGCTGGTTACTTAAAATGACACGGTATAGTGATAAAGATAGCAAAAAATGAGGGAAAAGTATAGTTTATTAACAATAATCAATCAATTTTAAAATATGGTGCAAAAAAACCGGTTCCTCAAAGTTTTATTAAAATAACTCAAAACATCTTTGGATGCATAGCGAATGAACGGGAAACATTTTACATGAAAATCAACAACGATTTCCATAATGGTAAATGATATCCATTGAAACAAATAAATCAAACTCTGATTAAATATTATCATTTATTTTTTTGTTTTAGATGCACATTTTATAAAATTATAAATGGTACATTTATTGATTTTCTTATTACTTTCTTAAGGCACATGCTGAGAGTGAAAGCGAAAAATAAAACGAATTATTCTCTATTCGATTCTACGTGCACACGCACATACACATATATGTGCACACACACACACACACACACATATATATATATATATATATATATATATATTACTTTTATAAATGAATTGAATTAAAATTGAATTAAATCAGCAAAGTGCCATTAATCATAATTAAGAAAAGGATTTTTTTTTTAAATCTGTGCGTTTCTTTTGATTTCTTCAAGAGTTTCGCGGTGGCTGACCTCACCGGCTTCGGATAATTAAATTAAAACATCAGGCGGATTAATGGAAAATCAATTTAACTTAAACTTACAATGTCTATGAATTATTCGATTTCAGCGGACATCTTCGCATAACTTGGTTCATTTTTTGAAAAGGTATTGAACGAAACATTCGGGTTTATTATCTGCTCAATTTCATAGTTTCCATCTTTTCATTTTCGACCGATCGTCATTGAAGCCATTGCCAGGAATTTGTTTTATTTCGCCTTCCTTTTTATTTTTTTTTAAACTTTTATTCCCACATTTATTTAAGCGACAAAAATATGATTATTGTTGCTCATATTCTGTGCCAAAGTAAACTAAAATAGAAGAGTGTATATATACATATATATATATATATATATATACCTATACAAACACGCAGACTCTAATAATGCGGAATGTATATTATCGACGCAAAGTGCCTCGAAACTGGAGACAAACCTGCATTAGCTTCGGAAAAGTAAGAACTACAAAACTAGCAGCTTTCTGAGTGACTTCACAAATTCTTGCAAAAAATCAGTATGCTTTCCTTCCAGAATTACAGACTGTTACGAGGATGCATTTGTATATAATAATAATAATAATAATAATAATAATAATAATTTTTCATCAAACAGTGCATGTCTATATGGAAAACAACCCTTTACCTCAATCATCTAAATGGAACCTATAATTCTGATGAAATAAACATCAAAAGAGGTATATTTCAAGGTGATTCTTTATCTCCCTTACTATTCTGCATATCATTAATAGCACTAACCAGTCAACTTAACAAGACAGAATGTGGTTATAAAATAGGACAAAACAAAATAAGCCATCTATTTTACATGGATGACTTGAAGTTATATGCTAAGAATGATAATGAACTGGAAGGTCTTCTGCAAACTGTAAAATGCTTCAGCGAAGAGATTGGAATGAAATTTAATTTGAATAAATGTGCTAAAGCTACAGTTTTACGTGGATCAATACAAGAAACATCCTCAATTAGCCTAGACCCTGCTGTAACAATAAAAGAATTGAAACCAGAAGAAGCTTATAAATACCTAGGTGTAAATGAGAGCGAAAACATTCACCATAAAAAAATGAAAGAAATAGTGCGTAAAGAGTACTATAGAAGGCTACGAATGATATTAAAAACTGAATTAAATTCACAGAACAGAGTTATGGCCATTAATAGCCTTGCAATCCCAGTTGTCCAATATAGCTTTAACATCTTAAACTGGACTCTAAACGACATCAGGCGAATGGATGCTAAAACAAGAAAGCTTCTTTCTAAGCATAAGATGCATCATCCAAAGGCTGATGTAGATCGTCTATACATACCCCGTAAAGAAGGTGGAAGAGGTCTTATTCAGCTGGAATTGTCATACAAGACAACAACTATTGGCTTACTAACATACATAGAAACAACAAAGGATTGGATGTTACAATTAGTAAGGCAACATGAAGAAAGAAAGAAAAAATATTCAATAATAAAAGAAGGCAGTAAATTCAAACAAGATTTACAGTTAGTAGATTCTGTAGAAAAGCAAAACAGAAGCCAAGAGCCGACTATTGCGGCAAAGAATATGAAAATGAAAGCCAAAGTCAAATCTCTTGAACAGATGAAACAGCGCTGGCAAGACAAACCTCTGCATGGCCTATATCCAGTACGTGCCAATAAATCCAATGTTGACAAAGTTAATACTCATCGATGGTTACGTGCATCTGGATTAAAGTCCGAAACTGAAGGCTTTATTCTTGCAGCAAAAGACCAAAGTCTTTTCACGAGAAACTTTCAGGCAAATATTATGCATAATAATATGGATCCAAAATGCAGGTTCTGTGATAAACACCAAGAAACAATAGACCACCTAATCTCAGGCTGTTCTGTGCTTGCCCCAAATGAATATAAAAATCGCCACGATAGAGTTGGGCAATATTTACATTGGGCAATATGCAAACATTATGGAAAAGCTGTAGGCAAACACTGGTATGAACATCACCCAGCACCGGTTACAGAAATAGAAGATGTAACCATTCTATGGGATTACACCATCTACACAGACAGAAAAATTGAAGCAAACAGGCCAGACATTATTGTTAAAAACCAGAAGGAGAAAACTTTTCTATTAATTGATATGGCTTGTCCAGCGGATTGTAACATAGCAATCAAGGAATTTGAAAAACTGTCAAAATATAAAGACCTGGAAATTGAAATAGAAAAAATGTGGAAATTGAAAACAAGAGTTGTGCCAGTGATAGTAGGTGCACTTGGAATGATAAAAATGGAACAAAACAACACATTGAAAGAATCCCTGGAAACCCCAGCTTAAGAGATATACAAAAAATTGTCTTATTAAGTACAGCCCACACACTAAGGAAAACTTTATCTATGTAATGCTGGAGATGATAGGGAAGATAGAAACACATGAAATGGAGCCATAACAACATGACACTACCTGCATTAGGTCTCCCCGCAGACTTGGTTGGTAGTGAGACCAAAGCAGAAATCGAAATATGATGAAAAATGACATAATAATAATAATGTCTAAAAAGTTGTAGTAAGGGATTCTATTGAGTACTACTTGTTATTACAGAAAAGTTTTAATTCATGAAATAGAGAAATTAGGAATAGAACATTTTCGAATGTTCCAGTAAAATTGAGAGAATTCTAAATGTTCTAGAAATATGCAAATAAGGCGTTAGCGCTTATAAAAATGGGTTTTGGAAAAAGAGAGTAGTTAATTGTTAACAGGATTTGCTGACATTATCAACTCCGGCTCGATTCGTGGATCTGAGCATTCTGCCAAAAGAATCTCTAAAAAACGTTGCCGACCAACTAAAACCTGAAAGAGAACTAAAAGGGTAAATAGATATTTTTGACTCTTTCATTGACCAAACTAATAATTATTCTTTATATATACGTTTGCGGTTTTCCTAAAAGTATAGCACTTAAACTTCTTCGCTATCTTAACTGGGTAATGATATTTAACACCTTCCTTCCCCTTCGTAACACTTACCCATTACTCTGCCACTAGTAAACTCTGTTTTCTGTTTTGAATGCAAAAAAATTGTAAATTTTGTATATATATCATTTTGTGTTTATCGTAAATTAAATATTTGTATGTGATTTAACACTGAGTTTTGGTCAACCGTTTTATGTGCGTTGTGGTCCAGTGGATATCGGCTCGGAACGAGAAGCCGGGGAGCCGAGTTCGAATTCCAGTTGAATCCATTGTATTCACTTACGCGCAAATACCCTTGGGAAAGGTATTAATCCGTCTCTTCCTTCCAGTTATGGGTTAAATAGCAGGACAGATTGGGTTCTATAGCCATGGTCGGCAACCAGTCTACCGCAGAAAGCAATGGCAACCTACTGCGGGATAATCTTCTGCCCAGTCAGTCATCTCTCTTTCGAGACATGATCGCCCAAGCGTGTATCGCGTATGGCACTTAACTGCCTGACACTTAACACGTAGCACAGACCCCACACAAGAAGAGTAAAAAGTGAGCTGATTTTGATTGCTTAGTTGATGTTATTAGCGGCAAGGTCATTTAATACCAAAATATACACATTTCTATGTAGTACTATGATTTTAACTACATATATTTTGTACATAATTCTACACTTTAGCTATGTAGTTTTTAGATCATGTATTGTTAGGAATTTTATGAAAATCTATTTTTTAGACTTACCTTGGTTGTCATTTTGCTATAAATTCTTATTTTCTTATTTTATAATAATAAGAGGCTAAGACCCTAATAGTTGCTACCACTCCGGGTCAGAGTAAACCAGGGAACAACATCAATTAAGAGTTGGTACAAAGATCGTTAAAACCCGCTTATATTGTTTTCGTTTATTTTTAACAAGATTTTGACAGCATCAAATGACTACCTTACTTGTAGAATTCCTTCAAAAATATCCATAAATAGAAAATACACAAACTTTCTTTAATCTATAGGTGATATCTCTGAACCATGCATCAATTCGACATCGATATTTAATGTTCTTTAGCAGTCAAACATGAGAATAGTCTATCTGCACTTCAATTCTGCATTGTAATCACCTCATTTATTCACCATTATGAATCAACTATCGAATCATGCTTTTTAATTAGCGCTCACTCCCTTTCCCCCTTAAGAAATGCTGATGGTATTGCAGCTGTGAGTGGCTCAAGCCAACAAATGCAGAAATCTATCAACATAAATGCCCTCTTCAAAAAATAAAATGAGCTGATTATAAATTTAACTCAAACAACGTGTCTGGCAACTAAAAAAAATGATAATGTGTCATTAAATGAAATAGGCTATAGAAAACCAACTGAATTTGTCCATCTTTTTCATAGACTTACATCTACGAGTAACGCTTCTGTTCCTGTCCAACATGGAATGCATATTGCCAGTGCAGTGTTTGAAAAGAAAAATTTTCAACGCATATATTCTTGGCTTCCCTGCTTTATAATCTAGTTTGTGTAAACTGAACTATAACCTTCCTTCATAAAGTTGAAACATTCCAGAATTACATCATACGAGTCATAACTATAAATCTTCTTGGAAGTTCTCCAACAAAGGCTGAAAAAAGGGTTTGTCTTTGAGAGATTAAGGCAAGTCAAAGATAATCTTCCAACTTTCCGTCTACTGGGTACGAAATGGTTTCTATTTAGTCTTATAGATGTTATCTTTTGGTTAGTTAGGACTAGCTTTTAAAAAAATTCGTTTCATTAATGTACATGTTTTAATTTTTTAAATTTTTTTTATTTAATGTATCGATTTCAGATTATTATTATTTTCTATCTCTGTAGATTAATGTTTAATTTTTATGTAAAAATGTATTTTTTAAATTTATTTAAATGCAAATATTACCTAGAGTTCTATCCTTCCCCTTTCTCTACGTCTGGACTAAAAGGGTTATGGAAGTTTTCCAAGAAAAACTGAAAAAAAGTTTGTCTTTCAGAAATTACGGCAAACTTTAAATCTACAGAGCGAATAATACATCCGGGACGCAACTGGTCTGACTCCAATTGTCTCCTTAATAAGGACCCAAACCCTCAAGTTATGTGGTCACGTGAAACGAAATAAAAAAACAAAAAAAGTATTATCAGAAATAGACATTGAAGAGATGCTTGCTGTGAAAACGAAGCAAAAGAGCTGAACGAAGAATGGAAAATGCCTGCTCTTGGATGCTTAAAACAAGCGACTGAATTCGCCCGTGCATGGAATACTGCTGCTGTTCATCTCAGTGTTCTCGACAGGCTCTAAAGGAGAATCAGTAATGTGACAGGTACCGACTTGGCGGCTCGACTGCAGCCACTTCCCCACCGATGAGTTGTGGCCTCCCTTTCCCTGTTCTATAAATACTTTCATGGCTTCTGCTCCAAAGAACTTAAGTCACTGGTGCCTCTGCAACAGGTGTTTACTCGTGCAACCAGATTGGCAACTGGGTCCCACCCATTCACAGTTAGATTAACCAAATGTAGACGACATTCTACTCCTGCAGCTTCTTCACTCGCACTTCCCGCCTGTGGAACTCGCTTCCATATTCTTGATTTCCTTACGGCTACAACCTCCAGGAATTTAAATGCAATGTCAATACTCATCTCTTAATCACTTGACTCTAGTTCTTTTTTCACCACCCCGTAAATCCTTTCCTTTCTCTCCAAAATTGTCATCACACCTGTATTCCCATCCTTCTCTTGTTCCTTTCTAACTGGTTTGTCCTTCTCTTCACTCTCTTCTACCTAATCTTTTTACTCTTATGTATCCCCCTGCACATCAGTGGCATTACCGCCTTGCTCGGGGTGATACGATTTTAAAAAAAAGTAAAAAATAAAAAAGACCGCGAACTCTGGAGTGAGTTGAGTCACACAAGTCCACATTCTGCTTGAAGAGGAGAGACTGTTCTACGATGATGTTGATGATTGTATTTGTGCCTATATTTTATTTCTATCACATACTCACATATACATACACATACACATGACTTAATTCTTAAATGGCATCGCTAGATAACTTGATAGAAATATTCCGCTTGCTGGTGTACAACAATGGTTATCACAAAGATGGCTGTCACAATGATGGTTTTTCAAGGAGGAGACACTTATATTACTGTTAAGTGAGATGCAATGATGTGTGTGCGCGCATGATTAAGGGTCAGTCACACACAAAAAATAATTCTGAGGAAGTAAGAGAACTACATATTGAAATAATATCTTCCGTCATAAGTCATCAATTTGTGTCATAACTTAAATATACACTGCATCCGAATACTTAGATCTTTTAAATCCTTTATTAAAATAAATGCGCATTTTAAATTTTATTTTATTTTATCAAATATATCCAGTGATGGCATCCTACTGGTTCGCGCGAACCGATTCTTAAAATTATAAATGCTTAGGTTGTTAGCATATTCGAAATTATACGTATATATTAATTGGTGGTCTAGTTAAAATATTAGCTACGCCAAGCTTTAGCGCGCCTAGTGAAAATAGACACATAGCCATTACCGTCATGAAGTTAAAAATGTGGCAGATCTTCCAGTCCTAAATTTGAGAATTCTTCCATAGAATCCTTGGGACTCAGCAATTCAGTTAGAATATGGCTAAGAAACCATAACACGCTGATGAGATTAAAGTAAAACAAACACATATTTCAGAACAAAAATATGATGAGAACATAATTTCAGACTGAAAATATCTTAATAAATAAACGTTTACTGCTAAATTGTTAAAACAGTTTAATTCTTTTTGATGCTATATAACGATTTGTTTCGATTCTCAAACTGAAAAGAAAAATAAGCAGAATAGTTTCCTAATGAGTACCTTCCTTTATAGAACCTGTCTATGGAAATTGAGATGTCAGAAGAAGGCAATTACCGAAAAGTAATTGAAACTCACCTGAAGCGAGCTGATGGTTTAATGCTCCCCATGCCAATGACATTTCCACCGAGCCTCTCTACGGCATATGACTTCATTGAATTTCTTTTAATGTGTTCCTTACGAATTTATATTTAAACTGGGATCATCAGGAGAGTATGTGCCCCGTTTTTGGGACCTTCCTCTCAAATGTTTTACTTAAACACCGACCCCACTCGCTGATGTGAGGCCCCATTATGACGACATACAAGTCTGTTGTATTTATACTAGTTCAAATGTCTAACGGCAAAATTAAATTTACGAAAAATTTCGAAAAACGGCAAACCTCGCTTTCTGAGAATGCAACGTGAACCTCATTAGGCATTCACGATCAGTCATGTCATGCCGTCGCTGAAACAATCCACGGAATATTTCCTTTTATTTTCCATTTCCACATAAAAATATTTTCAGTTATTTCTGTTAGGCGTTTTATATTTTGATCCTATTAAGCACGTTGATTTCAATTTGGCCAAGAAATTGGTACAGAGTGCCTGTAACAAAACCCCTTGCTTCAATTTCCACTGCTCTAACAATTACATTATACCCCTCCTTTATTAGCTCTGATTTTAGATTTTCATATTTATGAGTTATGCTATCACTAATCTATTTGTACCCTAGAGGTCAGTCAGTTAAGCGCCATACGTGATACACGCTTGGGCGATCATGTCTCGAAAGAGACATGACTGACTAGGCAGAGGATTATCCCGCAGTAGATTGTCATTTCTTTCTGCGGTAGACTGGTTGCCGACCAAGGCTATAGAACTCAATCTGTCCTGTTATTTAACTCATAACTTGAAGGAGCAGACGTATTAATACCTTTCCCAAGGGTATTTGCGCGTAAGTGAATGCAATGTATCTACTGGAATTCGAACTCGGCCCCCCGATTTCTCGTTCCGAGCCGATATCCAATGCACCACAACGCACACCTTAGAGGACTTGTCGCAAAACTCTACAGTAAGAGAACAACAACCTATATTTTAAAAATTATCACGGGAGAAAAACAATTAATTAATGAAAAATTAAATTTAAATGAATGAATAAAGGAATAAATTTTCTCCGGTACCTTTTTGCAGTCAAACTGATATGATTCCTTTTCCTCAATTTTACGTTCACACGAAATTTTTGTTAGTTATCATTGGACAGCCAATTTTAGAACATCCAACACAATATTTAGCAGAGTCGTTAATCATTTGTAATCAGAACTGTCTCGAATTTTCATCGGATCGTGCTTTGTTCTTAACACGAGTCCTCCAAGTTCACTAATGATTACAGGCATGACTTTCATTTTCATTTCAAGCTTGTTTATTGCTTCATGGGTATCCCGGTATATTTAGTTTTTTGTTTCATTTCATCTTTACTTTGTAACCCGTGAACACAACCACTTTGACATTCCTCATCTTTCTTTCAACCATCAGATCAAAATCTCTTGCCTGAGTAGAATCTCAACCGTTCAAAGTAATTTATTTTTTATTTTCACAAAACACGTCTATTTTTCACCCATTTTTTAAAATCATATCACCCTGAGCAAGGCGGTAACGCCACTGATGCGCATGGGTTACGTAAGAGTAAAAAGATTGGAAAAGAGAAAGCCGGAAACCACATCCTAACCAGGGAACAAGGGATGAGTCTCTTCACCCGTTCAATAGACGTGGGTAGAGTTTGAACGTGGCGATAGTTTAGTCTATCTACTCCAATTGAGAAAAAAAAGTAAAAAGATTGGATTTTCTCTAAAGGATTGTAACACTCATTTCATTATGTGAACTTTATCTATTTTTTTATTAATGTAATGATAAAAAAAAGTGAAATCACAAATGTCAACAAATTGATAAATGTCATTTACGACTCAGTCTATATATGTCTATGCCTGCTAGAGTGCCGTAAGTATATCTATGACACAGATGATGTGGTCATCAGTAAGAGAAACATCCACAGAAGACGAGCAGAGTAAGAGCAACGTGCCAAATTACATCAAGGTTTTTGTAGGGGTAGTTATTTTATTGTAAGCGATTGTGTCAATGTGCAGCAGGAGACGCTCCTTTTCTGCTTACAGCAGATGAACAAAATGTAGAAATATATCGTACGTTTTTGAATGACCTGCACTTCTTGCAAGCATCTAATCTTTTAAAGAAATTTATTTGATTTAATGGAAAATTAAATACGACAGTAAAATATCAGGATGCAATTAAAGTCAATAGGAGGGAATTAATGAAAATATTAAAGGTATCATACGTAAATAAATAGGATAAAGTAACTAAATATCATATACAGAAATCGACATTATTTTGAAGCTCACACAATGTGTATTGTTCATAGAAATATATCCTGAAAATTTCCAAACAATGCTCGCAAGTGTAAATTTTAATGTAGTAGAAATTGCAGTATCTATCTATCTATCTATCTATCTATCTATCTATCTATCTATCTGCATACATACATGCACACACACACACACACACACACACACACACACACACACATATATATATGATTTTGAATGGGAATAAATAGGATGACTCATACATTCCACAATAGTAGAATTTCTGATAATTCAAATAAGCCCACTCTCTTCACACACACACACACACACACACACACACACACACACACACACACACACACACACACATATATATATATATATATATATATATATATGCACTCACGCGCGTGTATGCAATTGTGCTCGGAAATTCAGCATGCATATATATATAATATATGTATATAAAAATACAAATGAAATAACAAACACGTAATCATGCAGACGAAGACAAATAGGTAGCTAGATATATGGAGAAAGAAAAAAATATGCGCTGGAAGACATAAATCAACATTACATGGTCTCCAAACTCTTTAGATTTCTGTTGTATTTACTATTAAACATACAATATTTCTAGTTGTGACCAAGTGAAAGGTTTAAGAAATAACAATTTCTAAATCCGACATATGCATAATTTTATGCAAATAATCCTTATAAATCTGACAAATTTTAAACAACACACACACACACACACACACACAGATATATATATATATATATATATGTATATATACTACGTGATGATTATATATGCGCATGTGTTATAAGTTCAGAGTAGTTCCAAGACTACACATATTCTGAAACCCGCTGTAAAATTTTAATAAAAATATATTCATGTAAGATATTATCTAAGTCCACTTTGATAACTGTTATTAAAATCCTACTTTTCTTTGCGATATTTAAAAAAACGTCTGTAAATCTTAAAACTTTGAAAGTTTCATTTTCACTCACAACGAGTGCAAATCTATGACGATTTGTACTTATTCTTTATATTTTATTCTTATCTTCCTGGATAAGCTCATCTTTCCCATCAATCGGTTGTTAATGAGTTGGTCACGCTGACGAACTCATTAGTACAGTGGCTATTTTCAAATGAATCAAATACTACATTGTATAAATAAATATTTGTAGAAAGCATTTTACTGGCGACAAAAAATACTATAAATTATAGATCAATTTATAATAGTTCAGATGGAAATTTATCTCTTCCTTAATGAATTATCACAACGGATTTACTTATCCGTTGTGATAATTCATTAAGGAAGAGATAAATTTCCATCTGAACTATTATAAATTGATCTATAATTTATAGTATTTTTTGTCGCCAGTAAAATGCTTTCTACAAATATTTATTTATACAATGTAGTATTTGATTCATTTGAAAATAGCCACTGTACTAATGAGTTCGTCAGCGTGACCAACTCATTAACAACCGTTGGAATATTGGCGCCATTTTAAGGTACAAACAATAAGTCGATTTAAAAACAAAACTTCGTTTTCTTCACAACCTAGAAATTTTAAACCAGTTCGATATTTACGTGATAAGGAATTGGATATTTTAAAAGTATGCTACATCGTTAAAATGAAAAACAAAATACATAATTTATTTGGAAATCAGCAAATAAAACTCTGACTTCGAGACGGAGCTGAGACCCTTGAAGACAATAAAGCAAAACGTATCCAGAAAATCTATTTTACAACTGCGCAACACTTAAAAAAAGAAACCTTTCGTAAATAAAGCAAAACATACAGACTAACAGACCTTAATATGCTGTATAGTATAGACATGTACATATTTATAGTCTCAATATAATTCAGGTTTTACCTGTTCACAAAATAATATTGTAGTTCTGATTTGATAGTAAAGATAAAATATTGCTATAGTTTTGTTATTAAGTTACATTCTTATAGAGCCTTGTGGATATTGAAATACTTCTGGCTTTATACAACGTTCTGTACGACAGACAAGTAAAAGACGGTGTCTCTACTTACGGTTTTTGGATCCCGATTTGTCAGACTATCGCCGCTCAAAAGTGTCTTGGGTGTCGAGCATTGGTATGTGGCAAGGTATCGACGACTACATTTAAGAAAAGAAATGAAGTAAAGATAACTATTGTTTAAGAAAGAAAGTAATGTGGAGTGTGTATAGATTAAAAGCGTTGACAAATAAAGAAGAAGGACGAAATGATGGGCGCTCAATTCGAAAGAGAGGATAAATGATGTCGAATACAAGGAGAAAAAACAGGGAGTGAGATGTTCACTTGAATGCAATAGAGAATGAAGAGGAAAGGCAAGAGAAAATGCAAAAAAAGAGAGAAATTGAAGAAGAAGAAAGAAGAAGCGGATGGAGAATACGAAGCAAAACAAAAAAATGTATACCAATTGTCAGGTGTCAAAATTTTCTAACGCCTCCACTCTTTTAAAGGAGTCTTAAAGCTCCTGCTACGATAGAGGGCTTCATGGGACTAAGAAGTTTTAATTGAGACGAAGATGAAATCCTAAACATTACTTTATTCTTCTTTTGTCAATATTGGAATGCGTTAGATTAAAAAAAACTCTATTCATAATATAAGTAAAAGGACCTACCAGTTTGCTCACAGTAAGGTGTTATTTACTAAAGTAGAAAGTAGGGTTAGTGTAAGTCAAGGGAAGCACCTTTTTATTCAAAGTCTTTATATTTTTACGTTAACATGAAACTAATATTGTTTATTATGGTAATCTAAGGCAAATCTTTTACACACAGTCACACATTTACTGATAATAAGAATGATAATATATTAGAATTGTCAAATTAATTTTAGTGAGTACATGCGTTTTAGTAAAAATCACTAATTATTTACAAAGAGTGGAAATACGTCTACCGGCCGAGGTGATGTAAAATTTTATAAAATAAATTCTACCCTTCGGTATTTCGTTTAGTAAGACTAAATGTTATATGGCGGTAGACATTGATTTCACTATTTGTCGATAAACAGGGATGTCTACTCAAACACGCATGAATAACATTTTCCTGATCAAAAATCTTGTCAGTTTAAAAGATCCATTAATTGCTTATATATATATATATATATATATATATATATATATATAAGCTATTTATGAAATTTTTTTTTTCATTTCGAAACGAGTTATTTTGCGACCTAGGTGTGTTTTCAGGCAATTTACAATCACTGATTTTACCGTGTTTAAAAATTTCATATAAGAGGGATCTTTTATGAACTTGCAATTTTCAAAATTAGGAGAAGTGACTTTAATGTCTTAGAACACTTTCATCCATAATTGTATGATCTTAGTAGGTATTTATTGGTATAATTACACTTGGACATAATGCCTGTTCTTTTATTTAGTAATTTATTTTTTCTGGGAACAACATAATAGCTATTTTTTCCTCCTAGCATAATCTGCATATTTTACCACCGTTGTAAGGTTTGGCTATTTTTACTATGCTCCAATTATGTCGGAGTCTTTTCTATATTTCAATTCTAATTTCCACAGCTGAAGACCTGTCAAGTTTTGGTGTTCAATGCATCATCATCTACCTGAAAGTTTTTCCTGTCCTCCCATGATTTTTTGTCTGGATAAATCTAAGCCATTCATTGTTGTAAGTAATTTGGTCTGAAGAGCGGTCTGTAAGACCTTCCCGAAATAAGCTATTACTAATGGATTTATAAAAACAACCAACTTATTTTCATTATATATATATATATATATATATATAGTGTTAAATTGTCATGATTTTTAGCACCAAAAATATTGATTTTCTTGAGTTTACTAGTAGAAAGCACATTTTTTTAGTCAACCAGATTTTTTGTCATAAAGTGATCAATATCAAGATAAAGATAGAGATCTAATAAAATTAATGTGGAGGAACGTGTCATTTAGAAGAGCAGTATTATTTCAATCATGCCGATTTCAAAATTTCCTGAAGATGTTATTATAATGTCTTCATTCTTCAGGGCCATTTGGTTTTTCAGAGAAAAGAGAAGAAAAATACAAATGAACGTGAAGAGTGAAGATATTACAATAATGCGATCACGAAACTCTGAAGACGGGGTTAGGGTTAGGGTTAGGGTTAGGGTTAGGGTTTCAATCGGCAGGATTGAAATAACATTGCTCTTCAAGTGACAAATCTTTCCATATTGACTTAATGTCTACAAAATATATGAGTGCGTGTGGTGCTTAACTGAATGACTCTTATAATTCTGAAACAAACTTTGAAATAGAGAAATTGCAATTTAATTACAACGTTTCGACCAGTATGTTCTTCGGCCTTTGTACGTAGCTGCCGGTTAATATCGTAGAATTACAAGAAGTTACTCTATTTCACGGTACGACACAATTTTTGTGAAGAAAGTGGTCAGCAGAAAACAAAAGTTATAACTGTCATTAAAAAAATGTTCAATCGTCTGATCATTCACACTTACATAATTCGATTGAAATTTGAATTAATTTATTGACGAAAGAATATTTTATAAATATTACGAAGAAATATAATTACAATAAGATTTTATTCATTATGTCTTTTTGGTGTCGCCCGGCCACATACACGTACATACACGTGTGATAGGGCGCACACACATATATGCATACCCATACGCACGTACACATTAGTCACCGTTTAATAACGAAAGAGCGGGAAGTGTAAAATTGCAAAAGACTGTTTACTATCACTATGCTAAGGTACTCACTAAATTTTATCTCCATCTCCATCTCCAGTACAGATGTTGATAAATCCTCATTATTCCTCGGCCTATCAGTCTCGAATAAGCAGATCGTAACCAGAGGCTTTCTTTTCTCGATTCCTTTAACCTGAAACCTACGCTATATCACCTGGTCCTTTTCTTCCCATCATTGTAATGTTAGGTATTAATTTACACGATCCACGACTCATGCAATGTGTCAAAACTTGGCATTGATCTCGCGCCACATTTTTCAAACTTACCCAATACTCACAAACCATACCGTAGAGAGTGAGGAGTCGTACGCAACGTGATCCGTTCGATCAACTTCATACTAAAACATTTGGGGTGAAACTTTACTCTCTGATCAAACAATACATATCTTGGAATAAAAGGTAGGTCGATATGTTGGTCGTAATGCGAGATGATGATTCTGGGAAAGAAAAAAAGTGGACGTGAAGATTAAAGGATTTCATGTGCTTTGAGTAGATACACATCTCTCTCACTTGAACATCCAAACCTTATATATATATATATATATATATATATATATATATATATATATATATATATATATTAAAAAAGGATTAATTCAAAGATGTTGAATAGCCATTTCGATATGAAGATCCCCACGGGGAACGACACATCACCTCAGTTTTTTGGAATTTACCTTCCTGCTTTTTTCCCTTGGATTGAAGTATCTGAATTAATATATATATATATATATATATATATATATATATATATATATCAGATTGGATCTATAAGTAGTACCGTACCAGAAATCGATTTGTCTTAGATATTTAGAATCGATTTGTCTTAGATATTTAGAGTTAACAATATTATTATTATCCATGGTTGAATTAAGTGCACTAGCATAGTTTTAGAATTTTTTATTCCTAAGCCGACAGATATTAAGTTCACTGTTTGACTAAAACAAAAAAATAAACAAGAGATATCTATGCAAACACAGGTATCCACAAAATTATGAGAATAATGTCCAATTAACCGATTAAAAGACCATATATTTATTATATATATGTATATTTGGGCAGCAAATTTTCATTTAAACATGTTCTGTTAAAAACAACCCGCAAGGGAAGTTTTATTAAATTTTTATTTAATTTTTCCAGTATTCTTACATGTTTCTTTCTTGCTAGAGATAAAGAGTGTAAAAATATTCATTAATCTTCGGCTTTCCAGTCACTTCATTGGCCATTTTCAAGGATGTTATTTCCGATATTGTTGTTTTATACTCATGTTTGACTGTAACGCAATTTTTGTGTTTTTCTTTTTGTGTTTTCGAAAAAGAGCGTTCTTTAAATCAGTCACGTGATGTACTAGGCTGAACATTGCTTGAGTTTCTGTCTATTTTTAAAAATAGTTTCAAATCTCTATTTCTACTGTTAAATAATGTAAGGTTGATGGTAGGAGAAAATGTTTTGATATATAGTGCCTCTCTTATCGCGAGGTGTCTTTGATATTGTGATTTAAATAGTATTTTCGTATTTTCAAGCAAAATTTTTCTTAAGGGTTTTTGTAAATTATGGGTTGATAAATGTTTTTTATTGCACTATTATTATTAGATAGGTAGCATGTAAGGCGTATGACCAAAGAAGTGGTAGTATGGCCAATATAGGTAATTAATTTTTGACAAGAAACACAATCTTGTACAGAGCTTTGAAATTCCTACACTGTATTAGCCATCTCTAGTTTAGTTTTGATGGGGTTATTTTGATTAGAAACAACAAGTTTTGTAGTATTCCATTTTCCGTATATCATAAATTTATGTTTTTGAGGAATTACGGCAGAAATATGGTGTTTTGTATATTTTCGTATAGCAAACTCGTCCTGTTTAAAATTATTGTGCATTTGATTGCAATATAATATGTTCATGTTTTTGCGTGTTGTTTTAATACTGGTGTCATGTATTTTTGTAAGAATAATTTTATTTGTTTTGTCAATGGTGTATTTGGGAAAATTATCATTCACTTATGTTTGTTTTATGTGTTTTAATTCGCTCAAAAATATTCTTTGGGTGGAAGAACTTTGAAGTGCTCTATTTAAGAAGTTCGTTATTACTCCTATTTTATAAATTTCTGGGCATTGGCTATTATAGTTAAGAAAACAAGAATTCGTATTGGTGTTTTTTTATACAGTAAGTGATAAATTTTATGATTTTATGTTATTATCAATGAGTTGATAAGCAAATGATAGTGATGTGTTATTTTCAAAATTTAATTTCTGATTTACAGTTTCGTCCCTATCTTTTCATCAAAACAAACATGTTATCAACAGACTTTGCATAAATCTCCGGTTTATCGCTTGTTTTAAAAGCGTTGTTATCGATGTAGGATATGTAAAAATGGAAGCTAATTGGTTTCTCATACTGACACCGTTCGTTTAGCTGTAGATGTTACCATTATGGTCATAAAATGGGGTTTGTATGTTACATGAGGTGAGTAGTTTTCGAATAATTGTTCGTTGGATATTTGGATGAGGGATTGGGGAGTGTTTGTAGATACAGTCACTAATTATATTGAATTTTTTTTTCATCTGGAACGTTCGTAAAATGGTTTTCTACATCAGTTAAAGGAAGAATATTACATTTTAAATGTTTACTTGCTTTTAATATGTAGGAATTCGTTTGTTGATGTGATGCTATAATTGCTAAGTATGTATGGAGAAATTATATGATTAAGGTTTTAGAAAGTTTGTGTAGGTATTTGTGATATGATAGGTCTGAGAGGAAAACCCGGTTTATGGGTTTTTACATCACCATAATGATATCCCGGTTGGTAATCAACGAAAATTTTCTTGATTTTTAAACTGCTAACGTCAGTAGGCATTGATTAATTTATTTACTTCTTTTCTTTTAATGAATCTGTGGGATTTTTTCTCAATTTAGTAAAGTTATTTATGTCATCTAGGATAGTTTGTAATTTTTTATTGTAGTTTAGTCGGGTGAGAAATACATAGTTTTTGGTTTTGTCTGCACGTCCGATGATCTTATTAGTGTTGTTTGTAAGTCTTTTGTAGTTAGGTTTTTTTTGTGAAAATATTATTGTGTTTGTTGCGTGAAGTACGGTTTCTTAACCCTTCAGATTTTAGAAGATCTTTCAGATTTAGTTGTTCCGTGATTAAAATTTCTGTTGTTAGCTGTTGAATAGATTGGTAGAGTCGATTTCGGTTTTGTTTTGAATGGGCTGAAGAGGGGGGGGGGCAATTCAAGAGTTCTATTTGATCTTCAGTGAGTTTTTGATCGCACGAGTATACAAAATTACATTTACCATTAAGTAGCAGAATTTTACAAAGATTTTTTTGTAATATTGTATTTTTGTTTTAGTTCAAACGTGCCACTGATGTGATTAAGATGATGTTTCATAGTTATTCATTCTGTTGTACTAATTGCATTTTGGGGAATACTCTTGTGTTTCTGAATTTCTGTTTTAATATTAATCATCACAGACAATCGCTTCTACCCCACATTAGGATAGATCAGGCTAGTCTCCCTGAAAGCAAAACACTGCGTCTCCTCGGCTTAACTCTCACAACAGACCTCAAGTGGAATAACTATATAGAATCCATAGCTAAATCAGCTGCTAAGAAAGTCGGTTTTCTGTGTAGGACCAGACAGTTTTTTCCCGTCTGAAACAATCCTGCACATATATAAATCTACCATCCGCCCGTGCATTGAATACTGCTGCCATATCTGGTCGGGTGCTCCTGCTATCCACCTAGGTGTCCTTGACAAAATCCAACGGAGAATCTGTAATGTGATAGACCCCGACTTGGCAGCTCAGATACAGTAACTTTCTCACCGACGCAATGTGGCTTTCCTGTGTCTCTTCTACAAATACTTTCACGGCTTCTGCTCCGATGAACTTAGCTCACTGGTGCCCCTTATATATAAATTTACTCGAGTCACAAGATTAGCAACTAGGTCCCACCCTTTTACTGTGAAACCAATAAATTGTAAACGCAAATTCTTCACCATCAGCCTCTTTTCTCGCACTTCCCGCCTGTGGAATTCCCTTCCATTTACTTGCTTTCGCAACAGCTACAATCTCCAATAATTTAAATGTAAAGTCAATAGTCATCTCCCATCTCACTAATCTACATCCTTTATCTCATGCTCTCTTCTCCGTCCACACCACTCTCCTTACCCACTTCTTGACACTCCCTATAACCTCTCACTTTTTCTCATAGCTTTCCTCCTATGTAACCCCCTGCAAAACAGAGACAGTAAAATGCTTTGCTATGATTATATAAAAAAAATTCTGAATTTTTTCTTTATCTATTGTCAGTTGTTTCATAAGTTTTTTCCAGAATGAGTTTGTGTTATGTTCCTTGCTGGCTGCCGGGTTGTGTAACTGCGATATATTCTGTGACTCACAGAAATCTTATTTCGGTCAAAAGCAGTAATATAAGCAATGACAAAAAAGTGAATTTACATTAAAGGAATGTAATTGTATTTCGGAGAGCCAATAGAAATATATGTTGGTGTCCGTACAGCTGTTCTCAAGGTTAGAAAATATAAAACAATGGCAGAGGAATGTGATGACATCAAAAACAGATGGCGTAAAGACAATAATCGGCGAAGTTTAGTAAGAAATGTGGCTATCCGTAGGTGACATCGGTAAGCAGAGTTCTACGGATTTCTGCTCATATAAGTTTTCGGAGTTTTCGGTCAATAACGAAACAGCCATCAGACTCTCGGATAACGTAAGGAAGACACCACCAGCCAGCCAACTCCCTCGTATGTGCGTGATTCCCTCTGACTACCACTCTTACACAACCATCACCGAAGAAAAAAATCATAATCTAATATTTTTATATATACGCGTCCATTGTTCTTCTGCAAACACGATATCTATCCTTGGGTTCAAGGTTATGCAATATAATTTAATTGATGTATATTTGGGCAGAAATGTTTCATTTAAACATGTTCCATTAAAAACAACCGACGAGGAAGGCTTTGTTAATTTTTGATTCAGTTTTTCCAGTATTCTTAAACGTTTAACATTTGCAGGATATGTGGCGAGTAAAAAAGGACAGGTTTGCTACACGAAAAATTATTAAGCATAATATTTCTGCTGTAATTCCTAAAAAAATATAAAATTTATAATACATTATAAAATTGGAAGAATGCAAAACATGGTGTCTCAAATCAAAATAACCCCAGCAAATCTAAACTTGCGATGACTATAAAATGTAAGAATTTCAATGCTCTGTACAATATTGTGTTTCTTTTCATAAATTAATTGCCGATATTGTCCATACTAGCACTTCTCTGAGTTGACATTTTACATGCCACCTATCTAATAATAGTAATAGTGCAAAACAAAAAAAAAACAAAAACAAACAAACAAACAAAAAACACACACATTTATTAACCCATAATTTACAAGAAACCTTGAGAAAAGTTTTGGTTGAAATTAAAAAAAAATATTTAAAATATCAAAGGCACATCGCTATGAGAAAGGCACTATATATCAAACAATTTTCTCCTACCATACTCTTAAATTATTTAATAGTAGATATAGAGTTTTGAAAGATTTTAAAAATAGGCAGACGCTCAAGCAATGCTCAGCCGCGAGCGTCACGTGACTGATTTAAAGAATTCACTATTTTCAAAAACATAAAAAGAAAAATATAAAAATTGCTTAACAGTCAAACATGAGGACGAAATATCTTTTTTTTATTTCGAGCATGCAGGTTTTTTGTTTTTTATTTTCTCGACTGCACGGTGTTGTGGGGTCAGTTGGGCACGGTCTGTCAGAGATAGAGCACCATGACACAATTCCCTCCGCTAGAAATTTGATAACGGACTGCTGTACTGCACCGGAAGCTACAATACGAACATTTAAGAGTGTTTGTGTATCAATATGAGAGCAGTGCAAAACATGTGGAAAGATTTGGGTGAGTTTAATAGTGATTACGAAGTTATAACAGCTCGGAAAACTAATTCTGATCTTTCTGGTAAGAAAAGAAAGTTAAAGTGTGTTAAAGTGCTCAGTATCAGGAACAGGGCATATGTAAATATAAAAATGTATACTGATGGCCTAAATATTGCGTTTATGCACGGAACAAACTATTACCTCTGGGTGTTAATTTCAGTGCCCACTTCTTTCATTTTTATGTTATATATATATATATATATATATATATATATATATATAGGTTTTGTAATATATATGTAATATATATATTTATATATATATATGTATATATATATATATATATATATATATATATATATAGGTTTTGAGGTGGTTGTGTATTTTCTACTAAAGACAGTCACTACTATAAGACAGCAAGGAATAACCAGGTTTGCAAACTCTGATTTTCAAATACTGTGCTGAGCAAATCTGTTGACGCAGCACAATCTTTCAGGTCTTTGTGTAGCTCATTAATCTAAGGTTATGATATGCATTTACATTCAACGTTTGTCAACCTCATCAAGTAAAGCTGGAGATACTAGCTCTTTAGTATTGCAGATAATTTTGCTCATGTTTTTGACCAGCAGCTCAACGTACATCAACTCCCATTCAGACATACATACACTTAGTATCGAAAAAAAAGTCGGTTCTTATAAAGAGGACTTAAAAAATGATAGTAAAATAGACAAGTAGACAAATCGTTTACAATTGTGTTGCGGGAATGAAAAAAACTTTTGCTTTAATTCTTATTTGTTCCACCTTTACAATTTTCTTTCTGATTTCTTTCTTTCTTTTATTCGACTGGCGAATTTCTGCTGTCTTACATATTGTGTTTATTTGACATTCAAACTGTCTTGTTTCGTTTTTTTGTTTGTTTTGTAATTCTATTTGCTTTATTCTTTTGTATCTTTGCAATTGTCTGCGTGTGTGTCAATTTAATTTGAACAAATAACTTGTTTTCTCCTTGATTTGCTGACTTTCCGTTCGTCTTTCAGTTCGTCAATTGCGTTTGCTGGTGTCTTTCTTGATATGTCAGGTGTCAGAAAGAAAAACCCTGAAGCAAAGCGAAGGGCGTAAATAGAAGACACAAGTCAAAGGAAAAAGCAAAAAAAAAAAAAAATAGACTAAAGGCAGGCGAGGTTGGAAAAAGTATGTTAGGATGTTATTGGGGATTTGAAACAAAACCGAGATTCTTAGCTAGAAAACTGAAGTCGAAAAGTCAAGAAAGGTTATAGTAGAACAGGAGAGGCGTTGGTTACAATGAAAGAAAAGCGAAGGAAATGATACCGGTTGTATACTTAGCAATATGAAAGACAGAAAGAAAATGAGAAAAAGAAGCTGAAAGAAAGATAATCAAAAAGGAAGAGAGAAAGAAAATTAGAGAAGGAAGAATAAAAATGAAAGAAAGAAAATAATAAGAAAGAGAGAAAATGAAAGAATTAAAAAGAAAGAAAACTAAAGAAAGAGTGTAAAAAGAAAGATAATGAAATAAAAAATAAGAAAGAAAAAGTAAGAAGAAAAATAAAAGTACAAAAAATTAAAAATGAATAAAAATAAAGGAAACAGTATCAGAAAGAAAAAAGTTAAGGAAAAAGAGAGAGAGAGAGAATGAAAGTAGAAAAAATGTAAGAAAAAAGACAAGAAAGTAAGAAAAAATTTAAAAAAATGAAGCCGAAAGAAGAATGAAAAGTAATTAAAAAAGAGAAAACTAAGTAGAAAGGATGAAAATAAAAAGAAGAAAACGAACTAAAGAAAGAGGAAAAATGAAATAAATTACAAAAAAAGAACAGAAAGAATGTGAAGGAAGACAAAAATGAATTGAAGAAAAAAAGACAAAAAGAAAGTAGGAAATAGGAAGAAGAGAGAACAAAGAAAGAACGGGAAAAAAGAAAAAAGAAAGAAAGAAAATAAGAAATAAAAGGAAGAAAATTCCATTAGAACGAATAAAAAATCTAATAAAGTCAAGGAAAATTTAGAATTCAGATGGAAAAATAGTGAAAGAATAGAAATAAAAACCACAAGAATTGAAAAAGAAAAAAAACAACTTTGTTGAACGGAAGGAAAATAATTGATAAAAGAAAATATTCACATTTTTAAAAGAAAATAAAACTTGAATAAAAAGAAAAAAAATGGGATGAATGCAAAAAAAATAAAGCAAAGAAATATAAACATATATTTTATTAAAAGACGAAAAAAGATGAAATAAGAAAAACAGAATTAAACATTTTCCCTAGAATTAACGAAGTTACGCCGAAATAAATAAACGAGGATGTAGAAGAATGTGAGTCAAAACTTATATATGGAAAAAGAGAAGAGTCACCGACCAGAAGGTTATCTGTGTAAAGTAGGAGTGAAACAACAAAACCAAAAACAATAAAAAATAGAAAAGAGGGTTGATTCTGAAATAGCAGCAGCAGCAGCAACAACAACAATAATAACAACAACAATTCTACTGATGAACAGAGAATAAAAGAATAGGTTGAAATATACACGGCATGGCATTCCGCATCTTTTCGACATGTCTATTTTGCTCACCTGTATCGGAAGCGCGCCTAATCTGAAAGAAAAAATTGATCAACAAAACGGAGTTTGACATTTGTGACCTAAATGATATCTCGCTTGGTTAACGATATATTCATTCTGTCTATATTCCCTCTTTCTCATATTCATACATTTATTCTGCTTTTCTTCTCACGTCCTTATCGTCTTCCATTATTTGTTACTATCTTTTTCTTATCGTCTTCCATTATTTCTATTTTATAATGTCTTTTTCTTTTTCTATTATTATTTTTTATACTCATTTTTGTCTTATATTTGGACTGGGTTTTTTTTTCTTTCTATCGATTTCCGTTATTTCTGCTTTTATTTCTGCTTTTATTTTACCTTTTTACTCGTCTTTCATTTATTATTTTTGTATTTCCCCTTTATAATCGCCTATCATTTAATCTGCTTTTATTCTCTCTCTGAACATATCCATTTTTTCAATTGCTCTTTTCTAATCGTATTCCTTTATTCTGTATGTATTCTCAATTTCTAATCGCCTCCCATTTATTCTGTTATAATTGTCTATTTCATGCCATCTTACATTTATTTCTTATTGTCTTCCAATTATTCTGTTTCTATTCTCACTTTCATATCGTATTCCATTTAATCTGTTTTATTTTAACTATCTAATCGTTTTCCATTGAACATTTTTTATTTTATCTCATATATTGTCTACAAAAATATTGTTTATTCTCTCTATATTATCATCTTCCAATTTTTCTAATACTCTCTTTTTATCGTCTGCCATTTATGCTGTTTTTATTCTCAAATTATTTATCGATTTCCAGTTATTCTGTTTTTTTTCACATTTTTATCGTCTTATATTTATTCTGTTTTTATTAACTTTTTGTTATCGTCTTATATTTATTCTGTTTTTATTCACTCTTTCTCATCGTCTACAATTTATACTGTCTTTCTTTTCTCTATTTTTTATCGTCTTACATTTATTCTGTTTTTATTCCCCCTTTCGTATCATCTTACATTTATTCTGTTTTCTTTTATTCGGTTTTTTATGAATTTCCTATCGTCTCCCAAATATTCATTTTAATTTCACTTTCGGATCGTCTTCCATTTATGCTGTTTTTATTCTCTTTTTGTTATCGTCTTACACTTATTCTGTTTTTATTCCACCTTTCGTATCATGTTACATTTATTCTGTTTTCATTTATTCGGTTTTTTATGAATGTCCTATCGTCTCCCAAATATTCATTTTAATTTCACTTTCGGATCGTCTTCCATTTATTCTGTTTTTATTCTTTGTTATCGTCTTACATCTGTTCTGTTTTCATTCCCCCTTTCGTATCATGTTACATTTATTCTGTTTTTCATTTATTCGGTTTTTTATGAATTTCCTATCGTCTCCCAAATATTCATTTAAATTCATTTTCGGATCGTCTTCCATTTATTCTGTTTTTATTCTCTCTTTCTTATCGTCTTACATCTGTTCTGTTTTCATTCCCCTTTCGTATCATCTTACATTTATTCTGTTTTCATTTATTCGGTTTTTTATGAATTTCCTATCGTTTTCCAAATATTCATTTAAATTCACTTTCGGATCGTCTTCCATTTATTCTGTTTTTATTCTCTCTTTTCTTATCGTCTTACATTTGTTCTGTTTTCATTCCCCCTTTTCGTATCATCTTACATTTATTCTGTTTTCATTTAATCGGTTTTTTATGAATTTCCTATAGTCTCCCAAATATTCATTTTAATTTCAATTTCTTTCGGATCGTCTTCCATTTATTCTGTTTTTGTTCTCTTTTTTGTTATCGTCTTACATCTGTTCTGTTTTCATTCCCCCTTTCGTATCATGTTACATTTATTCTGTTTTCATTTATTCGGTTTTTATGAATTTCCTATCGTCTCCCAAATATTCATTTAAATTCATTTTCGGATCGTCTTCCATTTATTCTGTTTTTATTCTCTCTCTTTCTTATCGTCTTACATCTGTTCTGTTTTCATTCCCCCTTTCGTATCATCTTACATTTATTCTGTTTTCATTTATTCGGTTTTTTATGAATTTCCTATCGTTTTCCAAATATTCATTTAAATTCACTTTCGGATCGTCTTCCATTTATTCTGTTTTTATTCTCTCTTCTTTATCGTCTTACATCTGTTCTGTTTTCATTCCCTTTTCGTATCATCTTACATTTATTCTGTTTTCATTTATTCGGTTTTTTATGAATTTCCTACTGTCTTCAAATTCATTTTAATTTCACTTTCGGATCGTCTTCCATTTATTCTGTTTATATTCTCTCTTTCTTATCGTCTTACATCTGTTCTGTTTTCATTCCTCCTTTCGTATCATCTTGCATTTATTCTGTTTTCATTTATTCGGTTTTTATGAATTTCCTATCGTTTTCCAAATATTCATTTAAATTCACTTTCGATCGTCTTCCATTTATTCTGTTTTTATTCTCTCTTTCTTATCGTCTACATCTGTTCTGTTTTCATCCTCCCTTTTCGTATCATCTTACATTTATTCTGTTTTCATTTATTCGGTTTTTTATGAATTTCCTATCGTCTTCCAAATATTCATTTTAATTTCATTTTCGGATCGTCTTCCATTTATTCTGTTTTTATTCTCTCTTCTTTATCGTCTTACATCTGTTCTGTTTTCATTCCCCCTTTCGTATCATCTTACATTTATTCTGTTTTCATTTATTCGGTTTTTTATGAATTTCCTATCGTCTTCCAAATATTCATTTTAATTTCATTTTCGGATCGTCTTCCATTTATTCTGTTTGTTCTCTCTTTCTTATCGTCTTACATCTGTTTGTTTTCATTCCCTGTTTCGTATCTTCTTACATTTATTCTGATTTCATTTATTCGGTTTTTTATGAATTTCCTATCGTCTCCCAAATATTCATTTTAATTTCATTTTCAGATCGTCTTCCATTTATTCTTGTTTTATTCTCTCTTTCTTATCGTCTTACATCTGTTCTGTTTTCATTCCCCCTTTCGTATCATCTACATTTATTCTGTTTTCATTTAATCGGTTTTTTATGAATTTCCTATCGTCTCCCAAATATTCATTTTAATTTCACTTTCGGATCGTCTTCCATTTATTCTGTTTTTATTCTCTTTTGTTATCGTCTTACATCTGTTCTGTTTTCTCATTCCCTCTTTCGTATCATGTTACATTTATTCTGTTTTCATTTATTCGGTTTTTTATGAATTTCCTATCGTCTTCCAAATATTCATTTAAATTCACTTTCGGATCGTCTTCCATTTATTCTGTTTTTATTCTCTCTTCTTATCGTCTTACATCTGTTCTGTTTTCATTCCCCTTTCGTATCATCTTACATTTATTCTGTTTTCATTTATTCGGTTTTTTGCGAATTTCCCTATCGTTTTCCAAATATTCATTTAAATTCACTTTCGGATCGTCTTCCATTTATTCTGTTTTTATTCTTTTCTTATCGTCTTACATCTGTTCTGTTTTCATCCTCCCTTTCGTATCATCTTACATTTATTCTGTTTTCATTTATTCGGTTTTTTATGAATTTCCTATCGTCTTCCAAATATTCATTTTAATTTCATTTTCGGATCGTCTTCCATTTATTCTGTTTTTATTCTCTCTTTCTTATCGTTCTACATCTGTTCTGTTTTCATTCCCCCTTTCGTATCATCTTACATTTATTCTGTTTTCATTTATTCGGTTTTTTATGAATTTCCTATCGTCTTCCAAATATTCATTTTAATTTCATTTTCGGATCGTCTTCCATTTATTCTGTTTTTATTCTCTTTCTTATCGTCTTACATCTGTTTGTTTTCATTCCCCGTTTCGTATCTTCTTACATTTATTCTGATTTCATTTATTCGGTTTTTATGAATTTCCTATCGTCTCCCAAATATTCATTTTAATTTCATTTTCAGATCGTCTTCCATTTATTCTGTTTTTATTCTCTCTTTTCTATCGTCTTACATCTGTTCTGTTTTTCATTCCCCCTTTCGTATCATCTTACATTTATTCTGTTTTCATTTAATCGGTTTTTTATGAATTTCCTATCGTCTCCCAAATATTCATTTTAATTTCACTTTCGGATCGTCTTCCATTTATTCTGTTTTTATTCTCTTTTGTTATCGTCTTACATCTGTTCTGTTTTCATTCCCTCTTTCGTATCATGTTACATTTATTCTGTTTTCATTTATTCGGTTTTTTATGAATTTCCTATCGTCTCCCCAAATATTCATTTCAATTCACTTTCGGACGTCTTCCATTTATTCTGTTTTTATTCTCTCTTTCTTATCGTCTTACATCTGTTCTGTTTTCATTCCCCCTTTCGTATCATCTTACATTTATTCTGTTTTCATTTATTCGGTTTTTTATGAATTTCCTATCGTTTTCCAAATATTCATTTAAATTCACTTTCGGATCGTCTTCCATTTATTCTGTTTTTATTCTCTCTTTCTTATCGTCTTACATTTGTTCTGTTTTCATTCCCCCTTTCGTATCATCTTACATTTATTCTGTTTTCATTTAATCGGTTTTTTATGAATTTCCTATACTCTCCCAAATATTCATTTTAATTTACCTCGGATCGTCTTCCATTTATTCTGTTTTTATTCTCTTTTTTGTTATCGTCTTACATCTGTTCTGTTTTCTATTCCCCCTTTCGTATCATGTTACATTTATTCTGTTTTCATTTATTCGGTTTTTTATGAATTTCCTATCGTCTCCCAAATATTCATTTAAATTCATTTTCGGATCGTCTTCCATTTATTCTGTTTTTATTCTCTTCTTCTTTATCGTCTTACATCTGTTCTGTTTTCATTCCCCCTTTCGTATCATCTTACATTTATTCTGTTTTCATTTATTCGGTTTTTTATGAATTTCCTATCGTTTTCCAAATATTCATTTAAATTCACTTTCGGATCGTCTTCCATTTATTCTGTTTTTATTCTCTCTTTTCTTATCGTCTTACATCTGTTCTGTTTTCATTCCCCCTTTCGTATCATCTTACATTTATTCGGTTTTCTACTTATTCGGTTTTTTATGAATTTCCTATCGTCTCCCAAATATTCATTTTAATTTCACTTTCGGATTCGTTCTCCATTTATTCTGTTTATATTCTTCATATCGTCTTACATCTGTTCTGTTTTCATTCCTCCTTTCGTATCATCTTGCATTTATTCTGTTTTCATTTATTCGGTTTTTTATGAATTTCCTATCGTTTTCCAAATATTCATTTAAATTCACTTTCGGATCGTCTTCCATTTATTCTGTTTTTATTCTTCTTTTCTTATCGTCTTACATCTGTTCTGTTTTCATCCTCCCTTTCGTATCATCTTACATTTATTCTGTTTTCATTTATTCTATTTTTGTTGAATTTTATCGTCTTCCAAATATTCATTTTAATTTCATTTTCGGATCGTCTTCCATTTATTCTGTTTTTTTATTCTTTCATCGTCTTACATCTGTTCTGCTTTTCATTCCCTCTTTCGTATCATCTTACATTTATTCTGTTTTCATTTATTCGGTTTTTTATGAATTTCCTATCGTCTTCCAAATATTCATTTTAATTTCATTTTCGGATCGTCTTCCATTTATTCTGTTTTTGTTCTCTTTCATCGTCTTACATCTGTTTGTTTTCATTCTCTATAGTTTCTGTATCTTTCTACATTTATTCTGATTTCATTTATTCGGTTTTTTATGAATTTCCTATCGTCTCCCAAATATTCATTTTAATTTCATTTTCAGATCGTCTTCCATTTATTCTGTTTTTATTCTCTCTTTTTCTTATCGTCTTACATCTGTTCTGTTTTCTATTCCCCCTTTCGTATCATCTTACATTTATTCTGTTTTCATTTAATCGGTTTTTTATGAATTTCCTATCGTCTCCCAAATATTTGGCTTTTTCATTTTAATTTCACTTTGATCGTCTCTCATTTATTCTGTTTTTATTCTCTTTTTGTTATCGTCTTACATCTGTTCTGTTTTCATTCCCTCTTTCGTATCATGTTACATTTATTCTGTTTTCATTTATTCGGTTTTAGGACCTTCTATCGTTCTCCCAAATATTCATTTAAATTCACTTTCGGATCGTCTTCCATTTATTCTGTTTTTATTCTCTCTTTCTTATCGTTCATCTGTTCTGTTTTCATTCCCCCTTTCGTATCATCTTACATTTATTCTGTTTTCATTTATTCTATTTTTATGAATTTCTTATCGTTTTCCAAAATATCATCAAATTCACTTTCGGATCGTCTTCCATTTATTCTGTTTTTATTCTCTCTTTCTTATCGTCTTACATCTGTTCTGTTTTCATCCTCCTTTCGTATCATCTTACATTTATTCTGTTTTCATTTATTCGGTTTTTTATGAATTTCCTATCGTCTTCAAACATTCATTTAACTTCATTTTCGGATCGTCTTCCATTTATTCTGTTTTTATTCTCTCTTTCTTATCGTCTTACATCTGTTCTGTTTTCATTCCCCTTTCGTATCATCTTACATTTATTCTGTTTTCATTTATTCGGTTTTTTATGAATTTCCTATCGTCTTCCAAATATTCATTTTAATTTCATTTTCGGATCGTCTTCCATTTATTCTGTTTTCATTCTCTTTCTTATCGTCTTACATCTGTTTGTTTTCATTCCCCGTTTCGTATCTTCTTACATTTATCTTGATTTCATTTATTCGGTTTTTTACAATCTCCTATCGTCTCCCAAATATTCATTTTAATTTCATTTTCAGATCGTCTTCCAGTCATTCTGTTTTTATTCTCTCTTTCTTATCGTCTTACATCTGTTCTGTTTTCATTCCCCTTTCGTATCACCTTACATTTATTCTGTTTTCATTTAATCGGTTTTTTATGAATTTCCTATCGTCTCCCAAATATTCATTTTAATTTCACTTTCGGATCGTCTTCTATTTATTCTGTTTTTATTCTCTTTTTGTTATCGTCTTACATCTTTGTTCTTGTTTTCATTCTTTCATCATGTTACATTTATTCATTTTCATTTATTCGGTTTTTTATGAATTTCCTATCGTCTCCCAAATATTCATTTCAATTCACTTTCGGATCGTCTTCCATTTATTCTGTTTTTATTCTCTTTCTTATCGTCTTACATCTGTTCTGTTTTCATTCCCCTTTCGTATCATCTTACATTTATTCTGTTTTCATTTATTCGGTTTTTTATGAATTTCCTATCGTTTTCCAAATATTCATTTAAATTCACTTTTGGATCGTCTTCCATTTATTCTGTTTTTATTCTTCTATCGTCTATATTTGTTCTGTTTTCTACTCCCCCTTTCGTATCATCTTACATTTATTCTGTTTTCATTTAATCGGTTTTTTATGAATTTCCTATACTCTCCTCAAATATTCATTTTAATTTCACTTTCGGATCGTCTTCCATTTATTCTGTTTTTATTCTCTTTTGTTATCGTCTTACATCTGTTCTGTTTTCTATTCCCCTTTCGTATCATGTTACATTTATTCTTGTTTTCATTTATTCGGTTTTTTATGAATTTCCTATCGTCTCCCAAATATTCATTTAAATTCATTTTCGGATCGTCTTCCATTTATTTCGTTTTTATTCTCTCTTTCTTATCGTCTTACATCTGTTCTGTTTTCATTCCCCCTCTTCTTGTATCATCTTACATTTATTCTGTTTTCATTTATTCGGTTTTTATGAATTTCCTATCGTTTTCCAAATATTCATTTAAATTCACTTTCGATCGTCTTCCATTTATTCTGTTTTATTCTCTTTCTTATCGTCTTACATCTGTTCTGTTTTCATTCCCCTTTCGTATCATCTTACATTTATTCGGTTTTCATTTATTCGGTTTTTTATGAATTTCCTATCCCCCTACTGATATACAGAAATATTCATTTTTAATTTCACTTTTCGGATCGTCTTCCATTTTATTTCTGTTTATATTCTCTCTTTCATATCATCTTCTCTGTTCTGTTTTCATTCCTCCTTTCGTATCATCTTGCATTTATTCTGTTTTCATTTATTCGGTTTTTTATGAATTTCCTATCGTTTTCCAAATATTCATTTAAATTCACTTTCGGATCGTCTTCCATTTATTCTGTTTTTTATTCTCTCTTTCTTATCGTCTTCCATCTGTTCTGTTTTCATCTCTATTTCAGCCATCATCTTACATTTATTCTGTTTTCATTTATTCGGTTTTTTACTTGAATTTCCTATCGTCTTCCAAATATTCATTTTAATTTCATTTTCAGGATCGTCTTCCATTTATTCTGTTTTTATTCTCTCTTTCTTATCGTCTTACATCTGTTCTGTTTTCATTTCCCTTTCGTATCATCTTACATTTATTCTGTTTTCATTTCCTTCGGTTTCTGAATTTCCTATCGTCTTCCAAATATTCATTTTAATTTCATTTTTCGGATCGTCTTCCATTTATTCTGTTTTTGTTCTCTCTTTCTTATCGTCTTACATCTGTTTGTTTTCATTCCCCGTTTCGTATCTTCTTACATTTATTCTGATTTCATTTATTCGGTTTTTTATGAATTTCCTATCGTCCCAAATGTTCATTTCATTGTTTTAGATGTCTTCCATTTATTCTGTTTTATTCTCTCTTTTCTTATCGTCTTGTCTATTCTGTTTTCTGTTCCCTTTCGTATCATCTTACATTTATTCTGCTCATTTAATCGGTTTTTTATGAATTTCCTATCGTCTCCCAAATATTCATTTTAATTTCACTTTCGGATCGTCTTCCATTTATTCTGTTTTATTCTCTTTTTGTTATCGTCTTACATCTGTTCTGTTTTCATTCCCTCTTTCGTATCATGTTGTTATTCTGTTTCATTTATTCGGTTTTTTATGAATTTCCTATCTCGTCTCCAATATTCATTTAAATTCACTTTCGGATCGTCTTCCATTTATTCTGTTTTTATTCTCTCTTTTCTATCGTCTTACATCTGTTCTGTTTTCATTCCCCCTTTCGTATCATCTTACATTTTATTCTGTTTTCATTTATTCGGTTTTTTATGAATTTCCTATCGTTTTCCAAATATTAATTTTAAATTCACTTTCGGATCGTCTTCCATTTATTCTGTTTTATTCTCTCTTTCTTATCGTCTTACATCTGTTCTGTTTTCATCCTCCCTTTCGTACTCATCCTTACATTTATTCTGTTTTCATTTATTCGGTTTTTTTTTATGAATTTCCTATCGTCTTCCAAATATTCATTTTAATTTCATTTTCAGGATCATCAATGACTACCATTTATTCTGTTTTTATTCTCTCTTTCTTATCGTCTTACATCTGTTGTTTTCATTCCCCCTTTCGTATCATCTTACATTTATTCTGTTTTCATTTATTCGGTTTTTATGAATTTCCTATCGTCTTCCAAATATTCATTTTAATTTCGTTTTCGGATCGTCTTCCATTTATTCTGTTTTATTCTCTCTTTCTTATCGTCTTACATCTGTTTTATTTTTCATTCCCCGTTTCATCTTCTTACATTTATTCTGATTTCATTTATTCGGTTTTTTATGAATTTCCTATCGTCTCCAAAATATTCATTTTACTAATTTCATTTTCAGATCGTCTTCATTTATTCTGTTTTTTATTCTCTCTTTCTTATCGTCTTACATCTGTTCTGTTTTCATTCCCCCTTTCGTATCATCTTACATTTATTCTGTTTCATTTAATCGGTTTTTTATGAATTTCCTATCGTCTCCCAAATATTCATTTTAATTTCACTTTCGGATCGTCTTCCATTTATTCTGTTTTTATTCTCTTTTTGTTATCGTCTTACATCTGTTCTGTTTTCATTCCCTCTTTCATTATCCCACTTATTTGTTATTCTGTTTTCATTTATTCGGTTTTATGAATTTCCTATCATCTCCAAATATTCATTTAAATTCACTTTCGGATGTCTTCCATTTATTCTGTTTTTATTCTCTCTTTCTTATCGTCTTATCCACATTCTGTTTTCATTCCCCCTTTCGTATCATCTTACATTTATTCTGTTTTCATTTATTCGGTTTTTTATGAATTTTCTATCCGTTTTCAAATATTCATTTAAATTCCTTTCGGATCGTCTTCCATTTATTCTGTTTTTATTCTCTCTTTCTTAATGTCTTACATTTGTTCTGTTTTCATTCCCTTTCGTATCATCTTACATTTATTCTGTTTCATTTAATCGGTTTTTTATGAATTTCTCTTAAAATATTCATTTTAATTTCACTTTCGGATCGTCTTTGTTAACTCTGTTTTTATTCTCTTTTTGTTATCGTCTTACATCTGTTCTGTTTTCATTCCCCTTTCGTATCATGTTACATTTATTCTGTTTTCATTTATTCGGTTTTATGAATTTCCTATCGTCTCCCAAATATTCATTTAAATTCATTTTCGGATCGTCTTCCATTATTGTTTTATTTCTCTCTTTCTTGTCGTCTTTACATCTGTTCTGTTTTCATTCCCCTTTCGTATCATCTTACATTTATTCTGTTTTCATTTCTTCGGTTTTTATAGTTTCTATCGTTTTCCAAATATTCATTTAAATTCACTTTCGGATCGTCTTCCATTTATTCTGTTTTTATTCTCTCTTTCTTATCGTCTTACATCTGTTCATTTTTTTTCATTCCCCCTTTCGTATCATCTTACATTTATTCTGTTTTCATTTATTCGGTTTTTGCTGATTTCTATCGTCTCCCAAATATTCATTTGCAATTTCACTTTCTGGATCGTCTTCCATTTATTCTGTTTATATTCTCTCTTTCATATCGTCTTACATCTGTTCTGTTTTCATTCCTCCTTTCGTATCATCTTGCATTTATTTCTGTTTTTCATTTATTCGGTTTTTTATGAATTTCCTATCGTTTTCCAAATATTCATTTAAATTCACTTTCGGATCAATGCTTCCATTTCTTCTGTTTCTTCTCTCTTTCTTATCGTCTGCATCTGTTCTGTTTTTCATCCTCCCTTTCGTATCATCTTGCATTTAGCTGTTTTGTTGTTTTCGGTTTTTTATGAATTTCCTATCGTCTTCCAAATATTCATTTTATTTTCATTTTCGGATCGTCTTCCATTTATTTCTGTTTTTTATTCTCTCTTTCTTATCGTCTTACATCTGTTCTGTTTTCATTCCCCCTTTCATGTCATCACATTTATTCTGTTTTCATTTATTCGAGTTTTTATGAATTTCCTATCATCTTTAAATATTCATTTTAATTTCATTTTCGGATGTCTTCCATTTATTCTGTTTTTGTTCTCTCTTTCTTATCGTCTTACATCTGTTTGTGTTTTCATTCCCCGTTTCGTATCTTCTTACATTTATTCTGAATTTCATTTATTCGGTTTTATGAATTTCCTATCGTCTCCCAAATATTCATTTTAATTTCATTTCCAGATCGTCTTCCATTTATTCTGTTTTTATTCTCTCTTTCTTATCGTCTTACATCTGTTCTGTTTTCATTCCCCCTTTCGTATCATCTTACATTTATTCTGTTTTCATTTAATCGGTTTTTATGAATTTCACTAGTCTCCCAAATATTCATTTTAATTTCACTTTCGGATCGTCTTCCATTTTATTCTGTTTTTATTCTCTTTTTGTTATCGTCTTACATCTGTTCTGTTTTCATTCCCTCTTTCGTATCATGTTACATTTATTCTGTTTTCATTTATTCGGTTTTTATGAATTTCCTATCGTCTCCCAAATATTCATTTATTCTTTCGGATCATCTTCATTTATTCTGTTTTTTATTCTCTCTTTCTTATCGTCTTACATCTGTTCCTGTTTTCATTCCCCCTTTCGTATCATCTTACATTTATTCTGTTTTTTCATTTATTCGGTTTTTTATGAATTTCCTATCGTTTTCCAAATATTCATTTAAATTCACTTTTGGATCGTCTTCCATTTATTCTGTTTTATTCTCTCTTTCTTATCGTCTTACATCTGTTCTGTTTTCATCCTCCTTTCGTATCATCCCATTTATTCTCATTTCATTTATTCGGTTTTTTGTAATTTCCTAATCGTCTTCCAAATATTCATTTTAATTTCATTTTAAGATCAATCCATTTATTCTGTTTTTATTCTCTCTTTCTTATCGTCTTACATCTGTTCTGTTTTCATTCCCCCTTTCGTATCATCTTACATTTATTCTGTTTTCATTTATTCGGTTTTTTATGAATTTCCTATCGTCTTCCAAATATTCATTTTAATTTCATTTTTCGGATCGTCTTCCATTTATTCTGTTTTCATTCTCTCTTTCTTATCGTCTTACATCTGTTTGTTTTCATTCCCGTTTCGTATCTTCTTACATTTATTCTGATTTCATTTGTTCGGTTTTATGAATTTCTATCGTCTCCCAAATATTCATTTTAATTTCATTTTCAGATCGTCTTCCCATTTATTCTGTTTATTCTCTCACTTATGTCGTCTTACATCTGTTCTGTTTTCATTTCCCTTTCGTATCATCTTACATTATTCTGTTTTCATTTATTCGGTTTTTATGAATTTCCTATCATCCCAATATTCCATTTCAAAATTTCCTTTCAGGATGTCTTATTTATTCTGTTTATATTCTCTCTTTCTTATCGTCTTACATCTGTTCTGTTTTCATTCCCCTTTCGTATCATCTTACATTTATTCTGTTTCATTTATTCGGTTTTTTATGAATTTCCTGTCGTCTTCCAAATATTCCATTTAATTTCATTTTTCGGATCGTCTTCCATTTATTCTGTTTTTTATTCTCTCTCTTTCTTATCGTCTTACATCTGTTCTGTTTTCATTCCCCCTTTCATTAATATCTACTTGTTATTCTGTTTCATTTATTCAGTTTTATGAATTTCCTATCGTCTTCCAAATAATCATTTTAATTTCATTTCGGATCGTTTTCCATTTATTCTGTTTTTATTCTCTCTTTCTTATCGTCTTACATCTGTTTGTTTTCATTCCCCCTTTCGTATCATCTTACATTTATTCTGTTTTCATTTATTCGGTTTTTTATGAATTTCCTATCGTCTTCCAAATATTCATTTTAATTTCACTTTCGGATCGTCTTCCATTTATTCTGTTTTTATTCTCTCTTTCTTATAGTCTTACATCTGTTCTGTTTTCATTCCCCCTTTAGTATCACCTTACATTTATTCTGTTTTCATTTATTCGGTTTTTTATGAATTTCCTATCTTCTCCCAAATATTCATTCAATTACACTTTCGGATCGTCTTCCATTTATTCTGTTTTTATTCTCTCTTTCTTATAGTCTTACATCTGTTCTGTTTTCATTCCCCCTTTCGTATCATCTTACATTTATTCTGTTTTCATTTATTCGTTTTTTTATGAATTTCCTATCGTCTCCCAAATATTCATTTTAATTTCACTTTCGGATCGTCTTCCATTTATTCTGTTTATATTCTCTCTTTCTTATCGTCTTACATCTGCTCTGTTTTCATTCCCCCTTTCGTATCATGTTACATTTATTCTGTTTTCATTTATTCGGTTTTTTATGAATTTCCTATCGTCACTCAAATATTCATTTAATTTCACTTTCGGATCGTCTTCCATTTATTCTCTTTTTATTCTCTCTTCTTTATCGTCTTACATCTGTTCTGTTTTCATTCCCCCTTTCGTATCATCTTACATTTATTCTGTTTTCATTTAATCGGTTTTTTATGAATTTCCTATCGTCTCCCAAATATTCATTTTAATTTCACTTTCGGATCGTCTTCCATTTATTCTGTTTTTATTCTCTTTTTGTTATCGTCTTACACTTATTCTGTTTTTATTCCACCTTTCGTATCATGTTACATTTATTCTGTTTTCATTTATTCGGTTTTTTATGAATTTCCTATCGTCTTCCAAATATTCATTTAATTTCACTTTCGGATCGTCTTCCATTTATTCTGTTTTATTCTCTTTTTGTTATCGTCTTACATCTGTTCTGTTTTTATTCCCCCTTTCGTATCATCTTACATTTATTCTGTTTTCATTTATTCGGTTTTTTATGAATTTCCTATCGTCTCCCAAATATTCATTTTAATTTCATTTTCGGATCGTCTTCCATTTATTCTGTTTTTATTCTCTCTTTCTTATCGTCTTACATCTGTTCTGTTTTCATTCCCCCTTTCGTATCTTCTTACATTTATTCTGTTTTCATTTATTCGGTTTTTTATGAATTTCCTATCGTCTCCCAAATATTCATTTTAATTTCACTTTCGGATCGTCTTCCATTTATTCTGTTTATATTCTCTCTTTCTTTTCGTCTTACATCTGTTCTGTTTTCATTCCCCCTTTCGTATCATCTTACATTTATTCTGTTTTCATTTATTCGGTTTTTTATGAATTTCCTATTGTCACCCAAATATTCATTTAATTTCACTTTCGGATCGTCTTCCATTTATTCTGTTTTTATTCTCTCTTTCTTATCGTCTTACATCTGTTCTGTTTTTATTCCCCCTTTCGTATCATCTTACATTTATTCTGTTTTCATTTATTCGGTTTTTTATGAATTTCCTATCGTCTTCCAAATATTCATTTTAATTTCACTTTCGGATCGCCTTCCATTTATTCTGTTTATATTCTCTATTTCTTATCGTCTTACATCTGTTCTGTTTTCATTCCTCCTTTCGTATCATCTTGCATTTATTCTGTTTTCATTTATTCGGTTTTTTATGAATTTCCTATTGTCACCCAAATATTCATTTTAATTTCACTTTCGGATGGCCTTCCATTTATTCTGTTTATATTCTCTATTTCTTATCGTCTTACATCTGTTCTGTTTTCATTCCTCCTTTCGTATCATCTTACATTTATTCTGTTTTCATTTATTCGGTTTTTTATGAATTTCCTATCGTCACCCAAATATTCATTTTAATTCCACTTTCGGATCGCCTTCCATTTATTCTGTTTATATTCTCTATTTCTTATCGTCTTACATCTGTTCTGTTTTCATTCCCCCTTTCGTATCTTCTTGCATTTATTCTGTTTTCATTTATTCGGTTTTTTATGAATTTCCTATCGTCACCCAAATATTCATTTAATTTCACTTTCGGATCGTCTTCCATTTATTCTGTTTTTATTCTCTTTTTGTTATCGTCTTACACTTATTCTGTTTTTATTCCACCTTTCGTATCATGTTACATTTATTCTGTTTTCATTTATTCGGTTTTTTATGAATTTCCTATCGTCTTCCAAATATTCATTTAATTTCACTTTCGGATCGTCTTCCATTTATTCTGTTTTATTCTCTTTTTGTTATCGTCTTACATCTGTTCTGTTTTCATTCCCCCTTTCGTATCTTCTTACATTTATTCTGTTTTCATTTATTCGGTTTTTTATGAATTTCCTATCGTCTCCCAAATATTCATTTTAATTTCACTTTCGGATCGTCTTCCATTTATTCTGTTTATATTCTCTCTTTCTTTTCGTCTTACATCTGTTCTGTTTTCATTCCCCCTTTCGTATCATCTTACATTTATTCTGTTTTCATTTATTCGGTTTTTTATGAATTTCCTATTGTCACCCAAATATTCATTTTAATTTCACTTTCGGATCGTCTTCCATTTATTCTGTTTTTATTCTCTCTTTCTTATCGTCTTACATCTGTTCTGTTTTTATTCCCCCTTTCGTATCATCTTACATTTATTCTGTTTTCATTTATTCGGTTTTTTATGAATTTCCTATCGTCTTCCAAATATTCATTTTAATTTCACTTTCGGATCGCCTTCCATTTATTCTGTTTATATTCTCTATTTCTTATCGTCTTACATCTGTTCTGTTTTCATTCCTCCTTTCGTATCATCTTGCATTTATTCTGTTTTCATTTATTCGGTTTTTTATGAATTTCCTATTGTCACCCAAATATTCATTTTAATTTCACTTTCGGATGGCCTTCCATTTATTCTGTTTATATTCTCTATTTCTTATCGTCTTACATCTGTTCTGTTTTCATTCCTCCTTTCGTATCATCTTACATTTATTCTGTTTTCATTTATTCGGTTTTTTATGAATTTCCTATCGTCACCCAAATATTCATTTTAATTCCACTTTCGGATCGCCTTCCATTTATTCTGTTTATATTCTCTATTTCTTATCGTCTTACATCTGTTCTGTTTTCATTCCCCCTTTCGTATCTTCTTACATTTATTCTGTTTTCATTTATTCGGTTTTTTATGAATTTCCTATCGTCACCCAAATATTCATTTAATTTCACTTTCGGATCGTCTTCCATTTATTCTGTTTTTATTCTCTTTTTGTTATCGTCTTACACTTATTCTGTTTTTATTCCACCTTTCGTATCATGTTACATTTATTCTGTTTTCATTTATTCGGTTTTTTATGAATTTCCTATCGTCTTCCAAATATTCATTTAATTTCACTTTCGGATCGTCTTCCATTTATTCTGTTTTATTCTCTTTTTGTTATCGTCTTACATCTGTTCTGTTTTCATTCCCCCTTTCGTATCTTCTTACATTTATTCTGTTTTCATTTATTCGGTTTTTTATGAATTTCCTATCGTCTCCCAAATATTCATTTTAATTTCACTTTCGGATCGTCTTCCATTTATTCTGTTTATATTCTCTCTTTCTTTTCGTCTTACATCTGTTCTGTTTTCATTCCCCCTTTCGTATCATCTTACATTTATTCTGTTTTCATTTATTCGGTTTTTTATGAATTTCCTATCGTCACCCAAATATTCATTTTAATTTCACTTTCGGATCGCCTTCCATTTATTCTGTTTATATTCTCTATTTCTTATCGTCTTACATCTGTTCTGTTTTCATTCCTCCTTTCGTATCTTCTTACATTTATTCTGTTTTCATTTATTCGGTTTTTTATGAATTTCCTATCGTCACCCAAATATTCATTTAATTTCACTTTCGGATCGTCTTCCATTTATTCTGTTTTTATTCTCTCTTTTTTTTCGTCTTACATCTGTTCTGTTTTCATTCCCCCTTTCGCATCATGTTACATTTATTCTGTTTTCATTTATTCGGTTTTTTTATGAATGTCCTATCGTTTTCCAAATATACATTTAATTTCACTTTCAGATCGTCTTCCATTTATTCTGTTTTTATTCTCTTTTTGTTATCGTCTTACATTTGTTCTGTTTTCATTGCCCCTTTCGTATCATGTTACATTTATTCTGTTTTCATTTATTCGGTTTTTTTATGAATGTCCTATCGTTTTCCAAATATTCATTTAATTTCACTTTCGGATCGTTTTCCATTTATTCTGTTTTTATTCTCTCTTTCTTATCGTCTTACATCTGTTCTGTTTTCATTGCCCCTTTCGTATCATCTTACATTTATTCTGTTTTCATTTATTCGGTTTTTTATGAATTTCCTATCGTCACCCAAATATTCGTTTTAATTTCACTTTCGGATCGTCTTCCATTTATTCTGTTTTTATTCTCTCTTTCTTATCGTCTTCCATTTATTCTGTTTTTATTCTCTCTTTCTTATCGTCTTCCATTTATTCTGTTTTTATTCTCTCTTTCTCATCCTCTTACATCTGTTCTGTTTTCATTGTCTCTTTTTTATTATCTTTCATATATTCTGGTTTTATTCTCCTGTCTTATCATTTTACATTTATACTGATTTTATTCTTTATTTCTGATCGTCTTAAACTTATACAATTTTGATTCTCAAGATTTTTATCTTCTTCCATTTTTCTGTTTTTCTTCTCCCTTTCTCATCGTCTTACATCTATTCTGTTTTATTCTCTTCTTGTTATCATCTTACGTTAATTCTGTTTTTATTTTCACTTTTTGTTTTTCCATTTATTCTTTTTTTCTTATATATCCTTTGACATTTATTCAGTTTTTCTTCACAATAGTCTTATCTTCTTTCATATATTCTTTTCTCTTTTCTCTCTTTTAACCTCATACATTTATTCTTTTATTCAGATTTTTATTGTCTTACAATTCTTGTTTCTATTCTCTTTTTTTCATCGTTTTCAATTTATTCTGTTTTTATTCACTGTTTCTGATCGTCTTCCATTTATTCTGTTTTTTCTCTCTTTTTTATCGTTTTACATTTATTTTTTTATCCTTTTACATTTATTTTTTTATTGTTACTTTCGCATCGTCATCCATTTAATCTGTTTTCATTCTCACTTTTTATCTTTTTTCATATATTCTGTTTTTCTTTTTCTTTTTTCATCGTCTTACCTTTATGCGGTTTTTATTCTTTCTTTCTTATCGTCTTACATTTCGTCTGTTTTTATTTTTATTTTCTTACATTAATTCAGTTTTTATTCTCTCTTTTTTATCACCTTACATATATTCTGTTTTTATTCTTTCTTTCTGATCGTCTTCAATTTATTCTTTTTAGACTCATTTTTCATCGTCATACATTTATTCTGTTTATATTCTCTTTTTCTTATCGTCTTACATTTATTATGTTTATATTCTCTCCACTTTTATCTTCTTCTATATATTCTCTTTTTATTTTCTTTTTTCATTATCTTACCTTTATGCTGTTTTTATTCTCTTTTTCTTATAATCTTACATTTATTGTCTTTATTCCCTCTTTCTCACCGACTTACATCTTTCTGTTTTTATTTTATATTTTTTATCGTCTTCCATTTATTCTGTTTTTCTTTTCTCTTTTATAACGTCTTACATTTATTCTGTTTTTATTCTGTCTTTCTTGTCATCTTACATTTATTCTGTTTATATTCTTTATTTCCGTTACTCTCCCATTTATTTTGTTTTTATTCTGTCTTTCTTATCATCTTACATTTATTCTGTTTATATTTATTCGGTTTTTTATGAATTTCGTATCGTCTTCCAAATATTCATTTTAATTTCACTTTCGGATCCTCTTCCATTTATTCTGTTTTTATTCTGTCTTTCTTTACATCTAACATCTGTTCTGTTTTCATTCCCCTTTCGTATCATCTTACATTTATTCTGTTTTCATTTATTCGGTTTTTTATGAATTTCGTATCGTCTTCCAAATATTCATTTTAATTTCACTTTCGGTTCGTCTTCCATTTATTCTGTTTTTATTCTTTATTTCCGTTACTCTCCCATTTATTCTGTTTTTCTTTTCTCTTTTATAACGTCTTACATTTATTCTGTTTTTATTCTGTCTTTCTTGTCATCTTGACATTTATTCTGTTTATATTCTTTATTTCCGTTACTCTCCCATTTATTCTGTTTTTATTGTCAAATTTTTTATCGGTTTCCATTTATTCTGTTTTTCTTTTCTCTTTTATAACGTCTTACATTTATTCTGTTTTTATTCTGTCTTTCTTATCATCTTACATTTATTCTGTTTATATTCTTTATTTCCGGTACTCTCCCATTTATTCTGTTTTTATTGTCAAATTTTTTATCGGTTTCCATTTATTCTGTTTTTCTTTTCTCTTTTATAACGTCTTACATTTATTCTGTTTTTATTCTGTCTTTCTTATCATCTTACATTTATTCTGTTTATATTCTTTATTTCCGTTACTCTCCCATTTATTCTGTTTTTATTGTCAAATTTTTTATCGGTTTCCATTTATTCTGTTTTTCTTTTCTCTTTTATAACGTCTTACATTTATTCTGTTTTTATTCTGTCTTTCTTATCATCTTACATTTATTCTGTTTATATTCTTTATTTCCGTTACTCTCCCATTTATTCTGTTTTTATTGTCAAATTTTTTATCGGTTTCCATTTATTCTGTTTTTCTTTTCTCTTTTATAACGTCTTACATTTATTCTGTTTTTATTCTGTCTTTCTTATCATCTTACATTTATTCTGTTTATATTCTTTATTTCCGTTACTCTCCCATTTATTCTGTTTTTATTCTGTCTTTCTTATCATCTTACATTTATTCTGTTTATATTCTTTATTTCCGTTACTCTCCCATTTATTCTGTTTTTATTGTCAAATTTTTTATCGGTTTCCATTTATTCTGTTTTTCTTTTCTCTTTTATAACGTCTTACATTTATTCTGTTTTTATTCTGTCTTTCTTATCATCTTACATTTATTCTGTTTATATTCTTTATTTCCGTTACTCTCCCATTTATTCTGTTTTTATTGTCAAATTTTTTATCGGTTTCCATTTATTCTGTTTTTCTTTTCTCTTTTATAACGTCTTACATTTATTCTGTTCTTATTCTGTCTTTCTTATCATCTTACATTTATTCTGTTTATATTCTTTATTTCCGTTACTCTCCCATTTATTCTGTTTTTATTCTGTCTTTCTTATCATCTTACATTTATTCTGTTTATATTCTTTATTTCCGTTACTCTCCCATTTATTCTGTTTTTATTGTCAAATTTTTTATCGTCTTCCATTTATTCTGTTTTACTTCTTTCTTTCTTATCGTCTTACATTTATTTTGTTTTTATTTTCTCCTTTTTATCGTCTGTCTTTTATTTTGTTTTATTCTCAATTTCCTATCGTCTTACATTTATTCAGTTTTTATTCTCTCTTTTTTTATCGTCTTACAATCATTCTGTGCTTATTCTCCTTTTGTTATCGTCTCATATTGATTCTGTTTTTCTTCTTACTTTTTCGTCTTCCTTCTATTCTGTATTTATTCACTCATTTTTATTCTCTTCCATTTTTTCTGATTTTATTCTTTCATTTTTATCGTCTTATATTTATACATTTTTTTCTTTTTATCTTCTTTCATTTATTCTGTTTTATACAGTTTTTGTGATCGTGTTAAATTTATTTTGTTTTTATTTTCACTTTCTCTTCCGTATAGACTTATATGTTTTCTGCTTTTCTTCTCAATTTCTTATTGTCTTTCATTTAATCTGTTTTCATTCACACTTTCTCATGCTCTTCCGTTTATTCTGTTTTTATTGTTTTCTTTCTGATCGTCTACCATATATTTTGTTTTTATTCTCTCTTTTTTATCTCATAAAATTTAATCTGTTTCTGTTCTCTTTTTCTTATCGTCTTACAATTTTTCTCACCTTTTCGTCTTCCATTTATTCAATTTTTATTCTCTCTTTTTTATCGTCTTTCATTTATTCTGTTTTTATTCTCACTTTCTGATCGCCTTCCATTTATTCTCTTCTCATTCTCTGTTTCTTATTGTCTAATATTTATTCTGTTTTTATTCTTACATTTTAAAATCTTCCATTTGTTCTGTTTTTTATTATCTCTTTCTTAACGTCTTATAATTATTTTATTATCATTTTAATTTTAATTTTGTTTTATTTTTCATTTCTGATCGTTATCCACTTATTCTGTTATTATTTTCGCTTTCTTATCTTCTTCCATTCTTTCTGTTTTTATTCTCATTTTTTATCGTTTAACATTTATTCTGTTTTTATTCTCTCGTTCTTATATTCTTAGATTTATTCTGTTTTTATTCTCTTTTTCTTATCGTCTTTCATTTATTCTGGTTTTATTTTCTCTTTCTTTTTGTCTTCCGTTTATTCTATTTTTATTCTCTCTTTCTTATCGTCTTCCATTTATTTTGTTTGTATGCTCACTTTCTGATCGACTTCCATTTATCCTGTTTTTATTCTCTCTTTCTTATCGTCTTACATTCATTCTGTTTTTATTCTCACTTTTTATCGTCTTCCATTTATTCTGTTTTTTTCTCTCTTTCTGATCGTTTCCCATTTATTTTGTTGTATTCTCACTTTTTGATCGTCTTCTATTCTGTTTTTGTTCTCATATTCTAATCGTTTTCACTTTGTTCTATTTTTATTCTCACTTTTGATCGTCTTCCACTTATTCTGTTTGAATTATTTCTTTCTAATCACGTTCCATTTTTTTTCTTTTGTCTTTTTTGTCGTCTTCCATTTATTCTGTTTCCATTCACTCTTTTACTCATCGTCTTCCAATTACTGCCTTTATTCACTTTTTCTTATTGTCTTGCATTTATTTTTTTTATTGTCATTTTCTCATCGTTTTCATGTATTCTGTTTTTATTTTCTCTTTCTTATCGTCTTCCATTTATTCTCTTTCTCATTCTAATTTTTATCGTCTTTCATTTACACTGTTTTTATTCTTTTTTTATCGTCTTACATTTATTCTGTTTTTATTCTCTCTGTCTTATTGTCTTAAATTTAATCTGTTTTATGTTCTCTTTGTTATAGTCTTACTTTTAGTTTGTTTTAATCTCACTAATTTATCGTCTTCCATTTATTCTGTTTTTATTCCCACATTCAGATCGTTTTCTATTTGTTCTTTTTATTCTCACTTTCTGATCGTCTTTCATTTAATCTGTTTTTATTCTCTTTTTTATCTTTTTCCATTTATTCTGTTTTTATTCTCTCATTCTGATCGTCTACCATATATTCTGTTTTTATTATCTCTTTCTCATCTTCTGAAATTTAATATATTTTTATTTTCTGTTTTTTACTGTCTTCCATTTAATCAGTTTTATTCTCACTTTCTTATCGTATTCCAGTCATTCTGTTTTTTCTCTCTTTCTTATCGTCTTCCAATTTCTGTTTTTATTCTCGTATACGTATCGTCTTACATTTATTCTCTTTTTATTCTCTTTCGTATCTTCTTACATCTATTTTGTTTGATTTTTTCTTTCTTATTGTCATCTATTTTTTTGTTTATCTCTCTTTCTCTTCGTTTTTCAATTTTCTCTTTTATTTTTACTTTCTGATCTTTTCAGATTAAGTGTTTTTTAAATCTTTTTTACCGTCTTCAGTTTAATCTGTTTTTCTCACTTTTTTTTCGTCTTGGCGTTATCGTTTTTATTATCGCATTATTATCGTCTTTTTTATATTCTGTTTTATTCTCACTTGCTCATATTCTAACATTTATTTTTATTCACTTTTTCTGATCGTTTTTAGTTTTCATTTTTTTATTCTCTCATTCTTATCTTCTATTCATTGTTTTATTCTCACTTGCTCATAGTCTTACATTTATTTTTATTCTCTTTGTCTGATCGTCTTTATTTTTTGTTTTTATTTTCTCATTCTTATTGTCTTCAATCTATTTTTTTGCTCTCTCTTTCTTTTTTACTTCCATTTCTTCAATTTTCTTTTTCTTTTCTTCTTCCATTTATTCGGTTTTCATTAACTGTTTCTTATCTTTTTCCAGTCATCCTTTCTTTTTTCTTTTTCTTCTTCTGATGAATATTATTAAAAAATCTTTTCTTGTCTTACACTATCTTTATTCCTACATACATAATAATGATTATATTAAATGTTAAATCTTTAGTGAAATTTAAACGTTTTCCCTTTTACATATTATTTACTTTGTTCGGAGTCATCTTTATTGCCATTTGCACGATTTTTCGGCCATTATATTCTCCGGCCTTTTTCAGTTGCTAGGGATTTCTCACCCAAATTTCTGATTTCTATGTCCGATTCCCATTCCGGTTAGCATTTACTTATCTTCTTCACCTTAGAGCGCTAATGTATTTGTTCTTCACTGCTGTATACTGGTATTGAACTCACAGATCTTTGGGTCAACTGACTGGAAATAAAAAATCGTCTATATTCTCTCGGCCATGTATCCTTGATGAATGACAATGATAGTTCATTGTATGTAAGTTTGGTTTGTATTATTCAATTCTCCCCAAACAAGGCGACTAATATTTTATCACCACTGAGCAAACCCTAATTTACATCAGTCCTGATAAATCTTCTACTTTTAATAACACTCCTTGTTTAAACTAACTACTTCCCCTCGTTCCACCAGTTCAGAACGCCGCAGCTAATGTCCACCATAACAGAGACTCACAGTAGTGGACCATCCTCATTGGTAAGATTGAAGCTTCGTTCCTCAAGGACAGAATAATTTCTACTACGAACTTCATGAAACTAATTTCTACTACAGAAATCTTAGATTACTAGAATCTAAGACCTTTCCAGTCTAAATTCAACTGTTATCTTTCATGCATGACATCATAATTTGCACCTCCTACCCACCATTCTTGCACTCCCTTAAAATGCAACCTTGAGTGACTATTGCGACTTGTAATGAGTAAACTGTAGTATTTAAAAAGAAAAGATTGCAACTTTATCTCCTATTGATCAAGTAACCTTCACGGCTAAGACCCTCTATACCACACACATTTTAGCGAACCACCATCATTCTCTTTTTATTCCCTCGAGAAGATGTAAGTTCCACTTTATCAGCTTCTTCCCACGGACATCTGCTTTGTGCAACCGACTCTCAAACGGACGTTTGCCCGATCTCTAATATATTAATGTAAACCAAATTCTGGTTCTGTTTTCTTTTCAACATACTTAAACTTATCTTGTACCCGTACTTGAAGAAATTTATTCATAATTCTGCTGTGCACATCTATATATCTAAATATAATTGCATCGTTATTTAAGTTAGTCAGATAAGTGTCATACGTGATACCCACTTTGGGCGATCATGTCTCGAAAGAGACATGACTGACTGGGCAGACGATTATCTCGCAGTAGGTTGCTATTGCTTTCTGCCGTAGACTGGTTGCCAGCCAAGGCTATAGAACCCAAAATCTCTTGTTATTTAACCCATGACGGAAGAGAAAAGACGGGTTAATACCTTTCCCAAGGGTATTTGTGCGTAAGTGAATGCAAGAAATTTAACTGAAATTCGAATTCGGCACCCAAATTTGCCGTTCCGCGTCGATACCGGCTGCACCACAAGGCACATCCGAAAAATATGGAACGCTTCACGAATTTGGGTCTTATCCTTGCGCAGTGACGATGCTAATCATCTCTGTATCGTTCCAATTTTAATATATGTACTGCTGAAGCGAGTACGTTATTTCAGTAGTTTGTCATTCAATGTTTTTAATGTGATTGCTAGCGCAGTGGCATTTTAACTCCCTTCAAAATTTGTTCCTCATATCGAGAAGCAACTAATGCATCATCACTTTTATTTCTTAAAAAACAATCAGCTACTTCCTAATCTTATCGACTGAAATCTTTTTTCTCTTTAATCATGTATTAGAAAAGACTTGAAGTGTCGAAGAGTACAATTTAGATGTTTGGGGATTTAATAAAACTGAGTGATTTAGTTTCGTGCCGAAAAGATCTGCACTATATGTAATTCTGAATACGACTTTCATTGAATGGTTTGTTAAACAAACATTTAATAGCGTTTCATTGCAGACTTAATATCTCAACTGCAATGTAACTGTTTACGCATGCGCGGTAATTTCCACTTTTTTGTCAGCTAAACTTCATCAAAGCTATGCAGTCTGTTAACGAGATATTCAAAATGGTTGGATCCTTTCTGGAAAGACGTCGTATAACCCCGATGGATTTTTATAAATCAAAATATCAAATGATATTATAAAGGCTTTTGCAAAAGCTTCTGCCGTTGCCAAATTTCCATTTTTTTTTATATCTAACATATATTAAATTTGTCTTGATGTAACCTTATCAAGGTTATTTTTGTAGAAGCTAACTGTTTTCTTTTTGTTTTTATTTTTGGCCTGTGAGAGTGGCTATGAAGAGATCATTCCCGATATATTTAGATTTTCAAAGATTGTGACCTGCTAATGACAAGACAGTTAAACTCTCTCGCGATAGAACGTATAAAGAAATAGACATGTGGATTTTCGCTATACATTAGTACAATATTTGAACTAGGTTTGTCGATTACTTTTTGTGCTAATAACCGTTAAACCTTACTCCATTCAGAAAAAAAGATTTGCGATAATAATAATCCGTCAGCCAAATCTTTTTATTAAAACATCTTCTCTATTTTAATCTCGTGTTTTGTTGTGCTTTCAAGGTAAGTCTTAACTGCAAACATATTATAAAAACTAATTATAAAGACGAACAGCGCTCAGACTAAAAATGACATTTTGATTATCTCTCAAGAAATGGGGTTGTCGTCTGTCACTTGCTTAGTCTTTTGTGGGTCAGATGAAGGCTTCATTATAACACTATTTGTTTGGATAGTCGAGGCGGGGGCGAGTTAGTAACTTATTTTAAATTGCGTCGAAGCAGCAACAGAAAAAATGAGTCGTTCGTGAAAAAAATAAATAAGAAAAATCAGAACAGAACAAGAGACAACATCAAAAGTTTAAACAAGGACACCTTAAATCAATGAAATAAAGAATAATCTAAACTTATTTATGAAAAGAACTTTGTCTGTGTGTGTGCATGTGCGTGTGTGTATCTGTGTGTGTGTGTGTCCGTTAGCTATAGACTCCGAAACGGCTGAACTGATTTTCTTCCAAATTTACAGTTATACTATAAGCGTCTGCGAGTGTTTTTAGCTAGGTTTTGTGTCGAGGTACTCCAGATAAATATCGAAAATCGATAATCGAAAAAATCGGCTTATAGAAGGATTGGTCCGATTTTAATCAAATTTGATACACTCATTAACAAAAACATAAGAAACGATATTCAGAAGTTTCAAGGTTGCAGTTCTTACAATAGTGCAGAAAATTGATCATATATATATATATATATATATATATATATATATATATATAAAGGTAAGGTCTGTATGTCTGTTTATCTGCCTGTATTTTTTTCAGCCCTTTTATTTTAGTTTTTGCTTCAGGTTTGGCTCTACGTAGGTATAATAGTAGTTCTTAGTCTCAGCCATGATAACATTTACTCAGAGGACTTATTTAGCCTTCAATATTCAGCTTACAACGAAAAAACTTATTTGATATCGATACCAGGAAATCAAAATTTGACTTACATCCATTCGTTTTTCTTTCAGTCTACGGTTTCGCTCTTACTGGAAACAACTATTGCTTTTTAGTCTTTCGTGCCAACGTCCAAAGAGTCTGAGCTCCAGGACCATGGATTAATTTTAAAGCTTTCATTACACCCGAGCAACGCCGGGCTATACTGCTAGTGTTTTAGGAAAAAAAAATTGGGGGAAGAAGAAAAAGGCAAATAAAGAGAGTAAGGTAATCAGAGAGCAAGAACTAGAGAAAAAATGACAGTGAGTTTGTAAAAAGAAGACCGAAGAAAATTAAATAATTTTTCGTATCAACGGAATAGAGTGGAAAAAAAAATTCGTCACGCCAGAATCGAAAATGTTTTCAATAAATTCAGGATTAGATTATGACATCAACGAAAAATTACTGTATGAGTAAAAATGAACTGCGAGTAATTAGTGAAATAAAATTCAATATGATTATCGCAACCGTTTTTTAAAACTTTTCAAAAATTGGGATATTTAATGTAATCAGAATATTTTTCTGTTATGTTTACAGTGAGTTCGACACTTATGAATGCACATTGTCGTAAAGTTAAACTTGTCTTGTAGATATTAATAAATAAAAAAATTAAAAACACTGTGATCAATTTGATTGTATTAACTTGATGGAAATATTTTAGAGATTTGAGGTGTCGGCTCCTACCATAATGCTGCTGGTTACTGAAACCAACTACTGGACACATGAACCCAAAGTGTTATGTGTTCAATACCTGTCCACAGCAGAGGCAAACAAAAACTTGAGTTGAGCTACGAAAGCGAATTAATTAAAACTGTTATCTTCAGAAAAAAGCATGTCACGTGGAACTAGAACAATCTAACCCAGTAGATGAAATAAAAGGTTCGGTTTGAAATTTCAACAAATATCACCCGAAAAAGGCTGGAGAGTACAATGGCTGAAATGTCGTGATTATGACAATAAAGAAGAAATCCGAAAAATGTAATTAGTTCAAATAGTTACAAGAACTCCTCTCAGAAATATAGACAGATGTTGAATGTTTACACTGCTTAAGGTTAATTGAAAAATAAATAATTTTATAGTAGATTATTGATATTGTGTATAGACTTTCATTCTCATTAGGCATCATACATTTGTTGTCTTGTGCCAGATAATAAATTTATAAAAAAACCTTTTAGCCTTATTGATGCTAATTCTATCACAAAAGCAGCGCTAATGATAATCATTGACTTAATGTGGAACCACAAAGCCCTTGACTACCAGTTCTATGCCTTTATTTTCAATTCAGATCAGCACCTGAATAACAATAATACAAATTAACAATTATTTTTACCATGTGATGCGTTTGGAATTTGCAGTGGGTAACATCTTGATGATCAGGTTGTTATCGATTCTAGAGATCTTAACCAAACACCCAATCTATTTTGATAAAAGCCGAAAACATCTCATAAAAGAATGCATATCGAAGTAACCACCACCCACCATTCACAGATTGGAGACGTTTTCCACGAAACCAAGTGACAGAGTAGTCGGTCTTTATTTCACTTGACTAAGCAATACACAATTCTTTCCTTTAGCCGAACACTCACTAAACTTTCTACCCTCTATCCGATTCTATCTTCTCTCTTTTCACCTCCTTTTTTGGCTGCTGTGAATATTAAGTAGACGTGAGGGTTATTGCGTTTTGATGAACTATTATGTCGTTGCTGATTTCTTGAGTACTGAATAACAAAAGATGGGATGGGAAGGACGTTCTTATAGCGCGCGCGTATAAAGGCGGCGGGGAATCGAGAAAGGATAGCATCTCGCCAGTCGACATTATTATCGCTTAAATATCATTCTGATGCTTTAACTATTGTCTACACCCTTTCTTTCTCTTTTGCTCTCTCACTCCAAGTCTCTTTTCTTTATCGTTTTCTCGCGGTTTCTTTATCAAAACTAAGAATCTTTGAACAATGCAACATTCAAAATTGATATTCATTTTCAAATTTTGCCAGTCACTTTAAGTTGTCATATCCTCGACGCAGAATTAGCATTGAATTAAAAGAAATGTATTTTTTTTTGTTTCTCTAAAGAACATGAGAGACTTTTCATTGGAACGAATCACCTTTACGCTTCAAATTTTTGTTTTTGTTTTTGTTTTTTTGGTGTTGGTGTATATTTATGCATATTTTAGAATGTTGATAAAAAAATTATATTCACGCAAGTTACATTTATTCATTTTATTTTTGGAATCTTATTTCCCTCATTTTACTTTTTTGAAATTTTCCTTTTTTCATTTAATTCTTTGTATCTTTTTCTTCATGGAAGAGATTGTCTAGCAAAACACGTAGCCCAAAAGTAAAGGAGGAGCTATAAAGAAAGGGTTATTGCCAAAAGACAGAATGTTGTAGAGAGCCATGATCGTCTATGACTTAAAGTGATATTCCAAACAGAAAGAGTGAGATAAAGATACAAAGTGAGATAGAAAGAAATTGTTACTGCACACGTCTCTCATACGGTATGATATGACAGTGAATAAAGGAAAGTGTCTGCACGCCAGTAATCTGGTGGTTAATTAATATCGTTCGTAAATCATGTAACTAAGTACCTTTCATATTGGCATTTCTGCAAACTTGCCTTATCTATATAAAAAAACATACATGAACTTTAGAAGAAGATAAATAAAGTGGCATTCACTATAACAAAACATTCACAGATCACTCATTTATTCCAGCTTTCTGATTGGCCAAAATATTTTCAGTCGTCGAACGTTTGATATTCTAAAAGACAACATGAAATATGAAAATCTTTTCTTTATTTCCATTTCTCTTTTACTTTCCATTCCGAAATAAATATAAGATAAAAAAGCAACCATTTTTTTATTGGATTGTGGTTTTCTTCACTAACAGAAAACAGGTGATCATGAAAATATTCCCTGTTTTAATGAGAAATTGTCTACAGTCTAGCAAGAGCGAAAAAAGAAGAAAATTGCATAAGAAGACTGAGTTATGATACTTTAGAAATTGTAAATGTAGCCATTAGAAACAAGTTTACGAACTATCAGTGTTAATTAGGTTCGAACACCTAACATTAAGAAATATTAGAAAAGACATTACCTCAAACATCACGCATACAAACTCAGAAACTCATAAAATTTTAGATAGAGATATATCACGCACACAAATACACATACACATGTATATGAAGATAGATACACCAAGATTAATGCAAGCAAATATTAGTATAAAATTCGTAAAAAATGTCACACAGATTCATAAACGCGACCAAAAGTGAAGTAACTAAGTAAAATAATAGAGAAATAAGTAATTCAGATCTAAGGAAGAAAATCAGCGTATTAACACAAAAAAATCTATAGACTGGTTCCGCTATATTAAAAAAAACAAAAACAGATGTAATTGCGAATTTATACAATTATATATGTATAGAAGGTGATTACTCTAGATAGATAAAGCCATCTTCGCAGCACAAAAACAAATAAAAATAAACACAACAGCAGTAAAAAATCATTAAACACTCTCCAAAATTACCATTATTCGACAACGAAGACTAGTTGATAGAGAGAGAAGGAACATCTAATATTACAATGGGAAGCTTTGATGGTCCAAAAATCTGTGAACTTATAGTTATATAATTATTACATGAATTTTGTAAAATGATCAATAAAATGATATGAGTTTCTACAGGGAAAACCGAGTCAAAAACAAGAGACTAACAGAGAAAAAACAAAAAAAGCAAAAAAAAATACATATAAAAATCTTCAAAACTATGAAATTCGACCTAAAAAGTAACATAAAGAAGTAAATTTTCTAGATGGAAAAATATGTTTGGTAACTACATCTCTCTACCAGTGCCAGTAGTCGAGGTTCGAGCTCGCATTAGAGACAGGATTTTGAATGTTTATTTTGAATGTTGACGTTTTAATTTGGGATAAATTGACGCGATGCAGTATTCCCTAAATTCGTCTTTCTACACGACAAATATTACCCAAGCTTAGCAAATATCCCTCATTGTACAAGCAGGCAGATGCACACCCACACTTGGTTTGCTTCAAGTTATTTGCAACACACAGACACATTCCGCAGAAATTGTGGTTATGTTACATACATTGACTCCCGGAGAATCCATTACTCATGAAGCGACTCTTTACACTCCTTCTCATCACCAAGTAAATGACCTGCGCTCCGGGCCCGCCATGATTTACTGTCGCTCTATTAGGACGACAAGACCAAGACACGGTCGTCCACCGGCAGAAAGCGATTAAGGATTATTGTGATTTACTTCCTACATGTTCCTCGTGACAACAAAGCTGTTTGCAGCAAGGATTAAAGACAACTTGACTTTTGATACATTGGTTTTAGCAGGAACATATTTTCTTCTTTTTTTATTAGGAAAGAGATGGACGAACGAAGCATCTTCTTTCTGATCCTCACTCATGTCTGTTTGTGTTTGACAAATTAATATGTCCGCTTCGTGATTGTATAGTTTTATCACATTATACTTAAATGTTATCGTTTCGCTTGTCTTCCTGTTTGAATTATTTTTATATTTTTTTGTAAAATGCTCTTTTAACAATTGTGTTACTGAAATTGTTCAAATAAATCTTTATTATTTATATTTCTTACACAAATTTTATTGATAGCTTATGGCCACATCACGCTCAAACACTGGTTTCTGTACGCAAACCAATGTTTCAGCATGATGTGGCTATAAGCCATTTTTGAAGTTAAGCAACGTTAATGCTAGTGATTATCTAGATCAGTGAACCTCAACGTTTTCTTGTTTTGTTTTGCTTTTGTTTTGTTTTGTTTTGTTTTTTACCAACGAACACATTTCCATCTTAATTGTTTTGGTAAACCCCCATATGATGTGCGTTGTGGTGCAGTGGATATCGACTCGGAACGAGAGATCGGTATGCCGATTTCGAATTCCATTTCGCCCGGATTTCGGTGATGCGTTTTCTTTCCTGAGTTAAAACATAAAACCAAGTGAGATCAAAATAAAAGAAGTAACAATAAAAAATGTTTGATATTCTCAGTAAGGCAGCTTCTAAGGAAAGCCACCCCACAACCCCGAGACCAAAGAATATGTGTTCAAAACTTGCTTGTTGCTCATTTGGCATTTCCAACTCATTATTAACGATCATTAAATAAGGATCTGCTTGTTGAAACAAAATCAACAGAAATAAAATTATATAAAATATTTTCACTTATCAATAAACAACTATTTTATCATTTCACCCCAAGGAAGGCGTTAACGCCACTGCTGTGCATGGGGTTACATAAGAGAATTGAAGTATTAGGCAGGAGGAGAGTGAAGACAAAGAAGAACTAGCCACAGGGGGTGAAAGACAAAGGGCAAGATACACGGGTGATGTAGAAAGAACTGGAGTTAAGAGGGATAAGACATGGGAATTAACTATGCATTTAAATTCCTGGAAGTTATAGCCGTCAAAAATGCATGTATATGGAAGGGAATTCCACAGGCGGGAAGAGCGAGAAAAGAAGCTGCTGGTATAAAATTGTCACTTGCATTTGGTTGATCTAACTGTAAAAGGTTGAGACATTGTTCCCAGTCTGGTTGCCCGAGTAAATTCTTGTGGAATTAGCAGCATTATGGAATTACGTAGTGTAAGAAGGTAATGAAGGCAAACCATTATATTCATGAAATATTTGAGCTAATTTCATTCAAAAGTCCTTTGGTAACAGAATACATCAACGAAAGCTGGATACATTCATCAGCTTATAACGATAATAGATTTTGCTGTAGTTTAAGCAATCATTAAATCTAAAATATAGAAATGTTCAGGTAGCCTTTTTTAAAAATGAATCTGTATTGCAGATAATTAAATAGTTGTGCTTGTTTCATGTTGCATCTATAATTTGTAATTTGCATGTTTCCTTTGCCAGCAACCATGTATTCTCTGCAATATATTCTTTGTACTTTCTTGTAGCTTTCCTTCACTGCCTTCTGTAGAAATTCTTGTAGTTTCCTTTCAGTGTTTGTTATCCATGTGTCATCAACATACCTTATATCGTTAAGATTGTGGAAGCCAATAATGAACTCTGTTCTAATGTCTAATACTCTCGGAATCACCTCAACCTGTATAGGTTGAATATTCTCAGTGAGAAGACACGTCTTGTACATTTAGTGAATTCATGCCCTATCCGTATGCTGGTGGTTTGTGTCAGAAATGTTTCAGCATTATTCTGTTATACTTGCAAAATATGACTCCTACTCTGCTTTATTTATTTGTGTATTTTATTAAAATAAGATACATTTAATTAATGTTGTATTTCACCGTTGTGTTATTGTTTTCGTTTGATTTTTTAATATACTTTTAGCAAAAAAATAAAATCTAGATATAAGATTTTAATGTCACATAACACGTGAATGTTTCTTAAGACGAGAATAATCCCAAGAAGAATAATATTTTGCACAGTGCCTTGTTACCGGTTAAACTGTGAAAACATTTTAATTTTTTTTGCCTGTAATAACTTCCTAACTGCTTCTCTCTAGAAGTTAATAGAAATGATTATTTTTCCTTTCAAACTTCGCCTTTGTGACTTGCTCAGAAGGGAAATAGAGCCATGAAATTCGAAATACCACGAATTTGGAGGGAAACAACTGACCACTTAAGTACGTGTTTCTTCCGCATGGTGGACATTTCAAAACGTGGAACTGACAAGAATTTGCCTGCTACCATATATCCAGGCCTTGTATCATCTATTGCCCCAGTACCACAATGTCCATAGCTCCCTGTACCCACTGCTTCTAAGAGAGCCCAGCCGTTTGCAAAAGTGAACCGAAGTTCTGAACAGGAGGAAGTCAATGATTTAGATTAGAGATGCGCACCTGAGGGGAGAAATACATACTACTCTAACCAAAACCCCACCCAACGACCTGATCTCAGATCTTGGTTTTGCAATGTCCATTGGCAAGCTTTTGAAGTCGTACTTCAAGCAGTGGCGTTTGTTAGATCAATGTGTGCATGTCGCAGGTCAGAGAAAACGTCACCAGTATTCTGAATCATTTTCACCGTCAATATTGGCTTTGCTTTTTTGCGACATGCCTGTTCGAGACAATTGAAATTGCCTGTAACCCCAGCAAATAGCGCCTCTTGATTCACCGGCCTTCGACTACCTTCAAAACTGTTCTGCTTCATAACGGGAATATGAATCCATCTCTTTCTTTGTCTGAATCGACCTTTACCCCCACCCCAAAAAATACAGCCGTGCCAAGACCTTGCTTGGTAATTTGAAATATGTAGTGTCCGGTTAAGAGGTTACCGGAGACTTCAAAATGATGGCCTTTCTAATGTGTCACCATGGCAGCTTTACCAAGCTTACAGCTTCACAGTGGTATAGGGTTTCCTGCGAAATTTCAGGTCCGAAAATTCTGTGAAGCTTGTTGAGACTCTGGTGATAAACTACGAAAAATATGCTGCAGGGTGCCCCCCACCCATCCAAAGTCCATATCATTGAAGACCATTTTGCTAGGCTAGCGATTCCATCAAGATACTTTGGACTTTTTATGCCGCTACTAAGGATCATATAACGAAAACAGGATGTGAAACTATATGTGGGGGCTGATTTGTGAAATAATGTACAAACTTCTTTATTTATTGTGGCCTCGCTTTTGTATTTCTAGAAAAAATAAATGCTACTTTTGAATTATATGTCATTTTGTCCCTACTTTGCCTGAAAGATAATGCTCTCTATTGCATGTTTTCCCAATGGAAATGGTTAACATTCAGAAATATCAATATCCTGGTCACGAAAGCAAAGTTGGTTAAAATACTAGCCATTTTAAATACTTTTTAGACATAAACAAGTATAAAATAACAGTTGCTACCCAAGGACAAAAATTAGGTCACACAGTGTTATTAATTTTCGGCTAGATAATTTCGTGCGAACTCATATGCACTGGAACTTGCCTATACAGTTAGGTTCTTAGTTCAGAAGTTCTCGATGTTTAGATTGCGATATTAAATTATTTCTTCCCCGCCTCTCTTTCTATTTATTTCTCCCTCAGTTTCCCTCTTTCTTTTTCTCTCTGTTCCTTGTTCTTACTTTCTTGTAGATTTGCATTATTTGGGATCACAACGGTATTTCAATGATTTAGTTTTTCGCATAAAATAAGATCTTTGGTGTTCGGATTAAGTGACACCAACTTTTACCAAATTTCTTGTCGATATTTTTGACAATCTCAACGATCATGCAGTTGGAATTATCTGCATTTTTCACGAGAATTCCAATTTTTCTAATATTCTTTTCAAAAACACTCAAGAATTTAAAGCATGCGCAGTTGACTGCCCATTTTTTCCACAGTATTTGCAAATCCCAAGTAAGGTTTTGCAATTTCATTTATTTCACGTTTTTCTCTATCACGTAATAGATATATCCTCTATTTTGATATCTGCTTCTAAAATCTATAACATATATGATCAGCCATGTCTGACTTCATAGTCACAACAGAGATCATTATTATTTGTCAAAATATACTTTTCGGAATATGGACGGTATCAATTCATTGAAATATAAGTTGTTCTAAGGCATGTCTTAATCTGTGGACAGTTTTGTTATTTTTTAAAATCAGAATTGGTTCTCTTTTTTGTTTGTTTGTTTGTTTGTTTTCCTGGGGAGTTGCAGAATTACAAAACGTTGTGGACTTAAGTAAGAAGAATAGAGAAGGCCAATGGCAAATAAATCTATTGACAGAATCCACATTCATGGCAGGCGATATTATACTTATGTCAGTATATCATATCGGTGCCTTTGAAAAGAACAGAGAAAAAATACACTTCTGGTTATGTGAAAAATAATGACTAAAATTTTGAATCAATTCCCTTCCACATACTTGCTTCCCCGACAGCTACAATCTCCATGAATTTAAATATAAGGTTAATAGACACCTCCTAACACACTAACTCGCATCCATTCTTTCAAACTCTCTTCCCTTCTACCCAACCTTCATCCTCGGTATCCTTATCCGTCTATCACCCTCCTTTTGACATTTTCTATTTCTAACCACTCTTTCTCATCATTTTCCTCTATGTAACCCGCTGCGCAATAGTGGCAGTGAAATGCATTGCTTGGGGTGAAATGATTATAAAAAAAAGGCACTGACAGTTATATCATTTGGTTCAGTAAAAAAAAAAAATGAAAACAGGCTCACAGGTACTAATTACTTCTAAAATATTGATCAAAGCTAACCTAGTGTATGCATAATAAAATGAGAAAAATCCGGGATTAACAAATAGGAAAATTTAAGGAACTTCTTCTTGTTCTTCTTCTTGTTCTTCATGAGCCGTGACCCTTCAGATCGTAGGCGATCATGGACTTCCACTTGGCTCTGTCTCTTGTCGCTCTCAGTAATTTTCTCTTGGTATCTATCTTCTTTTGCTCAAACCTAACAAGTACGCCTCGCGCTGCTTTCCCCTGTCTCTTCTTCCACTTATCTGACCTGTGAGTATTAAGTTTTCCGGGCCATCCTTTTTCATTACGTGTCCCAGGAACCTCATTTGTCGCTTCCTAATATTTATTATCAGTTTTCTTCTCGTTTGCATCCTTTCCAACACCTCATCGTTACACACGTGCTCTGTCCATGGTATCCTCAGCATCCTTCTGTAAAACCACATTTCTGCTGCCTCAAGCCTCTCCTTTATCTTTGATGAGATACTCCAGCATTCACTTCTATACAGAAGGACAAATATCACGTAGCAATCCAGCACTCTTTTCTTCTTTTATAAAAATGAAAGCTGAAAGATGAGATTAACAATCAGAATTAAGAATGTCATCGGAATAGATTAGTCTGTCATCTCAGCAATTGAATAAATTATTTTGGAACTGCATATGGTAAATAATCGTGAGAATGATACTTTATTGGAAATTCTCCTTAACGCGTCATTCCAGGAATGTGTAGCTGCTTAGAAAATCAGCTGGTGGAAGTCTTGATTTTAGCAGAATTTGAACATTTAATACTAATAGGAAATGACTAATTTATTCTGTTACGTGATAAAGTATTTTTCTTGCTTCTTTTTTCATGGATTTGTTTTTTCTAATTTATTGTTTTCTTCTCTTTTTACCTTCAGGATTAGAATTAACCTTCATAAAACTATCCACCATCGTTTCTTGGCAGACATTTCAGTTTACGCCCAAAGTCATTAATCAGTACTTTGAAAAAAAATGATAAAACACACACACACACGCACACACACACACACACACACACACAAAGAGAGAGAGAGAGAGAGAGAGAGAGATTAAAGAAATCGATATTGAAGAAATACAAATGTTGTTTGCGTGACGGTCACTTGCCAATGACAAATGCCCTTTTCTTTCAAAAATCCTCAAAGTGATCAACCTTGAAGAGCAGTTGTTTTTGATAAATAGTCAGTTGAAGACAGTGCTGAATGTCGGCTGCATTATGAAAGAGAATCAAACTGAAATAATATTAAGGAATCTCTCAAAGATATTTCAAATTATGAAAAACGAAGTAACGCTATATAGGTTAAATAAATCAGATTAGAAAACACATCATTATCGCTCTACTTTTTCTATCTTGTATTCACATCACTTTTTCTTTATCTTAATGCTAGCTGTTTCTTTTCACTAAAGAGTACTTAGCATTGATATTCCTAAAGTAGTATTTTTTTATCATCGTGTCGCCCTTAGCAAGGCAATTTACTGCCACTGTTGAGCAGGGGGTTATATAAGAGGTAAGTTATGAGAAAGAGTGACAGGTTACAGGGGGTGTCAGGAAGAGGGTAAGAGAAGAATGAGAATACTGATGAGAGAGAGAGAGAGATGATGATGAAAGTTAGTGAGGTAGGAGATGACTATTGACTTTAGATTTGAATTCTTGAAGATTCTTGAAGACTGTAGCCGTTGGGTAAGCAAGTAAACGGAAGCTCTCATAGAATTCTGATCATAAAATCTTTACTTGTAGCGTTCTGAATAACGTTATATATTTCTTGCTTTATTTCCAGGCAAATTCTGAAACAAGTTCTATGTCTAAGACAATTTAATTTTAATTTAGTTATATAGATTACCACGCTGAATGTTTGATAGAATTAGCATTACCATGCACCTTGGTCAAATCAGCGCTATAAAGATTGAGCTGAACGCTTCCAGTAACTTCATTGCTTTAATTTATTCCTTCGCTAAGTCTCTCAGCATCAATCTCATCTTGTCAAGATAATCTAGACATCTTTAATTTTCACAGCTGTTGAATGTTGCTTTATTTATTTCTTTCTTTCGATCATTTGATGTCAATGATGAACATTCTGATATTTCGTTTCTGTAATACATTTTGTCCATAACACTTCTCTATAAATTAGTTACATACTCTGCTGTATTGTTCACTTTCTTTCCTGTTATTTGTTTTTTTTTAATATTGCGCTTCATGACGGCCTCATCTGTCACTTGTTATTTTTTCCTGAGCATTTGAATGTTTGCATTCAATTATATATGAAGTTTTAGCTTAATATGTTACTGCATAGATAGATAGATAGATAGATAGATAGAAGCCAAGGCCGTGAGATAAATCCAAAACGTTCTACTGAATATAGAATATTAAGCAATAGATACATAGAGAGACATCAATGGATATTATCCTGAAAAATATTATATGCACAAAGAAAAACTCAACACATCAGCTAAAGTAGTTATAAATTATAATCCATTTCGATAAGCTATAAGCCAATCTCATCAGAATATCTTTTATTAGATATAAATATTTCCTCCTCCCAAAAAATGTTCACTAAAATAAAAATTAAGTCGTATGGCCCACAATATAACCATAAATTCATACACACCCACTAACAAGCTCACGAATATGTATACACATATATACTTACATATGAACATGCATACGCATACAAACATGCACACATCTGCACACATATAAAAACTTGCATATATATACATATACACTCATATATACACATATAAATATTCTAGCATCCACATACACAACTATGAAGACCAAACATATTCATGCATAGTTAATACTAACATATATATATATACACAAGTATACCAACAGACATCACATAAACACAAAAAGGCCTATATTCAATTACATCGTAGGTGTCAGCCATAAGTTCCTCAATACGCAAAATATTTTTAAGAGTAGTTTGTACAAAAAAAAAAATGGAAGGGATCTACAAGTATGATAGAGTGGCGTACACACCCACCTACATGCATACGAACATACGAATACGTATACACACATATCTATACATAGAGATAAACGCATATATACTAATAAATATATATGCCCACATATATATAGACATTTATATACACTCACATGCATATATATATATATATATATATATACTCATATGCGCCTATGTACATATATATGCAAAATTATCATATACACGCTCTCGAAACCACACATCCACATATCCTCCGATGAAGACCAGATATATATGCATATGCACAAAATTAATGCTAATATACATATACATGAGAGTACACATATACACACAAAACGGGGCTTATATAAAAATACATGCATAATACAAATTAGTTATACACATATATAATTATATATATCAAATGCATTGGAGACCTTAACCACATTTCTGCAATACGCAAAAATTATCAAAGGATAATTTACATTAATAACAAAGTGAAGCAACAAGTGTGATATAGTGGGATCATTTGAATTCTATAACCAACACAAAGCAGTGAATCTACAAGTCAACAAAGAAGGATAGATTCAATTGCATGCATAAGACAAAGTAGTTGTACACACATAATGGCTTATCAAATAGGATATTTTCACTTTAATTTACAAATACTTGTAACGAATAATCAACCCAAAATGGGAAGGAACCCGCAAACTTGAAGGATTGGGGTAAATTTTAAAATCTTGTTTCACAGATTATTTAAATTTATTTTTATGGCAGCATTTAAATATGATTTTATTTTTCTGGTTTAATAATTGGCTATGTTTCTGACTTTGATGATTCTAATGTTTTCGTCTAAGCATAAATTACAACTGTTTCGGAAGATATTTGTGGTGTGAGATTTACCTTTAATCTTCCATTCATTCTATGGGGAGAGATTTCTGTCTTTTAATTCCCAGAAATATTTAGAAAAAGCAGTTTGATATTTTAGGTAGAAATAAGAGAAAGTTTGGTAATAATTATATAGACATTGTTTCCTATGTATACTTTTTTCTTATTGTTGTGTTCACTAGTGAAAATGATTGCTTTGTATATGATTTTTCGGATTTGCGTATCCCTCCGACTGGGTATTTTTTTTTTTGGACTCGACATTCACAGGAGGGTTTATTATCTATTAATTGATTGTTATAAAGTTAATCTTATATATTATTATTAATGAGTTAATCATGCTATTAATTTAGTCAGTTCAAGAATATTTAATTTTTAATTTTTTTTTCCGCTAAAAAATCTTACTTATTGGGATGTTCTGGTTAAAATGCGTGTCAATCAATTTCAGAAACTGTTGACAGATATTAATATTACTTGATAGGAACGAGGGTTGAAACATATCACCTCTTTTTCTATTTTTAGTTTTATTAGATCTGGTATTTTGTTTTGTTTTTATAGTGTTTAACAGTTTCATTCGACAGATTTAAAGTAATTTCTAAGAAGATGAATACTTTCTGGAGAAAATTTTAAATTCAGCTACATTGGAAACACTAATGAGTTAATTTTGCATCCGACAGAAAAGTGGGTAATTAACATTAGCAATAACAACAGGTTCGTCATCCCTACATTGTGCGATCTGTTTAGAGTTTACTCTACTAAGGGAGTTTAAAAAATAAATCCTACTAAATCTGCGATTTAAGCGGAATCAAACGCACCCCTAAGGACATCGCAATTATCACGTAGAATTATAATTGGTTAATAATGATATTTTAGAAGCTAATATAACTTTCGACGCTTCAACAGTAATTGTAACATAGTTAAATTCAATCTATCCAACGTGATAAGTCTTGATATCGGGAGTAGAAGTCGATAATATCGAATAGGATGAAAGTCATTTCATCTTTGTTTTTAATGCTATTGAAACATATAATAGTGTCTGAATAATCTTTCCACATATTTTTAATAGAAGATTTTTGTATGAAGTTATACTTTCAATTATATTTTACAGATAAATCCCAGCTCAGTTTTAGAGAAGTTAATCAATGTAATTTGTAGTATATTAGTTTGTAATCTATGAAAAGTTGTATGCATTTTTCACGTAGATTTTACAGATTATGTTTTCAGTATTATTTTACATGCACATTTAGCTGCCACCTGGTAATTAAGGAAACAGTATCATGATTTTTGTCAACTTTATATGTACAGGTAATATATATATATATATTAATTCAACCAAATGCAGACGATAATTCTACTCCTGCAGCTCCTTTTCTTGTAATTACTGCCTGTGGAACACGCTTCTATATTCTTGCTTTCCTGACGGCTACAACCTCCAATACTCATCACTTTCTTCACCACCCTGCATATCTTTCTTTTATCTCCACCTTTGCAACTGTCATCACACCTGTATTCCCATCATTCACTTGCTTCTTTATAACCGGTTCGTCTTTCTCATCACTCTCTTTTATCTAATCTTTTTTACTCGTATGTATCCCCCTGCACATCAGTGGCGTTACCGCCTTGCTCAGGGTAATACGATTAAAAAATGCAACCCAATACCTCAATCATATATGGAAATCAAACCTTTTCCTCAATCGTATAAATGGAACCTATAAGACTGATGAAATAAACATCAAAAGAGATATATTTCAAGGAGAGTCTCCCTTACTATTCTGCATATCATTAAAAGCACTAACCTGTCAACTTAACAAGACAGACTGTGGTTATAAAATAGCCCAAAAGAAAATAAGCTATCTATTTTACATGGATGACTTAAAGTTGTATGCAAAGAATGAGAATGAGCTGGAATGTTTTCTGCAAGCTGTAAAATGTTTCAGCGAAGACACTGAAATAAAATTCAATATGAATAAATGTGCTAAAGCTACAGTTTTACGTGGATCATTACAAGAAACATCCTCAATTAGCTTAGACCCTGCTGTAACAATAAGAGAATTAAAGACAGAACAAGCTTATAAATACCTAAGTGTAAATGAGAGTGAAAATTCACCATAAAAAATGAAAGAAATAGTGCGTAAAGAGTACTATAGAAGGCTACGAATGATATTAAAAACTAAATTGAATTTCAGAACAGAATTATGGCCATTAATAGCCTTACAATCCCAGTTGTCCAATATAGTTCGACATCTTAAACTGGACTCTAAACGACATCAGGCAAATGGATTCTAAAACATGAAAGCTCCTTTCTAAGCATAAGATGCATCATCCAAAGGCTGATGTATACCGCCCATAAAGACGGTGGAAGAGGTCTTATTAAGCTAGAATTGTCATACAAGACAACAACTATTGGCTTACTAACATACATAGCAACAACAAAAGACTGGATGATACAATTGGTTATACCACATGAAAACAGAAAGAAAAACAATTCAATAATGAAAGAAGGCAGTAAATACAAACAAGATTTACATTAATTAGATTCTGGGGAAAAGCAAAACAGAAGCCAAGTACCATATATTGCAGCAAAAAATAGGAAAAACAAGCCATGAATAAAGGTCTTGAACAGATGAAACAACTCTGGCAAGACAAACCTTTGCATGGCCAATATCCAGAACGTGCCAATAAACCCAATGTTGATAAAGTTAATACTCATTGATGGTTACGTGTATCTGGAATAAAGTCTGAAACTGAAGACATTATTCTTGGAGCGCAAGACCAGATTTTTCTTATTAGGAACTTTCATGCAAATATCATACATCATAATGTGGTTCCTAAATGCAGGTTCTGTGACAAATAGCAAGGTACAATAGACCACCTAATCTCAGGCTGTTCTGTGCTCGCCCCAAATGAATATAAAAATCGTCACGATATATTAGGGGAATATTTACACTGGACAATGTGCAAACAATATAGAAAAAATGTAAAAAAACACTGGTATGAATATTGCCCAGCACCGGTTACAGAAATAGATGTCACCATTCTATGGTGACATCTTCTATTTATGTAACACAGACAGAAAAGTTGAAGCAAATAGGCCAGACATTATTGTTAAAAACCAGAAAGAAAAAACTTGCCTATTAATTGATATGGCTTGTCCGGCGGATTGTAACATAACAACCAAGGAATTCGAAAAACTGTCAAAATATAAAGACCTAAAAATTGAAATAGAAAACATGGGGAAATTGAAAACAAGATACGTACCAGTGATAGTAGGTGCACTTGGAATGATAAAAATGGAACAAAACAACACATTGAAAAAATCCCTGGAAACCCCACCTTAAGGGATATACAGAAATTGTCTTGTTAAGTACAGCTCACACATTAAGGAGAACTTTGTCTATGTAACACTAGGAATATTAAGGAAGATAGAAAATAACAAGAAATAATCCATAGTAACACACCACGACCTGCTTAAGATCTTCTCACAGACTTGCTCGATAGTGCGACCATAGCAGAAATCCAAATATGATGAAAAATGATAACATAATAATAATGAAAAGAAGAAGAAGACGTAGAAGAAGAAAAAATTATTTTTATATTATATATGATAATAATAATAAGTATTATTACTACTATTATTTGTAGTAATAACATTATTAATACATATGTATATTATTATATAAATATATATTATTATTATTATTATTATTATTATTATTATTATTATTCTAAACCTTATTTCTTTTATAAAGCACACATATTCGAATTGTTATTCATGTTCTTATTTTGTCTTAAGTAATAAAGTTAATAACAAATTCTCTAGACTGAAATGTCCCAATAAGGTAAAATTATGAATTAAACATTTATCTTTTTTTTATCTGCCAGCGAAATCCCTTTTAATCAAAGTGTAGCGCTACCAATTTGTCCCCAACAACTAAACCTGACAGTGTAAATTTTGAATGACCTTTTTAAGGAAAGCATATTTACCGTTTTTGGCTTCTACTAATCTATATCTTGTAACCTTATTGAAACTTAATCAAAATAAAAACTGCAAAAGTATTGATTTGGACATTTACAAGATGTTTGTTTATTACATTTTTGATGCTCGCATTTACATTAAATTTGCTCGTGATTTATTTTTATATATAATTACCAATTTTTAGGGAAAAAATATTTTCAAACATACAACGCAGAAAACGTTATAAGCAAAGTATTGCGAAAATTCTCCGAATTTAAAAAATCATCTTAATATTTAATTTATGAATAAATACATGTATATTTTTGTGCATTGGTCTAGAATCTTTTGATAAATTTTTCAGCATATGATACCTCATTCACCGTTTAATTCTTTTTTTTATAATCGATTGAATTAAATCCAACAATCTATCCAGTTATACCGTATCCCTGTAGCTTTTACAAAAGGTCAGTATGCCAAACCCTATCAAATATTTTCGAGATATCCAAAGCAACCTCCTGGGCTTCACTGTTCTTATCTAGAGCCTTATACATATAATTAGTGACGGCCGTTAGAACATTAGCAGTAGACCTAGTGAAGTGCAAGCCGCACTGCGTATGAGAAAAAAATTGTTTGATGTGAGATGCAGATTAATTTCAGTATTGATAATAGACTCAAACCTTTTGTCGATAGTTAGAAGGGTCGAGGGGCTCTCCAGAATGTATAAAGTCAAGAATTACTGAGGAGGGCTTACATCAAACAGGAAATCAAGACGCAACAACACAATATTAATAGAGTTTGGAGCGGCAGGAAAGAGTTCAGTGGCACATTTTAGGATGATGACTGGAATACCATGACTACCACTTGCTTTATGGGAACCAAGCTTAAAAATAATTTTAGAGATCAGGGGAAGAGGTTATGTATATATCACTCGTTTGGGCCCCAGTTCTAGAAGGTAAGTCGTTGTAGGTACCCCAGAAGAGTCAAGAGTAGAGTTGGAAGAGAATTTGTGAGCAAAGCACTCAGCCTTCGTTCGGGTTACTAATGCTATTAAACAGAGAGCGCTATATATTTTTCTAAACATATACTGTTAAATATAAGAAACTATGAATGTCTGTTATGTTTAATCATGAGCCATTCTAAACATCGTATATTGGCTTTAATTTCAGTTGAAAATAAAGACAAAAATTTACCAACATTTGGATAATTTTGAGTTGCTGTCTTCATTTTCAGAGAGGTTATAAACCTCTCTGAAGATGTCAACCGAAAGCTTAGAACCAGCTTAAAAAAATATTACCCAAATGTTGGAGAATGTTTGTAATTTATTATCAACTGAAAATAAAGACAAAATACGATGTTTAGAACGGCTCATGATTAAACATAATAGACATTCATTGTCTCTTATATTTAACAGTATATGTTTAGAAAATTATTTGTTGCCTCGATACACTAATACATTTTTATTGTAGAGCTTTTAATTTTTTTTTTTTTTTGGAAATGAGTTATTTCCGCAATTTAGGTTTGGGATTTTCAATATCTTCAAGCGATTTATCATAACTGATTTTCCCATATTTTTCAAACGTACAACAGCGATTTATTTCGAACGGCAGACTAGAAATTTTAAACAACCAAACATTTTCAAAATTAAGGAGAAGTTATTTAAGGATCTTAAAACACTTTCATCTAGGTTTGTATGATCCTAAGATATATTTATAGGTATGTTTACATCTTGATATTAGTTTTGATTTTTCATTTAGTATCTTTTTGTTCTTGAATCAATATAATGGTTTTTCATTTTTGCACAATATGCAAACTTCAACACCGTTGTTAGGTTTGGCTTTTTTTTTAACATACTCCATGTCACTGTCTTTTCTATTTTTCTGTTTTAATTTCCACACATTGCTAGCCAGTTTTGTACATTATTAAAGGTTTTTTAAATTCAATATCAATTTGTGTTTATTCCATGTGTTTTTAAAACTCCTTTTGTATGCCCCAAATATGTTTCTCTAAATAATCCCTTCTGTTTTACAAAATCCGTTAAGTTGGCATTTGTTTTGTCCCGACAGTTACATTCTTCATTAGTGATGTTATGCTGCACGTTATTATTTCGATGTCTGACGTTTTGCTTTTTATGTTAATTCGAAAATAGAACCCAAATTATTTTTAATTAGTTAGAGCACAGGTTATTAAAATCATTAATGATATTAAATTGCATAGGGACGTTGAAAAAAAAAACAGTAGACAATAAAAAATAATATTTGTTGAAATATAAAAGCACTGACTAAATGAGGTTTTATCTTGAACATTTTGAGTGGTATAATCATTTTTATAAGCATTCTCCATGGACAGACGAAAAGAAAATTGAATTTCGAAAAAACAAAAATGGATTGTAAATTAACGATTAGGATGTTCATGGTTAGCAGTGATTATTTGTCAGTGCGACTGGAGAAATGTAAATGTATTGAAGGAATATAAATGTATCGATATAACCGTGTATTTTGAAAGATTTTTTTCTACTGTAGAAGCTTGAAAAAGTTTGGATTTTTCATCAATATAATTCTTTGAAGGAAACAGTTTAAGAAATTCGTGAATGCTTTGTTTAAAGTTGAGTAGAAACGTTACAGTTACTTAGTCTATATACTGACTTACATCATCAAATTTAGAACTTTTAAAAAGATCGATGAAAATATTGAAAATATAAATTAATTCATTTTCAAAGATTGAGTTAAAATTTCAAAGTAAGAATGCGAAAACAACACGCTACAAAAAACGTCAGTGAGTAGTAATTGTTATATCACGTATTCAAATGAGATCAAAGCGAACAAATGATTTTTCGGCAATTATTTTCTTGATCACATTCTCCGATCAACTTATTATTTCCTCTTAATGTGTAAATGTATATCGTTTGTATAAAGTTTTCATTGAACAAGCATTGAACACGCAGATATGATATTCCTATCATAAGTTTTAAGTGCCAGCGAGCAATATTTTGATTCTAGACAGAGAGTAAAGAGACTCTGATCTTTGGCAAAGTGACGACTTAGGTTTAGATAATTATGCCATATATGACAAGAAATATACTTTTTATCTTTAATGTTATACCAATGATATTAGTCGCATAATCAGTGACGATTTAATAATACTGTTGTTAATGAAATAATTGCTAATACCAGAAAGAGTATCCTTATATAAAGCAGCTTAGAACAAACGTAAAATAAGCAAGTCTATTTAGGTTCTTCTTCTTTTACGTGACCTGTCCTTTCAGGACGTAGGCGATCATCGGTTTCCACATCTCCCTATCCCTGGTGGCTCTTAGAACGCTTTCTTTTGTTGCACCATGCAACCCTTGTTCCGTCATCCACTTGATCAGGTCCTTCAAATATGTTATCTGTTGCATTCCCCTGTCTCTTTTTCTCTCTATCTGGCTTGTTAGTATCAGGTTCTCAAAGCCCTCCTTCTTCATTGCATGTCCCAGGAACTTTAGCTGTCTCTTCCTGATGCTCAGTATTAATTTCCTTTTCGTTTCCATCCTTTCCAAAACCTCATAGTTGCTCACACATTCGATACATGATATTCGCAGCATCCTTGTGAAGAAGCACATTTCAGTTGCATCAAGTTTTTCCTTCATTTTCAATGATATTGTCCAGCATTTACAACCGTATTGAAGAACTGATATCACATAGCAATTCAGTACACTCTTCTTTGTTTCTAGAGCGACAAAATGAGAAAGTGTAGCTTGTTTATTGTGACGAAGTTAAACTGTAAGCCTTAGAATGAATGTAGTTTAATGCTTCAGAGGATTTACAAAAAGTGATGTGGGTTGAAAAAGAAATTGTGCAAGCCGCTGGAGACAACGAATTTATTCGTCGATGGCCGAAACAAGATGTTCAGCTAAAGGAATTAAAATACTCGCAAATGTTGAAACGTAAACTAATTTTCAAATTCAGAGCAAGGGAATTAGGAGTTTGTTGACGGCAGATATTGCACTCTCCGTAGACAAGCCTTTATCAAACCTTTTGAGAAATATGCCAGACTTAGGAAATTTGCGGACTAAATCATAAAGTAAAACCACACACACACACACACATACACATACACACGCGCGCGCGCGCACACACACACACACACACTTTATTCTCAATTTTTATATTGTGAAAATCGTATCCATTTTGTTTAAATTTCTTTTGTCTAGGCACCTTCACTATAATTTTCAATACCTCAATTTAAATTGAATTTTTAAAAGTAAAGATGTTTTCTTGAAGCTATAATTTTAGCTTTAATTGAAAGCCAAGTGTTTAAATGTACTAATTACAGTAAGTAAAATAACTTGGTGTATTTCTAACCAAATTTTCTAAAAATAAGCAGGTTTTCAAGAAAAAAGATAGTTGATTAGTATTTTCAAATGACTCCTGAATTTTTCAGTCAATTATGAATAAGTCCTGAAACTTTCATCAAAATCCGAACATTATTTCCAAGAGTTTCCAAATTAATGTTTCTTTCACAGTCAAAAAATGTCTTGCGTAATATTACGTTTTGACGTAATAAACTCTGGCATCAATTTAGGCCTCGAATTGACGAAAGATAAAAAAGCTTTTTACCAGAAAATGAACCTTTTAGAAACAATTAAATTTTTTTTTTAAAAGAACTAAAAATACTTTGATCTATCCTCTTAATAATAACGTAAACATTTTACCGAGAAAACTTTGTTTTTATTTATTTTGAGGCCCTTTCCTTCATACTATTCTATTTTTCAGCAATTTTTTAGAGATACCTACTTTTGTGGAAATGTGGCTTGTTACAAACATTGTTAAAACCTATTTCCTTTCACAGCGCTAGTTGATCTCTTTAGACATTAAACAAACATCGGTGTATTTCAGTAGGTGCACATTTTTTCCGCACAGACAGCATTCAGAGAGACATCTCTGCTTCGTATGCACTTCCATGTCAGATGCCATTCTTCCAAGTAACCACTCAGATGATATCTGTAACAAAAAATTATGAGTCTTGTTAAGGATAATATTAGTTGTGGTGAGTTCGTGTCCTCAACAGGCGAAATTCGATTTCACGTTTTTTGTAAAACGTTAATCTGTGCTCAATAAAATATCTACAGCTAACAATATTTGTTAAATATATGTGTGCGTCTTGTGTGATGTCAGTACTAGTAATTTTATATGTCTTGTGATCCATCATTTTTTGTCAAGCCAGTAAATTAAACGGATACAACGTTGTAACCGATCCAACAATGGCGTAAAACTTAAACGAACGAAAATCAAGCTTAATGTTCCGTTTTTACAATGGCCTATAATCTTGTTGTACAAGTTTTGTAGGATGCCTAAACCTAAACTCTTATGACTAATCCAATGTATATATCTGATTCCTGGCTCTCCTAGGTTGAAAAAAATTTATATCTTACGACCGGGGAACATAAATAGTTACAGAGAAAAGAGAAAATAAAAATAAAGACAACGTGTGTGAATATATATATATATATATATATATATATATATATATATATATATTACGCAAATTAACAAAACTGGTTATAAACAACTGACAATTTCAAATGAATAGTTTGAACATTATTTTTTATTGATTCTCGTATTTAAGTAGATATTCTGTTTATAATCAAACAGTATATATATTTATTTCTACCGGCCTGATTATTTACGATAAACTTTTCATGAAAATGTGTGTCATTCGGCAGGATTCGAACCTGCTACCCCTATCCACATAGGGGAAGCTAACATGTGATATGACGCGTCTTAGACCTAACGCCCACGAATAACGATCAATCTAACAAACATTAATCGTAAATAATCAGACCGGTAGAAATAAATATATAATGCTGTTTGATTACAAACAGAATATCTACTTAAATACGAGTATCGATCAAAAATAATGTTCAAACAAATCATTTCAAATATATATATATTTAATCACAAGAGTATAGATTTAAATTTACTAAGACTACATGTTGATAAAAAATGAAAATGAAAATTTCACAATTAAAAAATTAAAAGTAAAATTTAACATCAACATAATCCGAATTAAATCGATCACTATAGACAATACTTTTGGACATACATTGTCTATTCAATGGGCAGGTTTTGTTTTTTCTGCAGTTGCATTTATTTTCTGAAAGGTCATTATTGTTGCTAGTAGGATAACTGATATTATTCAGTTGAGCCAAGTATTTATTTTAAATAATATCTATTATAATAAGAAAATAGTAAGGAAAATTAAAGGCAAAGACATGTAATAATGAATAAACTTAGTTGTTAAAAATTAGCTTTTATAATTATCGTAGTTGAACAGGCAATCGAATATATATATATATATATATATATATATAGTAGCTGCAATAATATAAGGCACGGAAACAACAAACACATATATATGTGTATTACTTAGAAAGAAAAATATATGATTAGCTATGAGATTTTTACTAAATAAACATTAGGGTGTAATGCATAAATATTATACAAAGTTGCAAAAATTTACATCATAGCTTTTTTTTTTAAATATTAAATAGAACATAGAAAATAAGTTACTGGACAAAAGTTAAAGAACGATCTTGATTGTAAAAAAATAAAATAAAATTTAATATTTGGTAAAAAAAACCTTATTTTCAATTACTTCATTTCATTGTCGAACACATGATCTAAATAATTTCTTGCAAAAATTAGCAGTAATTCCCTCCCATTCGTCTGTCAATAACTCCCATAGGTGATCCTGGTTTTCTGGGTTTCTTTTATAAACTCTTTCTCCAATTATCTTCCAAACATTTTCTATTGCATTCAGGTCGGGGCTCTGGGCTGAACACTTCATTAAGAAGATTCCGTCTTCTTCTGAGCCTTGTGGCAAGGTGCATTATCCAGCAAGAAAATAGGAGATTCATAAAGATTATGGTGTAATCTTGGTGCCACATGCTGCTGAAGAAGCCTTTTGTAAATATTAGCATTGATATTGCCATGTACGCGGAAGATAGGGCCAACTCCTGCAGATGAAATCAATCCCCACACAATCACACTGTCGCCACCAAACTTAACGATTTTCTTGACACATTGAGAAGACAGTCTTTCACCTGTTCTACGGCGTACGTAAGTTTTGCCCTCAGAACCAAATATAGTGAACTTATATTCGTCATTGAAATGAACTGTATCCCATTGTGAGTCAATCCAAACAACATGTTCTTTGCATACTCCAGGCGTGCCCTTTGGTTTCGATTTGAAATGAGAGGCTTCGAATATGGGCATGCAATCCTGCATTTTTTTAACCTACGAGCAACCGCTTTCCTTGAGATCTTATTATCTGTGTCTTCATTAAATTTACGGGTAATTGATGTATCAGTTTCAAAACGGTTTTTATAGATATTCTACCAATACTTCAATCTTAGCGAATGTTTTTGGAGATTTGCCGGTTTTTGGTTTTGCATCTAACATTTTATCGGTTTTGTACCTGCTAATTACACGATGTACGACACTTTTAGACATATGAACAATATCAGAAATTTCTGAAATTGACTTTTTCTTGGTGGCGATAATGAGTTATTTTTATTCAAAAGAGAGCGTTTTGTCTGTAGAATTTGCCATATTGCTTACAAAAAAAGTCCGAATGATAAATAAACGTTTACTTATTGTTGAAAAGCTCAATCTAATTTTTAACAGTGTAAATTAAAAAGTTTATGCAAAATATTAACGTCGTTCCTTAACTTTTGTCCAGTAACATAGTTCCTTTTTTTCCATTTAAAATTTATTTTAAAATATCTATTATGTAAATCTTTGTAACTTTGCATAATATTTATACATGACACCCTAATCTTTATTCGGCAAAAGTTTTATTGCTAATCATGCATGAGTTTTTAAGTAATACACATATTTATGTCTTTGTTGTTTCAGTTCCTTATATTATGGCCGCTACTATATATATATATATATATATATATATATATAATGTAGAATATTTGGTATTTAAGTCAGGTAAATTCCGATAGAGACGAACTCAAAAGAACTCAATGTTACATTTATTTATTTAATTTAACGGAGTAATATAATCTAGAATTTTTTTTAGATATTCTACAATTTCATAGGTAATACGTATTTCGCAGTCAAAAACTTCTTGCTCGTCAGAGCCAAAGTCGAGCAGCAAGTTTTTGGCTGCGAAATACCTATTACCCATGAAATTGTAGAATATCTGAAAACATTTCTAGAGTATATATATATATATATATATATATATATATATATATATATATATATACGAATGATAAATACAACACTTGGAACTTGGAAAGAAACAACACTTGGAATCACTAAACCCACAAGACGAAACTTAAGTCAAAGTCTCAATTAAGACTCTGTCGAGAAAGAAATTCAGTTTCGGATTTACTCATAGACTTAGAACGCTGAATCCTAGGGCTTCAAAATCTAGGGAGCCTCCATCCAAAGGATATAATATTTCTAATACTGTTATAAGACTCTCTTACACATGGCATCTCAACGCGTTGTAGACGTTAAACAACCCTTCTGTAATTTTAAACACCCGCCATCGTCCTTACTCAAATCGTTTATTTTAAATCTCTTGAGTTTTACTTTACAAATGAGAATGGAAAAAAAGTTTAGAAAAACTTTAATAGCTTAGGACTTCCCTTAAAATCTAAATGCGTCTATTTTCTATGATCAAGCACGAAACTTTCTCCAAATTGCGCATCTCGCTTGTTGAACTCACTTACAGCTTCTTCTCCAGTTAAATTTGTTCTTCTGAAACTAAACTGCGAAGTCAATCGTTATCTTTTATCGTTTTACTTCCTCTTCGTTTATTGTTCTCTCTCCTTAATATTTTTTTTTCTTCTCATATTCCCAAGCATTCAGCAACCCCTTACATTTTACTGATTTTATTTCTTTGCTTGGGATGAAAAGAATAAAAGAATTTCGTCTGTAACCAATCCCTCATCTTTGATTTAGCGAATAGGCTAAACGAATCCGTTCGTTCTTAGCTCCGTGCTAAGTTATATTTGTAGCCTTGTGACAAAACAATTCGACATCTATTAAATAAATCATTGTAAGGCAATCAGTGCAGATCGAACTCAATGCAATTTGATTTGATGTAACAATAACGGTATAACCACTTCTCAGTGCCGACCATTTTTACATCGTAATTGTTTAACATTTAAATGAAATCGATTTGGCAATGGAAAATAAAAAGAATATAAATTTGCTGCCATTTTGCGTGAATATTCAGTAGAGAAGCAAAAATAAATTAACGGTTCCAGAAACGGGAGTTTGAGTACAAGCAGAGTCAAAACTATGAATGCTGATTTTCAAAGCAGGCCTTCTCGACCGTTCTATCACAATATTTTCAAACTCTATTTTATGCAATATATCTTTGAGTTGCGCCGAATTAATTGAATTTAAAAACAAATACAGATCAGAGGAACAAGAGAAAGGTTGGAAAATATTAAGGAAAACAGCAATAATTATATTTGTAATAATAATAAAAATAGTAGTGATAATAATTGTAAAAGCAACAATAATATTCGCAAAAACATGAAAAAACGAAAAGGGACGGTATAATAATAATAATAATAATAATAATAATAATAATAATAATAATAATAATAATAAATGGCCAATATCCAGTACGTGCCAATAAATCCAATGTTGACAAAGTTAATACTCATCGATGGTTACGTGCATCTGGATTAAAGTCTGAAACTGAAGGATTTATACTTGCAGCACAAGACCAAAGTCTTTTCACGAGAAACTTTCAGGCAAATATTATGCATAATAATATGGATCCAAAATGCAGGTTTTGTGATAAACACCAAGAAACAATAGACCACCTAATCTCAGGCTGTTCTGTGCTTGCCCCAAATGAATATAAAAATCGCCACGATAGAGTTGGGCAATATTTACATTGGGCAATGTGCAAACATTATGGAAAAGCTGTAAACAAACACTGGTATGAACATCATCCAGCACCGGTTACAGAAATAGAAGATGTAACCATTCTATGGGATTACACCATCTACACAGACAGAAAAATTGAAGCAAACAGGCCAGACATTATTGTTAAAAACCAGAAGGAGAAAACTTGTCTATTAATTGATATGGCTTGTCTAGCGGATTGTAACATAGCAATCAAGGAATTTGAAAAACTGTCAAAATATAAAGACCTGGAAATTGAAATAGAAAAAATGTGGAAATTGAAAACAAGAGTTGTGCCAGTGATAGTAGGTTCACTTGGAATGATAAAAAATGGAACAAAACAACACATTGAAAGAATCCCTGGAAACCCCAGCTTAAGAGATATACAAAAAATTGTCTTATTAAGTACAGCCCACACACTAAGGAAAACTTTATCTATGTAATGCTGGGGATGATAGGGAAGATAGAAAAACATGAAATGGAGCCATAACAACACGCCACTACCTGCCTTAGGTCTCCCCGCAGACTTGGTTGGTAGTGAGACCAAAGCAGAAATCGAAATATGATGAAAAATGACATAATAATAATAATACTCTTGGTTTTCCTCGAGACATACCGGTTTTCTTCTGCTATTCTTGGTGTAAAAAGGGCGTTTCCCGTTTCGCTATCATCCGGTTGGTCCAAATCTGACCTCCAACGTCGAGTAGATCGAGGAAGACGTGATGTCCACTCTCGGGGGATCGCTGACCTGGGACTGAACTAAAGGCGGTTCGGTGACACCTCGTACGCCGCTTCGAATGATTGATGACATTGTTACGAATGAAATTTTGTTGTAGTAAATAACAGATTCTATTCCTTTGAGCTTTTTCGATTCATTAGATTGTGGTAAGGCACGATGAGGTGTGGGTCAGATCGCGTATTATAAAGGGAAGTTGCGAAGGAAGACCGAGAGGAGCTGACTATAAAAAAGAAATTCCTCAGTGCAGATGGAAAAAAAACAAACAAAAAAGACATAAAAAATATACGAAACTGATGATAATAAGGATGATGATGTTGATGATATCACCGCTGAGTATTTAGTAGCTCACAACTCTTAAAACTGACACTGGATACAACAGAAATTATCTTGCTAGGATTTAGGTCAGTCAGTCAAAGTGCCATACGTAATACACGTTTGGGAGATCATGTCTCGAAAGTGACATGACTGACTGGGCTGAAGATCATTCCACAATTGATTGCCATTACTTTCTGCGGTAGACTGGTTGTCAGCCAAGGCTATAGAACCCAATCTGTCTTATTATTTAACCCATAACTAGAGTAATACCTTTCCCAAGGATATTTGCGCGTAAGTGAATGGAAAGAATTCAACTGGAATTCGAACTTGGCTCTCCTATTTCTCGTTCCGAGCCGATATCCGCTGCACCACAACGCACATCCAAAATATAGGTCGGTTGCTTAACTAGGAGACAACCAAAAGATGTTTCTCTCACAATATCATCTTAGCGGAAGAATAACGAAAAGATAACTGACGGTGAGATAGAGTAAAGAGAGAGATAGAAAGAAAATATATAAGAAAAAGATGGACGGAAGATATATGTTCATAGTCAACTGGATTATTTTAAAGGCAACTGCGTTTGTTATATTTGTTAGGTGATTAACCGTTATAGTACTTCTCACACATCATAGGATTCTTCTTTTAAGTGCCATGTCCTTTCAGGACGTAGGCGATCATGGCTTTCCACATTTACCAATTTAACAGGCACCACGCAACTCTCGTTCCCTCATCTACCTGATCTGATCCTTCAAATATATTGTCCGCTGCTTTCCCCTGTCGCTTTTTCCCCTCTGTCTGGCCTTTTAGTATCAGGTTCTCTAAGCCCTCCTTCCTCATTGCATGTCCCAAGGACTTTAGCTGTCTCTTCCTGATGTTCAGTATTAATTTTCTTTTTCGTTTCCATCCTTTCCAAAACCTCATCATTGCTCACATGCTCGGTCCATGATATCCGCAGCATCCTTCTGTAGAACATCATAGAATTATAATATGATAATTATTAATAACTGTAAAATTAACATTCTTTTTCATTTTCGTTTTTTGTGCCGCGACACTTTAGAACGTAGGCTATCGTTGCTTTCCATATCTCCCTATCCCCAGTGGCTCTTGGCACGATTTCTCCTGTTACCCTCACCCAAATCCTGCTCTGACATCCACTTGCTCAAGCCCATCATGTATGTTGTGGTTTGCTTTCGTCTGACTCTCTTTTCCTTCTGACCGGTGAGGATCAGATTTATTACATGTCCTAGAAACGCCAGCTGTCTTTTCCTGATGTTAAGAACTAGTTTCATTTTCGTATCCGTCCTTTCCAAAATCTCATCGTTGCTCATTGTTGCTCACATGATCGGTCCATGGTATTCTCAGCATCCTTCTGTAGAACTACATTTCAGTTACATCAAGTCTCTTCTTTATTTTTGAAAAGACTGTCCAGCATTCAGTCATATTGAAGAACAGATATCACACAGCAATCAAATAATCTCTTCTTTGTTTCTAGTGAATTTTTCCTGTATTTTAATACTCTACTCAGCTTCTGGAATGCATCATTTAACATATATTTATTATTAATAAATATGTAATATTTAATAAGGAATATTACAAATTATTTAATCCTGTGTTGTTTATATTCTGAATAATAATAATGATGAATGCAAGAGAAAATATTTAACATAAAAGCAACAAAATGATCAATATTCCTTTTGTACGAGGAAATTTTAACCGATGAAACACGATAAAGGTGAAAAGCAAATTTAGTATCTTGAGGTAAATTGTAGCAATTGTTTGATGTATCGTTATGAAAAACCCTAACCCTAATCCCAGTAGCTCCAAAATGTTATGAAATGGACAAGGACTTGACAGAAACAATGGCGTGACCATTGATAAAGTCCAAAATATTTGGGACAGGGATACAAGGGCCCTAGGAAAATTGACCAAAATTTTATTGCTTGCAGATATTATTATTATTATTATCATTATTATTATTATTATTATTATTATTATTATTATTAATTAATAATAATAATAATAATAATAATAATAAAATTTTACTCAAGTACGGCTCACGATTTAGGTAAAATGAGTGTGATCTGAGGTTTTCTTTTTTATTTATTATTTATTTTTCAAAAAATCATCTGTGGAAACATGTCATAAAGCTATTTCTGAAGTTAGATCTCAGAATGGTTTCTTTGATTTCCGTAGTATACATATCTCTTTTCCAGTCCTAACCACAGACCTAAGGACAAAAATGGCAACATGGAATTTTCCACTGATAATTTTTTTTAAAAACAAACAAACAAAAAATACACCTAAAATCATAAATATTTTATATAGTTGAAGAAGTGGGCTAAACTTGTATGTACAAATTTTTGTATTCCTTTAAGGTTTGGGCTACCATGGATCCCTTCAATAAGTCTATCGGAACGGTTTCCACTGAAACAAAAGGCTCCAACAACGACTGGGTTTATTAATGTCCTCATTTCCACTTTATTGAGAAAGTAGTTTTCCAGATCCTTGTATTTTAATAGTTCTTTGAAGATCTTCAAAGAAACATTACAGACTTCAGGGAGTTCGTAATTAATAAAAAGGCACATATTGCATTTTGCGGTCTCTGATTACAATTTTTGGGCGATTTGCTTTAATTGATGAGTCTCTGTGCATTGTAAAATTCCCCAAAATTGTTATAGTTCCTATCTCTGTAACCGGGTTTAGGTGGTGTTCATACCAATTTCTTGCCATTTTATTCCCGTAAAAGTTGCAAATGTTCCAATGCAAATATTGGCTCACTCTGTCATACAGAGTTTTATATTCTCTGGGTGCTAATACTATGCAACATGATACAAGATGGTCAAATGTTTCTGGATATTTATCGCAGAGCCTGCAGTTTTGCCTAACATCATTTTTGAGTAGCATGGCTTGGTAATTTCAACTTAGAAAGCATTTGTCACGTGCAGCAAGAATAAAACTTTCGGTTTCAGTTTGTTGCACTACGTAACCCCACTCATGGGTACCCCTTTTATTTAAATCAGCTTGTTTAGTATTAATCGTTATTATTATGTTTTACTTTCATTTCTTCTCTTACTTGAAGCTCCATTTTGTTGGCTTCCTTTATTACTGAATAACATTACATCCAGTCTTCTGTAGTTTACAAGAATCTTTAAAGATAGATTATTGTTGTTTTGTAAGACAGTTCTAGTTGAACTAATCCTCTGCCTCCTTTGGATTCGGACACATACAGACGATCAACATCAAAACAAATTAAAGTAGAAGATAACGTAGAAAATGAAAAGTAAAATATTCAATATTGACAGAAGCAGCAGAAATCAAGACGCGTGTTTAAGAGAATGAATACCTCTTATAGTGTAGATTTTATTTTATTATATTATTTTATCTATCTATCTATCTATCTATCTATCTATCTATCTATCTATGTTCATATCAACTTTATTTCTGTTCATATCTATCTATCTATCTATCTATCTATCTATCTATCTATCTATCTATCTATCTCTGCTCCTTCCTTCCTATCTATCTATCTATCTATCTATCTATCTATCTATCTAGATAAGATGTTATATTACTCATCCACATACAAGCCTATTTCGCTCATCAGTCTGGCTAGATACTTGCCGGGATCGAACCTCGACTGAACTGTTGTAAGTCAGAGTAGATAGATAGATAGATAGATAGATAGATAGATAGATAGATAGATAGATATGAAGAAATGAAAAGACTTAGATAGATAGATAGATAGATAGATAGATAGATAGATAGAGAAATAGAAAAGAAATTGAAAAGACTTAGATAGATAGATAGATAGATAGATAGATAGATAGATAGATAGATAGATAGATAAAAGAATTTCCGTGAGTTATAAATTAGTTATATAGTTACATATTTAAGAAAACGCTTCATATTCTTGTATTTTCATAGTTCTTCGTATTATGACGTCGACGTCATAAAAGTTATGTTGGAAGTCCAGGTAGATGTGGCAACTTTACTTGCATATTTCTCTCAGTTTGGAGTTTTAAAACCGATAAAAACAATTTAAAACATTTTATTCTTAATTAAAAATTTCATGCTAAGAATTACAAATACCATGATATATGATTAAAAAATTGTCAACATTTATTTCATAATGTTACGCATTACGTATGGAGACATTATTCTGTTATGTTCATCTCACAGATACACACTGCAGAATCTCTTCTTTTGATTTAAGTGTCGTTTATCCTTCCTATTTTGTAGAATCAATTTATGTGGCTTCATTCTTCCTTTTCATCTTTTTGGGTTATCTTTTTTTATTCTTCCACCACTTCTGTTTTGCCCTCATTATTTGGAATTTAAAAAATATTAAACGCCAAAGAAAAACACTGCTGCTTTCCACCATATTTCTTTGGTATTATGCATCTTCATTAGGCAAATGTTAAACGCAGTTTCACGAAAAGGGAAGAATATAAAATGAATGGACAGAATTATATGCCAAAGTTTTGGCTGATATTTAAAAAAAATACATTACTGGATCAATGATTAAAGAACAACCGACATTAAAAATTGAAACACTAACAAGAAAATGCATTTATTAAAATGAATCGCAAAACAACTAATTGCGAATTCTGCGTTTGATTTATCATATGACGGTGGAAATGATTAAAAGTGTTTTGTGCAAAGAAAATTATATAAAATTAGGTACATCATGGCATGCTTATTAATTTAGACTCTTTAAATTTGTTGTTATTATTATGAATAATAATAATAATTTCCTGCCTTCTTTCATACAATAATGAAAGAAGGTTGTAAATTTATTATTATTATTATTATTATTATTATTATTATTATTATTATTATTATGTCATTTTTCATCATATTTCGATTTCTGCTTTGGTCTCACTACCAACCAAGTCTGCGGGGAGACCTAAGGCAGGTAGTGGCGTGTTGTTATGGCTTCATTTCATGTTTTTCCATCTTCCCTATCATCCCCAGCATTACATAGATAAAGTTTTCCTTAGTGTGTGGGCTGTACTTAATAAGACAATTTTTTGTATATCTCTTAAGCTGGGGTTTCCAGGGATTCTTTCAATGTGTTGTTTTGTTCCATTTTTTATCATTCCAAGTGCACCTACTATCACTGGCACAACTCTTGTTTTCAATTTCCACATTTTTTCTATTTCAATTTCCAGGTCTTTATATTTTGACAGTTTTTCAAATTCCTTGATTGCTATGTTACAATCCGCTGGACAAGCCATATCAATTAATAGACAAGTTTTCTCCTTCTGGTTTTTAACAATAATGTTTGGCCTGTTTGCTTCAATTTTTCTGTCTGTGTAGATGGTGTAATCCCATAGAATGGTTACATCTTCTATTTCTGTAACCGGTGCTGGATGATGTTCATACCAGTGTTTGTTTACAGCTTTTCCATAATGTTTGCACATTGCCCAATGTAAATATTGCCCAACTCTATCGTGGCGATTTTTATATTCGTTTGGGGCAAGCACAGAACAGCCTGAGATTAGGTGGTCTATTGTTTCTTGGTGTTTATCACAAAACCTGCATTTTGGATCCATATTATTATGCATAATATTTGCCTGAAAGTTTCTCGTGAAAAGACTTTGGTCTTGTGCTGCAAGTTTCAGACTTTAATCCAGATGCACGTAACCATCGATGAGTATTAACTTTATCAACATTGGATTTATTGGCACGTACTGGATATTGGCCATGCAGAGGTTTGTCTTGCCAGCGCTGTTTCATCTTTTCAAGAGCTTTATCTTTGGCTTTCATTTTCATATTTTTTGCCGCAATAGTTGGTTCTTGGCTACTGTTTTGTTTTTCTACAGAATCTACTAACTGTAAATCTTGTTTGAATTTACTGCTTTCTTTTATTATTGAATATTTTTTCTTTCTTTCTTCATGTTGCCTTACTAATTGTAACATCCAATCCTTTGTTGTTTCTATGTATGTTAGTAAGCCAATAGTTGTTGTCTTGTATGACAATTCCAGCTGAATAAGACCTCTTCCACCTTCTTTACGGGGTATGTATAGACGATCTACATCAGCCTTTGGATGATGCATCTTATGCTTAGAAAGAAGCTTTCTTGTTTTAGCATCCATTCGCCTGATGTCGTTTAGAGTCCAGTTTAAGATGTTAAAGCTATATTGGACAACTGGGATTGCAAGGCTATTAATGGCCATAACTCTGTTCTGTGAATTTAATTCAGTTTTTAATATCATTCGTAGCCTTCTATAGTACTCTTTACGCACTATTTCTTTCATTTTTTTTATGGTGAATGTTTTCGCTCTCATTTACACCTAGGTATTTATAAGCTTCTTCTGGTTTCAATTCTTTTATTGTTACAGCAGGGTCTAGGCTAATTGAGGATGTTTCTTGTATTGATCCACGTAAAACTGTAGCTTTAGCACATTTATTCAAATTAAATTTCATTCCAATGTCTTCGCTGAAGCATTTTACAGTTTGCAGAAGACCTTCCAGTTCATTATCATTCTTAGCATATAACTTCAAGTCATCCATGTAAAATAGATGGCTTATTTTCTTTTGTCCTATTTTATAACCACATTCTGTCTTGTTAAGTTGACTGGTTAGTGCTATTAATGATATGCAGAATAATAAGGGAGATAAAGAATCACCTTGAAATATACCTCTTTTGATGTTTATTTCATCAGACTTATAGGTTCCATTTATATGATTGAGGTAAAGGGTTGTTTTCCATATAGACATGCACTGTTTGATGAAATTGATGATGACGGGCGATATCTTGTATATATTTAAAGACTTTAAAATCCAGTCATGTGGCACACTATCGAATGCCTTTCGATAGTCTATCCAGGCTGTACTAAGATTTTTCTTTGTACTGTAGCAGTTTTCCAGGATCATTTTGTTAATCAGCAATTGGTCTTTACAACCATAACAGCCACGTTTGCACCCTTTTTGTTCAAGCGGTAACATGTCATTTCTTTCTAAGAATAAATATGTCTGCTTTGTTAAAATAGATGTTAATAGTTTATATGTTGTCGGAAGACATGTAATTGGTCTGCAGTTTGTCGGATTTTTTGTGTCACCATTCTTGGGTAGAAGAAATGTAATTCCTTTTGTCAACCATGCAGGAATTTTAGTGGGGTCGTCAACCATTTCTTGAAGTTCTTTGGCTAGTTTTTTATGTGATGCGCTTAAATAATATAGCCAAAAGTTAGGAATTTTATCTATGCCTGGGAATTTCCAATTGTGTGTTTTTTTTAGTGCATATTTAACATCATCTTCTGTAATTCCAGTAATTCTGTAATTCTGTATTATTATTATTATTATTATTATTATTATTATTATTATTATTATTCAATATAAGGCAATAAATACAGACAAGATTTACATCTAGTAGATTCTGTAGAAACGTAAAATAGAAGCCAAGAACCAACTATAAAAAAGAAAGCCAAGGTTAAAGAATTGAATAGATGAAACAACGCTGGCAAGACAAACCTCTCTATAGACAATATCCAGAACGTGCCAATAAATCCAATAGTTACATGCATCTGGATTAAAGCCTGAGACTGAAGACTTTATTCTCGTAGCGCAAAACCAAAGTCTTTTCACTAGGCACTTTCAGTCAAATATTATACATAATAATGTGGATCCAAAATGCAGGTTCTTTGATAAATACCAAGAAACAATCAACCATGTAATCTCAGGATGTTCTGTACTTGCCCCAAATGAATATAAAAATCGTCACGATAGAGTGGGACAATATTTACATTAGACACTGTGGAAAATCTGTAAAGAAACACCGGTATGAACATCACCCAGCACCGGTTACAGTAATAGAAGATGTCACTATCCAATGGGATTACACCATCTATACAGACAGAAAATTGAACCTAATAAACTGGACATTATTGTTAAAAACCAGAAGGAAAATGCTTGCCTATTAATTGCTATGGCTTGTCCAGCGGATTGTAAAATAACAAACAAGGAATTTGAAAAACTGTCAAAATATAAAGACCGGAAAATTGAAATAGAAAAAATGTGGATATTGAAAACAAGAATCGTGCCAGTGATAGTAGTGATAGTAGGTTCACTTGGAATGATAAAAATGAAGCAAAACAACACATTGAAAGAATCCCTGGAAACCCCAGCTTAAGAGATATATAAAACATTGTCTTGTTAATACAGACCACACCCAAATGAGAACTTTGTCTATGTAACGCTAGGGATGTTATGGGGGATAGAAAAACATGAAATGGAGCCATAACAACACACACCCACCTGCCTTAGGTTTTCTCGCAGACTTCGTAGGTAGTGCGACCATAGCAGAAATCAGAACATGATGAAAAATGGAATAATAATAATAATAATAATAATAATAATAAATTAAGAAGAGCAAAATTCAGAAAGAGTTAACTGGTGAAGTAATGAAAAAACTGACAACTGGATATGTAACAAAGCTTCCTTTGGGCCGCCTATGGGGGCTGCTCTAAGCAAGTTTACATAAATTATGTTTAGATGCTAGGTGACTATTTGAATTATGATAGGTAAAAGATTAGATAATATCGAATGATATATATATATATACCTTGAGAAATCTCTTTGCAAAAATTTACAGGCTGAAAATTGTGAGGCTATGATGAAATTCGTGGTTTCTAGTTCAAGAGAATTCGATCTAGGCATGAAATATTAGATGAACAATGTAACTAGGGTAAAAGTAAGTAGCCGGTCCCAAAAACACCGTGAAAAGAGGTTATAGAGAATATACATGGACAATCATCACATCATGAAATGTAAAAAAAATTTAACTGAAATTCAACAACTTCTACCAAAGTAAAGATGTCATCAAAGAAGAAAATAATATTAAATATTCGTATATGTTTAAAGTTGTCAAAATATTAAGAACATGGGTCAAGTCATGTGTCACGAAGCAGATTAATGTAATGCCAAAATGTTAAAAATACAAACACTTTGTAAAATTCATAACTAAATTCATAGAAAACTTAAAACTTAAATGAATTTCCGAAGGACCTCCCAAGCTGGCTTACTAAAACAGACTTTCTGTCCATAATATTGTAATGAAAAGTAAATTGGTACATTTACAGGATTCATCAGTCACTGAATATTTATTGATGTATTGGAAGGTTTAATTAAAATAAAATTAAATTTAATATTTAAAAATGAAGTTAATATTTTCGTCCAGTTCATCGAAAGAAGCATCTAAATTTACTGTTTTGACTCAGATGTAAAACTGAAGGAGTAAAACAAAAGAAATTTCCGAACCATGAAATCCGGGAGCTGAAAGAAAAGTGAATAATACATATTTTGGAAACCCAGGAAAAGATTTACTCAAGCAGAATAACCTGAAGAAAAATAAAACAGTTCAGAAGAATGAGCACAATTTTAGAGGCTAAACCTAAAAATATTACTTAAGACATAAATACTTTAACAATATTCGTTGTTTTTTTATTCATTTCACTTCTAAAATGAGACAAGAAAATAAAGAATTAGATGAAAAACGATTAAATAAACAATTCCTAAAACTTTCAAAATAGCATCTAAAACTTGTATGAACACTGAAAGAGAAGCTGATAACTTATGTGCACACATGATTGATATGACAATTAATAACTAAACAAGTAGGAGAAATCATCGCTTGATGAGCGTAGCCAACAGTTACGATAAAATTGAGAGAAAGATAAATTCATCAAAATTAACTACGACAAAATATTTCCGAAAAAATGAACAAAAAAATAAAATGAAATCAATGTTTTTAAATAGCTGAATTATTTTTAACAGCAACAGTAAAATATTCCTTAATACGATGATAAACACAACAGTGTAAAATAGACGCTTAGTTACAGACGAGAGAAAGAAAGAGAGAGAGAGAGAGTGAGTGTCAGTTTCAGAATTAGCAAATTCAATAAGTTCACACAGAAGTAAGACTTAAATACGAATTCCTGGGTGTGGCATATATTGCCATTAGTCACTGAAAAAAAGAGGGACATACCATCAGCTAATCAATTATATATAAATATTTAACAAGTTCCTTGAAATAAAATCTTTTATCTTCTCAATTCAAGACTTGTTTAATTCAATCAAGAAATTACTTTTCGATTATGAATGATGCAGGTTAACGGAGATTACATCAATATTGGCAAATGGAACAAATACAGAAAAATATAAAAAATTTAAAAAATCAAATGTAAATTATAAAACTCATTCTTGCGTTCATCATTATTGGCAAGTTCGGAATAGTCATATTAGAAGGCGTTCAAACAGGTTGAAAACATGGAACTTCAAGAAAAAGATCAAAGCAATTCTCACAGAAGCCTTACTAAGACCAGGCGTTGCTCGTTCATGTATGCAAGTGTTGCCCAATTTTGTTTTTTGCGGCTTTTGGCACAAACGTCTTGTCAACGATCTGCACTTGTCAAATTAAATTGCAAATATTATACTGACTTTTACTTTCATAGCAAATTAACGCTTTGGTATTAATATAAAAATAATTTTAATATTGTTTTCTTTTTTATTATAAAATAAAATAAAATAAAAATGAAAACTTTTATTTGATAGCTTATTTCAATGTTTTCTATGCGATAGCCTAATTTGGTCCTTACTCTAGGTTAGTTTGATAGCTTATATTAATGTTCCTTGAACTTTGGTTCTTACGGTATAAAGCTCTTACGCTAGGATTCATGTTGCTTAGAAGTAGATGTCGTTTTGTAATTTCCAGGCGGCTTCTTTCTTTAGTAAGAAGCTGTGTAACTGCGTTGAAACCCCATTCAGCCATATAGGAAGCTGGAAAAGCAATGAAGAAAAGGTTGATAGGTTACCACTGATTTAGATACCTTTCAAAAATGTCCTTTTGTAGACAATATTGAATCATTTTTTAAAATTTGGAAAAAATAGATGAATGGGCTTTTTTGTATATTCAGCGCTTCCCTCCCAGTCTGTACAAGTTTGACACATGCTGTATCATGTTAGCCTCTTGTCCAATTACGGCCCACTAAACATGTATGGTCAATTGGCACTAGTAACACACACACACACACACACACACACACACACACATTCCCTATTTCAGTAAAAGCAAATCTGACACACAGCGTCGCATGAAGATTCAACATTAGAAAAAACACGAAATAAAATTTTAAGTCTACCGATAGACACAACCTTATCAAGCGACGCCTTAATTTATAGATTATGTAGCTTTAGAAGTTATACAGTTAAAGCGGAAAGCAAAACACGAAGTTGAACAAAGGTGTTCGTTAATGAAGAATTGACCCTCATACGTAGCGATAAACCAACTACGTGGATTCATTGATGCCACCGGCTACGAAGACAAAAAATTGAGGAATTGGTTGTTGAAATAAGAAAAATGTGTTGAGGAAATACAAAGAAATGGTATGGATTAATAAGAAATTTCATGATTGATGTTTGTGGAGAGGAGGAGAATATCCCTGGGGGATCAAAGTAATTTTTGGTGGTCATGGCGTGCCGACATAATGAAGCATCGTGTCATGTTTTTTTTGTTTTGTTTATTGTAATTTATTGACATAAATGACAAGATCCGTTGGGGGAGGTAATGTGACACGATAACTAGATATATATGTATTTTATTATAATAGATTAAAATAGAAAATAGATTAGAATAGAAAATAGTTTAGAAAACATATCTAACAAAAGTGAAAAAAAAGATAACTGAAATTTCAGACTTACAATCGCCGGTGTTTGTCACCGGTGGTCTGACCCGGTCAAAGGCTGACCTTACTGTAACTTGACCTCACATTAAGCCTTTTCCGGCGGAAGCCTTATTAAGATAAACAAAAAAAAGATAACTGAAATTTCAGACTTACAGTCGCCGGTGTTTGTCACCGGTGGTCTAGAGCATTTCCGGATTTCCTTGTTTCCGGTCGATTTTTAGATAAATTCAGGTGTTTTTTCCGAGTTGAGCAGTTAAGTTAAAGACGAGAGAAGTGAAAGGAGTCAGCCGGGTGCGAACTTGAAGTAAGGGTCTCCGTTCGTCTTGGTTCGTTCAGTTCGGGTTTGTTGATCTCCATTAGAGTTGGAACTGTGTGTCACATTCGCCTGCCCCAGCAGACAAGGCCAGCTCTAAACGAATAAAGCCTTCTTTTCCACTCATCCAAATCTTGGAAGTTCGTTCCTTACAGTCAATCTTGTACCCCCAGCTGTTCGTCCGACGGTTTCTACAAAAATCCGGCAACAACACAGCGTGGAGAACGGCCGCCGGAGAGATTGTTCGGGACGGCCATTGGGGTATTACACAGTTAGTGATTGAATTTGGTGACATTTGGAGCCGGGTAGAATGAGTTCAAATTCAGTGAAGGAACTAAACAATTAACAAAGATAAAATCTCCAAAGACATAGACAGTGGAATGAGAACAATCTACGTCTGTAGATTGAATAAAGGTTTCATATCGAAAGTTTCCGACGTTTACCTGGATCGACAGACACCGGAAAATGTTTGCAAAGTACAACTGCCGATTATGATCGTAACAACAAAAAGAAACCATTGGTCTTTCCGTAAATAATGTATATATCAAAAGTTCAGAGAATATACAGTGAAACCTGCCGTATGCGACCCCTTTGTCAGCGCCAACCTGTTGTTAGCGACCACTTTACATGCACGGTCGATTTGCTCATGTTAATTGACCCTTAGTGAGCGACCACCTACAGAACGCGACCAGCGACTAACATCAACGAGTGAAAATCGCTGATCAAGCGACCGCTTAAAAAATTCATTTTGGACGTACACTGCGAATTAAAATTCTAAATTAGAAGCAACTAAATTAGTATAATCTATTTCATTTCGATTTGAGATAAGCCAGGAACACTTCCTAATTATTTTGTCATTGTATTGTTGTATCAAACTGTTATTTCTTGTTGAAATGTATATTGCTTGAGCTCACCTCACAGTCAAACATCGGCTGATTTGTACAACAAGTATTGGATTTGACAGGTTCAGAGGTTTTATCGAAATCTCTGTACTGACTTGGATAAATTCAGGGATTGGGAAAATCACAATTATGTCTCTCTTTCAAATATCTATCTCTTTCATTTCTTTATTTTTTGTGTATCAACCTACTCTATTTCTATCTGGGTATATCTATCTTTATCTCTCCGTTTCTTTACCCCCCCCCCCCCCACGATCGTTGTCAATTTTTTGTATGTTGTATGTTTTTTATGTTCTTTTAAATAAAAGAAAATCTGTGATATATATATATATATATATATATATATATATATATATATATATATATATTCAAGTTAGAAGATCTAAAAGACCGTACTCCACTTAACTGTTCTAAAATTATTCCAACCACAGGACTCAAAACAGCCCTAAAACAATTAGAAGATAAACGCTAATATTGTCAGCAGAAGAGCTGATAATGCCGATAATTACGTAATTTTGAATAAATTGGAATATTACAAAAATTTGCAGAGCTGTTGTGGAGTAGTTTTTGCACTGAAGGTTATAATCGTGCTATGTTGGTTGCTAATTAACATAACGTACCCAAAATGTTATCAACTTGGTAATCTTCCACTGAAAGCTGACTCCGTAGTACTCGGCTAACTGTCGACTATCTCCAAACCTGGAACTAACTAGTAGTTCTACTGATCTCCAATAGAAGTCTAAATAACTCTCTAGAACTTCTAATAACTCCTCAAGAATTTCTCTGTTAACTTTTATTAATAAAGGAGGAGAGTCCATTATCTGCGGAATAGGTGTGTTTCACCATAACAAGAACTTCATTGATAATCGGTCAAAATTCACATAATTAAATAAGATCACAACTGAAACATTAAAAAATATATTAACAAATTCATATCATCTAACATTACTGATGCAGGAGCCATAAAAGTTAACAGGATAATTGGTGATTAGCAACCAGTTTACCTATATCATAATTTTATAACACACAAATATGAATACCCATTATAACATATCATTTCTCAAATTCTAGCACCTATATACCAAATGTAAAATTCTTCAACGATATTATTGCTCCATATCTATGGTCCAGGGTATGACAATAAACTGCATCCAGCAGCAAGGCCTGATAAGGAGGTTGTGTGGAGCATGGAAGCACCTCTTAATTGCTGTTGTTCCCAGGTTCACCGTTAAGGTCCCAGCTATGGGCAAATAGTTTGACCTCCAAACTGATGTCAAGACACTATGAAAGTATAAAAATAGACTTTTATAGAAAAATATACGTTTTTGAATTAAAAATATTACCAACAATACCTTTTTGAAGGAAAAAATATTGTTACCATAAAAGATTTTTGAAGGAAAAGAAATACTAAAAAATTTGTCAACAAAATCTGAAAAAATCAAACTTCTCACTATAACTGAACATTGAAAAAATATCTTAAAACCCTACATTTTTGGCATTAAATAGTCCAAAGAGGTTGATATGCCATTAAACAAAACTCAAAAGCTCCATATCTATCTACTAATTATAGCATCAAGTCAACTCATGAATTCCTATAAATCTTTAAAACTCCAAAATCAAACTATAAAAAAGCTTCAGTATGTATAGAAAAAAATAACTCAATTCTCTCTCTATCTATCAAATCCAATTTACTCAAAAAAATTATTTCACTACCAAATTTCACTTCTACGACCATAATGGAAATATTTGATGCTCAATGTAATGAAGTATGGGAAACGTTCTCGCTTCATGCTTCTCTAGCAACTTCAAGTCCCAGATTTAAAACAAGGTTTTTAGAAAGTTACTAAACCAAGAATATATTTCCGAAATAAAACATTCGGGCAATTTTTATACAATTTAAGATAAGATCACATGAAAAATTATAGAAAAAACTTAACCATTTTTCTGTCATTTTTGACAACATTTGCATAAAAGGGAGATTGGAGCCTAAATGCACAAAATAAAAAGATCAATCAGGCTGTGTGTGTTACATGTTTTATTGTATTTTCCCAATTTTCGAATAAGTTGTTGTGTATCGATCAAAATTGTGAATAAACCTTTCGAAGTTTATTTTTATTTTTGCTTTGTTGAAATACGTTTTTTTTTTTTAATCATATCACCCCAAGCAAGGCGGTAACGCCACTGATATGCAGGGGGCTACATAAGAAAGAGAAGATTAGAAAAGAGAAAACTGGAAACCGCATCCTAAACAGGAAACAAGGGATGAGCCTCTTCACCTGTTCAATAGATGTGGGTGGCGTGTGAACCGGGCGATAGTTTAGTCTATCTACTCCAATTGAAAAAAAAAACAGTGATAAGATTAGAAAAGAGAAAAACCGTTGGATTAAAAGTTTTAATGTTAATGTGTATGTAACAAAAACATATGTGTCGATTTTTTTATGTCTTGCAGCTCTGTTTGCGCACCTCTGCGATTTTCAAGAATAAATATGGTGTCTTCGTGGTAAACAGAATTTCTTTGTCTGCACCTCGGTATTCTTTGGAAAGCTGAAGGTTTGAAATACTCCACATATCAGCCAGCACCTCACGAACGACGAAAAAACAACTATAAATGTAAGACAAATTTTACTGGACAATACCAAAATACTCTAAAGCATTCAATGACAAGAAAGGCCTCCAGCACATGAGGTCACCGTAAATAGTGATAGTCATAAATAGAGGAGCACCCAGTGCGAATCGAACATACTATGCAAGTTATATAGAATCATAGATGACGTTTTGTATTAAGTTACAGCAGCCTCCTAATTATGGCTAGCTATTAACATTCCTTTTGCCTAGAACAAGTCTAAACTAATGGTGCAACGAAAGAATATTACACTTACTTCACTAGTATGCGAAAATATCCTCGATATATGGTAGTCGTACTCTTCAGATGTGCGTTGTGGTGCAGTGGATATCGGCTCGGAACGAGAAATCGGGGAGTCGAGTTCGAATTCCTGTTGAATTCCTTGCATTCACTTACGTACAAAAACCTTTGGGAAAGGTATTAATCCATCTCTTCACTCCAATTATGGGTTAAATAATAGGACAGACTGGGTTCTATAGCCTTGGTTTGCAACCAGTCTACCGCAGAAAGCAACGTCAACCTACTGCGGGATTATCTTCTGTCCTATCAGTCATGTCTCTTTTGAGACAGGATCGCCCAAATCGTGTATCACGCATGGCACTTAAGTGACTGATTGAAAACATTATAGGCATTAGACCAGAGGTTCTCGACCGGTGTCCACATGGATCCTTCTTTTTTTTTCTTGTCAATGATCGATGGGTGTTTAGCCAGTTCAAAACGAAATATAAAGGAACTAAAACCTAGTTGTGACCCTTTCGATATTTTCATTTTTCATTTTTTTACTTTTTACTGTGGGAATGCCACGAGTGCACAAAGGCTAACAGCAAGATAAGTTTAAAAATTATAGTATTAAATCAGCAAATAATATATAAGAAAGCAGGTGGATTTTTGGGCGTTATCGGATCGGGTATTTCTACTGAACGTTCGTGTCACAGCTAGTATAATACGGTAAATTTCGAACATCACATTCTATGAATTAGTGCGATTACGTACGTACGTACGTGCGTACGTGTGTGTGTGTGTGTGTGTGTGTGTGTGTGTGTGTATTTGCGCACATGATGGTGTACGTGAGTATGTGTGTGTTTGTTTGTGTGCGTGTGTGTATATATGTGTCTTTCTGTTTCGCAGTGTGCAATTTCGTGCGCATGTAATTTTGTTACTGACAATGGAATCCGGGCAGCAGAAACCAGTCACGTGACGCGTGCGCGCGTCGCTGTTTGTAACAGGGATTTATCTCTGTTCAAACGGAATGATTTATGAGATGCAAGAAGCGTTTCTGCCGACTCAATTAGACAGTGGCCTTTTGGCTTCTCGAACCTTGAGGGTTTCAGCCTTCGCTGCTCCCGAATGTCAGGCCTTTGGGCACACCATGTCAACAGTCAAAATTAATGGACTCATTTCCACCTCACACTGCTAAAGGAAAGAAGAAACGTAGAAAGAAGAGAAAAAATAATTCTCACTCTCTCTTTTCTTCTCCTTAGAAGGGAAAGGGATAGTGAGTTGGAAATCGGAAGACATCCTCATTGAATCAAAAGAAATTGTAGGAAAATAGAAGACGTAAATGAATCATTGAATTATCTTAAGTACAATGCGCCAAATTGTTGGCCAGTAAATTTTGTAACGTTTTTGCTGTGTTAGACTTATTTTTTTTAATTTTATTCTAATAGATGCAGAAGCACCATTATTACGCAGGAGATTGAAGACCGACGATAGTATTAAGGAAAGAATAAAAGATGGCAATGACTTTGCATTTAATGTTTTTGGATATTATAGCTATCAGGGAGGCAAATATATGGAAGGGAGCTTTACCAGCAAGAAGTGCAAAAAACTGTTAGAGTAGAAGTGGTATCTGCATTTAACTATTTCAGCAGTAAAAGTCTGGGACCTGTAAGCCAATCTAGTATAACTCTTATAATCATGTTGCTGGGCACCAGGAAAACCAACCCGTCAGAGCAGTTGCCGTGAAAATATTTGTAGAAAAAGATAAAAGGAAGCCACATCATGTCGGTGAGAAAGTGAGTGAAGTCAAGATGCAAAGTCAGGATCAATTTCATTGCTTTGGATTTTGTCAAGAATCTTGAGATGATCAGAAAGAACATTCGACCAAATATGGCAACAATATTCAATGCAGAGAAAATGGGAGATTCATAAATGTTTTTCTCACGTAAAAAAAGCTTTCTGGTTCGACGCAATGATCTAAATTTCCTCGTGGGGTAGATGCATCCATTAATTCCATGTACTCCTTCCATTTAAGGTCGGCTGAAAAGTGAGGCCCAAGAGACTTTGTGTGTTGTTCTCCAGCAGCCTATTATCGGCCATGCTGATTGCTGGCAGGGATATTTCTCTGTGGTGGTTAAAGGGGAGTAGTGATGTCTTAGTGTTGTTTTCAAATTTGCAAGCCATTTCTTGCTTCAGTTAACAACAGATTGTGTTCATTTTCAAGTGAAGCAGCCAAGTTTACTTCGTCAGTCTTTACTGATTTCCTATTGAGACAGGTGTAAATGGTGATGACATCTGCATAGATGCCCACTTGGGAACTGATGACATTTAAAAAGATCAGAGATATCGTAGGAACTAAGATAGAGCCCCGAGGGACACCCACGTTCTGGAAGTGGGCCCGTTCAAAACAAAATTCTTTTCACGATTTGATAGAAACGATTGTATTAAATCAAACAATCGTCCAGAAATACTGCAGCCCTGGTGCTTGCTTACAATGTCAGGATGCAAAACCCTATCAAATGCTTTTGAGATATTAAGAGCCATACCTCGCGCCAACGATATTTATCAAGAGCCTGGTATACATATTCAGTGATGGATGTTAGTACATCAGCAATAGACCTGGCGAAGCGGAAGCCATATTGTTTGTCAGAGAGTAGGTGGTGGTAGGTGAAATGTTTAACCACTTTTCCATTGATTAGCGCCTCGAAAATTTTGCCAAAAGTGGTAAGAAGCTGATAAAGTGATAGTTAGATGGGCCAGAGAGTTCACCAGAGCTCTTAAAAACAGGTATTTACAGATGAAGACTTCAAAAAGCAGGAAAGCAGAAAGTCAATATTAGAGGAATTTGAAGAAGACTATAGCTAGCCGAATGTCATATTTCTTTAGAATGACGGCTGTGATACCATCACCACCGCTTGACCTATGCTAGACATGATGTCCGAGACAAGAGTTATGCCCGTATCAGTCAGGTGTGGATACACTAACGAGTGAGTCAAGACTTGAACTGGAAGAGAATGTGCGAGCGAAGGATTCAATCTTGTGTGATGTAGATGTGAGGATTCGAATTGATTGAATAGAGGAGGAATTGATGGTTTTCCGTTCTTCGACATACTTTTACAGAGCCACCAGTAATCTCTAGAACCCAACTTGCAATTGCTGTACGTTGTTTTATTCTATCAGCAAAAAAATCTTTGCTTCATTTAGGACACGCTTGAATTCATTTAGAACAGAGTCACTGATGTGTTTGTTGGATTCAGACGTGACACTCCTGTACATTCGGAAGAAGTGATTCCTTTAGGCAATAGTAGCCGAGCATGTAGATGAGAACGAAGAAGGTGAACAAAGATTTAAATTTGAATTTCTTTGCTGGAATGGAAACATCGATGCCGGCTTTCGTCTCAGAGACGCATTTTTCAACAGGGAATCTAGAAACTTCGTTCCAATGGACATCACGAAGAAAGTCACTCATTGAGTCCCAATCCGCAAGTTGATAATAAAAAGACATTGTGTATGTAAGAATTCTTGGCTAGTGAGAGAATGGAAATAAATGTTTACAGACACCACAGCGTGATCAGAGTTGCAAAGAGACTAGAGCTGCATAGCATGACATGAGTCAGGGATAGAGGTAAAGAAGTGATCTATAAAAAAAGAGTCTCTTTCAGGGTTACTAGGTAAATGCGTTGAGAGGCCTGACACTTGCGTGAAATATTGAGTGATTGAGAAGATCAGGGTTTGGATGCCAGCAAAATCAATGACAGTGTTTGCGCTAATTATCCAGATGAGCATTAAATTTACCGAACAAAAATATATTTACAAAAGGGTGTAGGGAAATTTCTTCGTCCCTATTGTCATAAATACTATTTAGCTTGCAACGATCGTGAGAGGAAAAGGAGTAGTAGTAAAAGAAGTGACATCTGACTGGGTTTAGTAGAGGGAGACGCTGACCCATGCAAGAATAGTGTGGAGATTCAAGAGGTGTTCCCTAGATAGCAGGAGATGTTCGTGAACATAATCTCCCAGTCCATTCATGTGTTCTTCCTAAGTTTGGAAAGTAGTCAGGAATAAAGAATAATTCAGAGGAGGAGATTTCAGAGTTAAGATTAATTTCACAAAAAGATAGGATGTCTGGCGACTATTCAAAGAGGAACAATTCCACGCTGCAAAAGTTGGTAGGAATACCACGGATGTTGGAGAAAGACATGTTCAGGGGTTTCAATGTTTTTTGTTGTATTGGATTAGTTTTATATATTTGATTGTTTATAGTCATAGTGAGTTATTTTGGTAAGGAGAGTCCTAGAATAGCACTAGCAGTCGTTCGTCAAATGCAACAAGTATGGGAAGGGAATTGGTACGCTTTACAGTATAGTGCGTTCTCAGGGTTGCCCACCGGAGGTGCTTACAGTGACACCCATCCATTCAGAACATGGCACTGCAAGAACCCCCATATCATTCGACTAATGATCACAGCAGGTTTCTCTGCGGTACGCAGGATTGCGGCCTGTTAACTACCAGTCCGGAAACAGCAAACAGAGAACTGCCAATCCGATACCCTCAGTTTGAAGATCATCCACACATATAAAAAAATACTGACAGCACTACTATTAAAGTATAAAAACAGCAAAGAAACCGAATTCAGTCCTAAACAGGAAACGATGGATGAGTTCTTTCTATTGTTTAAAAGAGGTGGGAACTGCATGGATCAGGCAATAGCAAAACTTATCTACTCTTATTAAAAAATGTTTTACCTTAGTAAAAGACGAGATATCCATTACGAATTCAACAAAATTTAAAACTGACGAAGCCATGTAGCTGAAAAAGCCGTCCAAAAAACATAATCTGTTTCACCATCAGTTATGTTCATTTTCGTCTAATTTTCTATCAGAATAACGTATTAGGGCAGTTGAACTGCCTACCAACAAGCGTTGTTTAACTAGCATTCTAGTATATTAAGCTAAGAGGTAGTGGAGTATAGGTTAATCCCAAGAAGCACGCATAAATGGCCTGTTCACACAACATGAATATAAGAAGGAATGAAAAACAAACAAAGAAAAAATAATATAAAAAATAAACGATTTTACACGAGGTTTTAACACAATTTAAACACTCAAATACCACGGAGAACACCAGTTAAAAAATCAAAAAATAAATAAATAGATAAATAGAATATTAATTAAGTAAAAAGAAGCAAGAATACATGGAGTAGGCACTTTTGGGATGAAACAATAAAAGAAAGACAAAAAAAAAAATAACTTCAAAGACCAGTTCAGTCAAGAATTAAAACTGTCAAAGCCGTACCCCTAAAAAAAAAATAATTAAAAAACCAATCGGTTTCATCATCATATAAGTTACTTTCTTCAATTTTTAAATCAGAATATCTTATTTGGTCAGTTGAATTTCCTACCAACAAAGATTTTTGATCATGCGATGTTTAACTGGATGTAAGGGACACATTATTGTCCGAAAAAGCAAGCATGAATGTCCAACTCTGCTGTTCTAAGAAACCAGGAGGTGAAACGGACGTGTCTGAAGATGACGATTTTTTTTAATAATAGTAGGGAAACTAAGATGTAAAATTCCATTAATTTTTCAAGGCATGTATTTTCAAGGTATATGTTCATCTGGATTTGCAATATAATCGATCTTGAATTAGCAGCCGCCTAAGCCTGTATTTCTGCCTTGCTTGGGATGAAGTGATTATGAAAAAAAATGTATTAACTATTCTAATATGAAAAGCTATGCCATATGTTAGTTGTTGTTTTCAACTCACAAACATTACACATATATAAATGTAAATGCAATTTCAATCGCCATTTTCTGTTTTTTCTGAATTCACTTTCTTTATTGTCTTTTTCCTCACCAATCGTCACTAAAATCTTATCATTGTTTTTCACTTACTGTAACTCCCTCTATCTTAGTTGTATAAACTCCTTGCTTGGGGTGAAATGATTACAAATAAGAGAAAATTGAACCCCTCACTTGATTCGAACCTCAGACTTAGAGACAAATGACATCTGAATAAGCAAGGCGATTTTTGAAAATATTTTGTACGCTACAATCAAATTTGCTATGATAATTTTGGATTTGTTTCTAAATATTTTAAATCTGTAGACATTTTAACATGTCAGATTGATTTTATTTTTTCAACAATTATTGATCAGTTGAATGCATTTAAATTAAGAAGAAATGAATTTCATATTTTTTTTAATTCTTATAAAATTGTTTCAAGATAATTACTATTTAATGCCCGAAACCTGTCATCGTGTTGATTATCTTTTTTTTTTATTTATAATCGTGTCGCAAGGCATTTTACTGCCATTGTTGAGCAGAGGGTTACATAGGAGGAAAGTTATGAGAAAGAGTGACAGATTTTAGTGGGTGTCGGGAAGTGTATAAGGGTAGGATGACTCTGATCATAAAGTGAGAGATCAATTTATATATTGATTGTAATATAAAATTTATCCCCAACTTTATATTTACACATAATTTCTTGTCTATTGATAAACCGTAGAAAACGAATGAATCAGTCAATGAAATTCTGATTAGCTACACATGCATTTCTTGTAGATTTATTTACATTCTCTGGAATAAAAATGCATATAATTTTTTTATAATCATATTGCCTCAAGCAAGGTATTTTACTGCCACTGTTTTGCAGGGGGTTACATAAGAGGAAAGCTATGAGAAAGAGTGACAGGTGGTGTCAGAAAGAGGGTAGGAGAATGATGAGAATACTGATGAGAGTAGAGTGGACGGAGAAGGGACCATGAGAGAGAGAGAGAGAGGATGCAAGTTAGTGAGATACTAGATGATGATTGACTTTACATTTGCATTGTTGAAGATTGTAGCTGTCGGGGAAGCAAGTAAATGGAAGTGAATTCCACAGGCAGGAAGTACGAGAGAAGAAGCTGCTGGAGTAGAATTTGCATTTACAGTTTATTGGTTTCACAGTAAAAAGGGTGGGACCTAGTTGCCAATCTTGTTGCTCGAACAATTTCATGTATGCGGGAGGTACCAGTGAGCTAAGTTCATCTGAGCGAAAGCCATGAAAGTATAATATTCAATAATATTTATAATATTATCATTAGGATATTAATTGCATAGAAGAAACAGCAAACTAAAATTCAATGATAATTCTTTTACATACACTGAATGAGATAAGATACTGTGTTGTCCAAAAATTTCGTTCGGTTTTGTTAGTAAATTTACTAAATTTACAAAATTTGTTAAACTTCCTGTTGCAAATACGTTGTTATAAATGTTCAACCAAATGAACCCAAACTTTTCCTCAAACTTTCAATCTATCGTTTATTTAATTTCTTATAATATTCTGTTTTTTCTTTCTAATTAGTCGTACCACCATTGTTGAAACTGAAATTGTTGTTATATGATAGAGGGCATGTGATATCTGAAAGGCAAGTTTAAATTCACAGGAATCCATGGAAAATATGTTAAAGACTGAATAAAGAAGCCAGGAATTGATGAATATTTTAGTAACAAATGCTAGAAAAGTTAGAATCAGCATAAGAAATTCAATAAATTATGAGACAAAAATAAAGCAAAAATACCATTGATAAATGATGACAAAAATAAAAAAATAATCGGAAACTTATATAAATCAAACATGTTTCACTTTCATTAATGTTTTGGAAGAGAATGACAGAAAACACAAAGTAACAGAAATATTAGTATTTTTCGATTTTGTTTGGGTCAGCTCTCATCGGTCAGACACGTGTCACATGAATTGAAACCGTAAATAATTTTACATGTATGTAAGTTTGTGAGGATTCTTGTATGTCTAAGTAGGCATCGGATTATAATGTGTGTCCGTAATTGTGCAAATGTGTCACTCTAGTAGGTGTTCTAATATTTTTATCTTTGTACAGTCAAGTCATAAAATTACATTTTTTCGTGTTTTTTTACACTCTTCGAAATGTACTTTTTCATCCCTAAATATTTCGTCAATTGATACAAATGTTAAGTGAATTTAAGAAATGTTTCTTACAAATTGTGCAATTTCAATAAATTCAATAAAAATTAGAACGGAATACTTTGTTGGTTGATATTTTAAAACAGACAGACACAAGCACGCACACACACACACACACACACACACACACACACACACACACACACATATATATATATATATATATATATATATACATTTTGGTGATACAAGCTCATTAGTGTTACACTGGCTGAGTCATTTTTTTAAATTTTGCATTTAGGATGTCAAGTACAGTAAATGAATTGAAACTTCTTATTACATTTAAATATTTTAGCCTCTTCGTAGAGAAACTAAAATCATTCGTCAAGTAGTCCGTGCCAAAAAATGATTATGATTATTTGGCAATCATTAAAATAAAACAACAACATTGATGGTGGATAAGATGCATGAATCATTTTCAATCATATTGTTTAACGCTTAACTCCAAATAACTTTTACTAATATTTGAAATGTGTTCGATATCTTACATGGCATAACGTTCATATACATTTACTTAACAATAACATATAACAGGAGATGTAATAATTATAATGATTAAGTGTGATGGAACAGGCGAAATTTCTTTCTTCATTAATTACTAAGATATGTCCATTCATAGAATAGATTTTTACTGTAAAATCAGCCAAGAATTTACCGGAAAAGTTTAGCGCACGAGTACTTTAAAAGGAATACATTTAGCCAATTTAAAAGTAATAATTCAAAAGATTGAAAATTAATGTCATAAGTTATAAAAAACCAGGATTTAAAAGTCACAATGCAGAAGATTAAAATGTAATAAGTCATAAGATTTAAAAGTAACGAGTTGTGAAATTTAAATGTAATAATTAATAAGATTCAAAAGTAATAAGTCATAAGTTTTAAAACTAATAAATTATAAGTTTCAAAAGTAAAAAGCCATAAAATTTAAATGCAAATTAATAAGATTTAAAAATAAAAATTGGCAAGATTTAAAAGTAAAACTTCAAAAGATTTAAAATTAATGCCACGCGATATAAAGTAATATTACAAGAGATTTAAATTTAATAATTTATAAGATTTAAAAGTAACAGATCATGAAATTTAATTGCAATAATTAATAAGATTAAAAGTAATTAATCATGAAATTTAAAACTAATAAATCATAAGTTTCAAAGGTAATAAGACAGATTTAAATGTAATATCACATTTTTAAAGTGAATATTTATAGGATTCAAATGTAATATGCCATAATATTTAAAAGTAATAATATATGAAATTTGAAAGTAATGTTATAAGATTTAAATGTAATATCATAAGCAATTAAAAGTAATAATTCATAAAATTTAACAACAATAAATCAAAAGATTTAAAACTAGTGTCATGTAATTTAAAAGCAATGATTTATAATATTTAATTATATTAATTCATAATTAATAATTCATGAGATTTAAAAGTAATAATGCATAAGATTTTCAAGTAGTAATGCATACGATTTCGATGCAATGATTCATCAGATTTATAAGTAATATGTAATTAGCTGTAAAGGTAATGTCAGAAAATTTAAAAGTAATAATTCATAAAACTTAAAAGTAATAATTAATAAGATTTAATCGTTATAAATCATAAGATTGAAAAGTTATAATTCATGAAAAGTAAAGATAATAAGTGATGTAATTTTTAAAAAAGTCATAAGATGTAAAAGCAATAACTCATGATATTTTAAAGTAATGATTAACAAGATTTAAATGTATTATCATAAAACTTTTAATAATAATTCATAACATTTAAAAGTAACATTTTGTAACATTTAAAAGTAATAATACATGAGATTTAAAAATGATAAAATGAATTTTTTAAGTAAAAGTTCATAAGATTTAAAAATAATAAATCATAAGATTTTAAGAAATAAACACTTCATTTGAACACATATATCTGACGTCATTTTCTAGATTTTCATATTTTTGTTCTAAATTCACAAAAATCTGTTTTCGATCGATAATTGCGATGACAAACGTACTTAACCGATTATTTATCCAGAGAATAATCGCATTTTTCCTAAGTTTGCAACTGACGGCACATGGATGGTCAGTGAAAGTTGTATAATTTTTAATAATTTAAATCATCGTTACAAGAAAATCAATTTATGAAGTAACTTTGAAAGGGCATTAAAAAATTATTAACATTTTAAAAGATTTTCATCATGCAAATATTTTAGTTAAGATTCATAAACCGATAATAATGCTACTCAGACGCAAGAAGTTCCTGGTATTAGAATAGAATCAGAAGACTTTAGTAAGGAAAAAATGGTAATAAAAGAACAGCTTTCAGGAACTCGGAAGATTAACATTCTCTCTCTTCTCCCTTTCTCACTTTAACCACCTCTCCCATTGTCCTCTTGTTGTTCAATGTCTATTTTACAATCCTCAATTCTGATCCCTCATTTTCTCTACCCACTTTTTACCTCGCACACAAAATTTACTAATATAAGGAAGCGAATTTTCAATCTCCCTTAAAAAAATAGCGTTTACTACCTGATGAGACAGTGTTCTTTGAATGTTGAAACAAAATGTACACTTTGTAATAGATTGTAATTTGTAAATGTTCTAAACTATAATTTATAATAAATATTAATAGCACTATTTCTATATTGAGCACTGTTTTAAATTAATGTTTTGAACGTTGTTAATATATTCTTAGTTCCTTATTCACTTGGATATATATATATATGTATATATATATATATATATATATATATATATATATATATATATATATATATATACAAATACATTACTTTATTGAAATAGAAAGGTTTTGAATTGCTTTTATGAATAAGATATATTATGCGCTCATTTGTCTGATTTTTTTGGGAAGAAATATGAATTTTTACATGTTTTAAAAATTTTTAAATTCTGTATTAATTTGTGGCAGTTTTATTTTAATGTTACTTAGTGTAATAAGTATTTAATAATATAAATGAAAAAGTATGTTGCAATTCAGATACCATTAGTATTTTAAAAAGAATTTTGATTTAATTTATTTTGTGTATGTTTATATGCAAGTGCAAAGTTTTGAAAAAACGGACGTTCACACATGACATTATCAGAAAATGAGAGCGGTAATTATTAAAAAATTAAAAATGTTTTGCTAATTTTCTAACATTTCCTAAAAACGTCTTCGTAAGTAACGCAATGAAGCCAATGTACCTAAAATGTATTCAAATAAAATTTAAGTGTTACTGGGTAGTTAATAAATTATATAAAAATACGCTTTCATTATATTCGTCAAGTAATTTCGCAGTTATATCCCGTGGAAAAAAATTCCAAGCTTTTGCTTATCGAAAGTTGTAAGCACCACATCAAAGCACCAACATCCCAGAGAAAAGTGATTTTCTCCGATATTTTCAACTAAAAGTAAGTGTTATGTTTCAAATCCGATTAATTAAATGTAAATCAGCTAATCTTTCTCAAATAAAGTTCCAAAAAAGTATATTATTGTTTATTTTTAAAATATTTTTAATAAAAACTCCTACTGTTTAAAACAGAATCGCTGATATGACTCAATTTTAGCAATTTTAAGGATTAAAAATAATTCCAATTTATATTCGGTTTAAAAATATGAACTCCACCAAACAATCACCTTAATTCCGATGTACAGAGCCCGCAGCATAATTGGGACAGAGATAGGACAAGAACAGTTTGGCTTCTTTAAAGAGACCTGAACAAGGCGTGTGAACTATATTCATAATATCTGAATGAGCAATACAAATGAGGAAAAACCTTTATCTGTGCTTCAGAGACTACGCAAAGGCATTTGACAAAGTACGTCACAAAGATTGATAGAGATGCACCACAACATCGACATTTTCAGGAAAGACATAAGGATAATCAAGAACCTGTATTGGCAGCAAACCACTTGCTTACAGACAGGAAATGAATTCAGCAGATAAAAAAATAGAAAGGGGCGTAAACAAGGATGTGTTTTCTCACCGGATCTATTTAACTTATAGAGCGAAACAATTCTGAGAGAAATAAACTGCTTGCCAGGATTCGTCATTGGCGGCCACATGCTCAACATCGTAAAATACGCAAATGACACGGTGTTGAGAGCAGACAAGGAAAAAGAAAGGACGAAGGAGAGACATGTGAAGGTAGCAAGAGAAAGCGAAAAGAAAGGACTGGGCATAAACTTCAAGAAAACTGAATGTGTGGTCATCAGCAAAAAGAAGACTCCCAAAATGCCAACTACAGGTCGGATGTGAAGGTAGCAAGAGAAAGCGAAAAGAAAGGACTGGGCATAAACTTCAAGAAAACTGAATGTGTGGTCATCAGCAAAAAGAAGACTCCCAAAATGCCAACGACAGGTCGGAAAACTAAAATAAAGCAAGAAAAGAAATTTAATTACCTGGAAAGTGGTCTGTCAGAAAATAGAAAATGCGACATTGAGATTCAAAGATGCATTGAGATGACCAAGGAGGCATTTCGAAAGCTAACCAGAGTACTGAGAGACAAGAAAATCTCACTAGAAACAAAGAAACAATGCTGGATTGCTATGTAGTATCTATCCTTCCGTATGACAGTGAATGCTGGACAATCTCTGTAAGGACGAAGGAGAGACACGAGATAGCAGAAATGTGGTTATACAGAAAGATGCTCAGGATACCATGGACCAAAACACGAAGAGGTGTTGGAGAGAATACAAACAAGAAAAAAAAAACTGATAATTAATATCAGGAAGAGATAGCTGAACTTCTTGGGAAACGTAATGAGGAAGGAGGGTCTGAAGAATCTGATACTCACAGGACGTATAGAAGGAAAGGAAAACAGTGGAAAGAAGCGTGAGACATATTTGATAGGCTTGAGCCAACGGAAGGCGAAGTGAGTTTCGGGAAAAACACAAAGAGGGGAAATAGTAAGAGCGAAAAGAGACAGAGCCAAGTGTGGGGCCATGATCACCTACATCCTGAAGGGAGACGTTACATTAAGAAGGTTTTACTTATTGCAAATCTACAATGTAATTTATTAGCTTAGAATTAAAACTAAAATAAAGGATTCAAGAAACCATTTTTATTTAAAAAAAATATTTTAGACATTGGATATCACTTTTCGTTTGAGATACCAATTTTATATATATATATATATATATATATATATATATATATATAAACGTGTGTTTATGTCCCTGTCCACCTTGGTTCGTTTAGATGTGTGCACGATCGTGTGCGTGTATGAAACTGGTCTTTTCTGGCAATGATCCGGCTATTTTGGACCAACAAAACAGGTTCCGCAGCCTCGATGTTATTTGTTAACTTATTACAGAAATCTTTCTTCGTATGTGCAGATATACGCCCTTGACACTGAGTTGGCATTGAATGAACTTAAACATTGTGGGTCAGTCACATTCTCAGTAAATATGCATCAGTTTTTCATTAAAACTTGAACAATTGTCAGCAGGAAATAAATTAATGTTTTCTAGAAAGTTTCTACGCCGAGATAAATGTTGATATTAAGGCTTTAAGCTCGGCTAGGAAATCTTAGGAAATCGGCTAGGAAATCTTAGAGGTATTTATTTATTTCTATCGGTTTTTAACAAATACAAAATGTTTAATAAATGTTGGCTGCAACTGAAGAAAATCAGTGAATGATACTGTTCGGCTATTATGCAATCATGGTGTGTCGCTATATTAAGTCTTAAGTTGAATGCATTGATGACAAAAGCGTTATTGTCCCTAGCAGGATTGAGTTACTTTTAATATGAAATAACTGCACAAATTTTTAGTAGTAAGAAAAAATAGAATAACAGTCCAACAGTTCGTAGCATTTAATTTTTAACAATGCCCGATACGTAGAAGAGCAATATTTGTAATAATATTATTATTATTATTGAAGTTTATAATAAAAAACACTTTTTCGCTACACAAGAGCTGTCGTGCTTCGGTGCATAATATCCAGCACCTCTTCAGGCGGTAGACGGTATTATACTATATTACTACACACTCATATATACACGCACATAAATACACAAACACACAGACACACACAAACACACACACACACACACACACACATATATAAATATACTTATTTTGAAATAATCTACTTTTTATCCTATAATATTTTGTTATTTCAAGTAATTACTGAAGTTTTTTATCTGAATAATTAAATGCTACAGCCACTCTATATGAATTTACTTGATAGATCTCTAGAAAAAAAAAGTGACTCAATTAGAAGAATCACATAGCAGTTGTAGTAGGTAGATTTACCACTTCCCTCCGGTCGTTTGAACATGAGTAGAAATGTTTCTCTTGTCTCCTATCCAACACTGGGTTTCTGGTACTTTCTAAAGTCTTACCATTCGTTTTCCCTTCTAGTAGACGCCTTGGACATGCATTGTGGTGCAGTGGATATTGACTCGGAACAAGAAATCGGGGAACCAATTTCGAATCCCAGTTGAATTCCTTGCATTCACTTCCGCGCAAATACCCTTGGGAAAGGTATTAATCCGTCTCTTCCCTCTAGTTATGGGTTAAACAAGCAGAACAGATTGGATTCTGTAACCTTGGCTTGCAACCAGTCTATCGTAGAAAGTAATGGCAACCTACTGCGGGATAATGTTCTGCCCAGTCAGTCATGTCTCTTTCGAGACATTATCGCCCAAAGCGTGTATCACGTATGGCACTCGACTGACTAAGTGACGTACATTAAAACGGATTTCTCAACAGTAATTTTACCGAATGATGTAACGCTACATTTGAGAGAACTGCCGGTTGATATAGATGTAGAGTCGGAAGAATGCAGGTGTCGATTGAGTAGCAATTCGAGTTTTCAGAATTGATGATGCTGCCCAGATAAATTTAAATAATTATTGTAAGCTATTGGATAAGAATGATTTTAAGTGATACAAGTTGCAAATCTTTAAGTTTACTGCAAAAAACACTCCTTACAGATGACGAATTATTCTTTATTATCAAAAATTTTTCAAAGACCCCAATTTAATAAAATGGATTTCAAACTCTTAAAATATGGAACCAATAGAAAACTTGTCGTCCATCCTTAAAAGACATATATATAAGAATGATTAACAATGTTCCAATAAAGAAAATATCTGGGAAGCAATAAAAACTGGTGTAATATTAAATTTGAAATTATAGAAACATTAACAAAACCACTGGAATAAATACTGTTGAAGTTTACTACAGGTCCAGGAGTCCATATTTAATCAAAAAATAATTCATCCAAGTATATATGATACTGAGTCAAAATATATATTTTTGGCCTACTTATTTTACTTTCATTTATAAAGAAAAATAATCCTTATTTTCTACATTAAACTTAACACTCTAAAAACAATTTATTTTCAATGGTTTTCAGTGAAAATACATATGCAGATAAACATCAGGGATGTGGATTCAAGGTAGACAAGATAGGCGCTGCCTACTGTCGATAAAATCTATCAACAGCTATATTTTTTCACTGGCACAAATTACACCCAATCCAACAAAATTGCGATGGTTAAACTCATTATTCTGCATAAAAAAAAAATATATATTTTTAAAAGCATAAACGTAAAAAGCTGTCAACTCTATATAATTATTGGAAGCGTGTGCATGATACACATGTGTGTGTGTGTGTGTGTGTGTGTGTGTGTGTGTGTGTGTGTGTGTGTGTGTAGATTGTGTGTGTACGTGTGTGTAGATTGTGTGTACGGGTGTGTAGATTGTGTATGTACGGTTGTATAGTCGTGTGTGCCTTAATTTAAACTCACCTGCATTGTTGCCAATATAGATTAAAGTTTAAGCAAAATATTAATCAAAATCGTTTATCTTATACGAATATTCTTGAGAGAATATTTATTTTCAATATCTAACATCTAGCATAGTGAAGACATTTATACATACTTTTTTTATATTCCATAATGTATTAGAATAATAAATAAATATCATAATACATATATATATATATATATATATATATATATATATATATATATATATATTGTGTGTATTTTGGCAGCATTTTTTCATTAATGCAGGTTTCATTGAATAATATAGACAAATTTTGTCTATTAATTTTGTGTAGGATCCGTTCATACCGTCTAATATACTTGATGGTGATGTCGTTGAAAGACAACAAAAATTCACAGTAATTGTTGATTTTTTTATCGGGTCTAAGCTTTCGGCTCACATAAGCCATTATCAAAGAGTAAATATTAACACACAGTAAACATAGAACATTTAAGTTATTAACAATAGCGAGAATTGAATTGAAAATATAAGTCCATCCCTACCGTGGCGGATGGCCGAAGACAGTGACAAAATAGTGGCGTTGTGGTCCCTGGTCTGATTACAGGCATTTGAGTACGTTATTGGAAATATCAAAATTGATTCTATTCAAACCAGGTTTAAATTGTTTAATGTAGAGTGCTTCGAGGATTTTTAGTTTCTGTTTCTGTTTATTATTTTCTAGTTTAAGTATGTACGTGTTTTCAACAAGCATTTTATTCAGAAGTGTGCGTTGATAACCGTGTTGTTTTAAATGACGGAATATATTTGAATTTTCATTTAAGTGCAAAATTAATAGAAAAAATTGTCTATATTATTCAATGAAACCTGCATATATATATATATATATATATATATATATATATATATATATATATATATATAACCGAACTAACAAACAAAGGTAATTTGTACATGTTCTAAAGTATAATTTCTAATAAATATTCATTGATCAATTTTTATATTGAACACTGTTTTAAATTAATGTTTTGAACGTTGCAAATATTTTCTTTGTTCCTTATTCATTTGGATATATATATATATATATATATATATATATATATATATATATATATATATATATGATGCATAGATATATCTATGATGCATAGATATATATAGGATCATATGTACTTATGTAATATGTACAGCTTTTGTAAAGAAATATGTTCTACTGCAATTGCTAATACTTTATATTTACTTTTAAGATAATATTTTCAATATTTCAATAATTAGACGATTTTTGACTGGAGACTTATTTCTGAATGATAGCAGAAATAATAATAATGAAAATAAAGATAATGAAACTAGTGTAATAAAAATAGAAAATGAAACAGATGCCATATATAACGTTAGTGACAAACGTTTCCTATATGTCCATATTGAGGCTATCTCTCTTAACTTTATAGAACTAATGATATGGACCGTGCCAAAGTATCGTAGCCCAATCACTCGACCTTGGGGTTCGTTGAATTATAGATTTCTACGATTTGCCAGAAAGATAAGCCGATGAAGAATTAAATTCACTTCAGTGTCAGTCGTTTCAAACCATTAGGAGCCTCTATTCATTTGGCCATTACCCCTTGGGAGACCAAAGCCGAAATAGTCCTACCAAAATGGACCAATCAGGATATCGCATTCAAATCTCCATCGATCCTATCGCCCGTTTTGGGCAGTCTACAAATCAGGCCGTTGCTATACGGAAGCTCATTAGAGAAACCTCCGAAAATTATCATGGAAACTAAAAGTGAACTGAATTGGAACTTGGTCAGAAATCGAGATTTTAATGCAATTAATTCTTGTCTTACCCACCCCGCTTTCACCCTTAGACCCTTTCCATTTCAAACACACTCGTCTTTTACTCACTTTCGATGGCTCATTCTTGTTACAATCTCTATTTCTCCTTCGCTTACTTTCTCTTGTTTTCTCTTTCTAACTTAATCCTCTTTAATTTATCCTCCTTCTTCTTCCTCGCAAAACTGAAATCGAATCGCTACTCTCATTACTATCAGCTTTCTTTTCTTTCATAAGTAAAAATCACGTTTAACTTTTATTTTCTATCTTTCTCTATTCCCCTTTCCTTAAGATTATTTCATACTTCCGCTATCAGTTTAACCTCAATATCTATATTTATCTCATTCTCTCTCTCTCTCTCTCTCTTATCTATCTATCTATCTATCTATCTATCTATATAGTAAAATTTTGTAATTTGCTTGAAGCATTGTGTATATTATGTATATGGTTAAGTCTTGAAGTTTGTCACAAGACCTAACTATATATATATATATATATATATATATATATATATATATATATTGCAATCTGGTCATAACTATTTTAATATATATATATATATATATATATATGTGCGTACACAATGGAGCGCGGAAAAGATTTCGGCTGGCAAGAATAAGAAGCTGCTCCAAAATTAATTGTTATTTTAGAATTTAGTTAGATAAGTAGAAGTGTCTTCAGCCGAGAACATTTCAGCATAACCATCTATCTATCTATCTATCTATCTATCTATCTATCTATCTATCTATCTATTACAGTCTGTTCATGTCTACATGTAATAGTCTCTTCATGTCTTTAATAATCGCTTCATATCTATCTATCTATCTATCTATCTATCTATCTATCTATCTATCTAAGAACATTTCTATGCAAGCCTGTCGTTACCCAATTATTTTATTTGTTTTTCTTCTTCGTTCTCCTCATTTCTCCTTTTCTAATCAATTTTCACGCTCTCATCCTGCTTACGTAAACCTCCCTGTAACTTTCACTTTCTGTAGATCTCACTCTCTTCCAATGGAGACTGGGAAGAACACGCACACATATACAGGCCATTTCTTTAGCCGCTTAAACACACGACAGCATACGAGAGGAAATCACTTTCGCATTTGGGACGCACATGCGCACGCGTGAACGCACACATACGCTAACCATCACCATATCAGTTATTAATATTCCTTGACCCTCGCCTTTATTGGCGCGCCTTTCTTATGCGTTCTCTCATTACCGTACATAAGCAGACGCCGGTTCAGAGCAATCCTAATCCTAATATGATCAGTTCTTCGAATATTTTCGGGTTAGCTCAATCAGCGAAAGATATCAAATAATTTCAGGATTATTCTGAAGAATTTTGTCTAGCGAAATACCAATTTAAATTCAAATGTTAAATAAGGCAAACCATATAGTCTTTCAGGCGAGTTAAGAATAACGCTATTATAGGTATACTTATATGTTGGCCTACACATACACATCAATAACATGCAGCCAGATGCAATTCACTGATATTTATAAGGACGCATAAAAATATGACTTTCGATTTTTACATAATTGATAGTAGATTCTTGACTCATCTCACAAAACTAGTGAGATTGTACAATTCTACCAAAGTATCGACAACATTTTCTCATCTGCTTACAGAATATTTGCTCACTGGTACTTCTAAAATACCTTACGAAGAACATAATCTAAGGCACACACACACACACACACACGCACACACACACACACACACACACACACACACACACACACACACACAATGCACGACTCGGAATTTCATGCGTCAAATAATCATCAGATGCATATATTGCAAACTCTTGTAATATGCCCTTGATGATTGAATAACGCATGAAAGTTCGAGTCGTATCATCAACGAACTATATATATATATATATATATATATATATATATATATATATATATATATAATATTTGTTATAAATTATTACGTGAGGACATGTGAAAAACTACTACAAAGTTGTATATTTTGTTTTCGACATTGTCTCATCTGGTAGTTAACACTTATGATAAGAAACATTTTTTTTATTTTGTGAAAACAACACTTCTCTTTATTTTTTGGAAAAAAATTCGTACAAGACAAAAGGATTTGATAAAGAAAAAAGATAAAGAAAAAATAAAGAGAAAAGAAAGAAGACAAGGGAAGAATATGAGATAAGAAATCAAGATAATGAAAAGAAAGAAGGAAACAAACTATACAGAAGAAATAAAAAGTGGAGAGAAAAATAAGTGAGAAATATTGACGCATGGTTTCAATGTTGCAATTCATATTCTTTGAAATTTAAAAAGAAATGATGAAATCTCATATAAAAACAGAAATATTATTCATAGAACGTAAAATAAATGATAATTAAATAAACAATACGAAGATGTAAATTCATTAAAACTTAAATTACAAAGTAGAATAAAAATAAAATAAAATAATAATAATAATAATCATAAAACGAAATATAAAAATAGTAATAATTATAATTAAAATTAAAATAATAAAAATAATAAAAAATTAAATGTATGGTCTACACGTATACAGGAACACACGTATATATACATAAATATAAATATATACATATACATACACATATACCCATGCATACATACATACATACATACATACATATATATATATATATATATATATATATATATATATATATATACATATATGTATATATATGTATATATATTTTTTATTTAAACCCTTTTACATTGTACGAATTTTTTTCGAAAATAAACGAAGAGTTGTTTTCACAAATTCAAAAAGAAAAGAAGAATTAAATATAAATTTGTTACAATCATTGTTAACTTAATTTTTTCAACGTTGTATTTTATTCTTCATTTGTATATATATATATATATATATATATATATATATATATATATATATATATATATATATATACACTCTCACACACTGATTGGGCACTCTGGAAGAATGGTAGACTTCGAAAAACAGTAGCTACTCTAGCATATATGCATCGTGCATTTAGCAATGAATAAGAACACTCTCAGCTATTTTGCGTGCATAATGATAATATACACGCAAAAAAGTCTGCCACCTTCTACCGAGCGCCCATAGCTCAGAGGAAGAAGCGCCAACAGATGCCAGTTCGGTCGGGTTTCAATCCTGAGTAAAAAGCAATCGGCTGTCTAACCGTACTGATGAGCTGTGATACAGCGAAACAGATCTGTCTGCGCATGACTATATATGCGTGTGTAGCTCTGTTCACACTACATTGACCACTGTTTGATACATGTGTGTACCCTCATATGCATATTCATGAATTCCCGTAACTATATATATATATATATATATATATATATATATATATATATGTGTGTGTGTGTGTGTGTGTGTGTATGGTTATCTAAACCATTACCTTATAAGGAACGATTCGGCATTCATTGATTGAATAGTGAACATTACTCTCGATTTAAATTTATAACATATTTCTTTTCAAAGAATACCTGAAAATCAATCTTTCAAATTCAGTAAAATCGAATTTAGTTTAATTATTAATATGACAATAATGAATGGAGGGGGCGATTTCAGCATACGGTACCATCGAAAAGTGCATACACACGAGACAAGAGCCATATTTACCCAGCCCTTGCACGCGCAGGATCGGGCACTTTGCATTGTTAATTTTCTCAGCTGAGTCTCCGTCTGTAGACAGAGCCCCGCCCGTGTCGTACTCTGCTGGAATTTTGTGTTCTCGCGAAACTCTTAGTAATTACCCAAGGTTGCAATAAAAGGTCAGTTTTTAATGTGTAATTTCCGTGCGCGTACACTCGGCCAAAAATGATCAAGCTTCAGCATAAGCGTAATGGGGCTTGTGTATTTTTCTAAGCTGAGTCTCGGTCCGTAGACAATAAACCGATTAAGTCGCTTTCTGTCCAAGTCAGACTGCTTGACAAGCGTGAGTTTTCGTGGAATTCTATTTGCCCAGCCACCGCATACGCAGGATCAGATTTATGTAGCATTTGTCTATTCTTCTCAACCGAGAGCGTGTTTATCTTTCTCAAACTTGTCTCAGTTTACTGACCAAGAGCCGACATTGAACGGAGACAGAAAGCTCGTCTGACATCTTACAGTTTTTGCGTAATTTTGCGTATTTATTCTAAGTCCCCACACTGAGACAGAATGTGTCACATAGTCGGGCTTTTTCGTAGAGAACTTCAGTACGGAAACTTAGGCCAAAGACCAAAATTTGCCGAGACCCTGTATACGCGGAATTTAGCCCTAAGTTAATCTTTTCTTCTCAGCCTAATCTCTGTTCGTACAAGGAGCATAGGCTGAGTCGAACTCTGACAGATGTCAGAGATCTTGTTTGTCTTTCACAATCGAGTCCTCGTCCGTAGACCGAGCTCTAACTGATTTGCTCTCTGTCTTCTGACAGAGAGCTTGTCTGACACATTTGAGTTCCAGATGAAATATTTAGTTAATGCCTTTCCACAGACGAGATGGACACAAGGTTAGGTTTTACGTGGGGAACTAGAGCGTGGACACGCGCATGTGTGTATGTGTGTATCATCGGCCACCAAGCAGACTGAAAATTTTTTTGTTGCAAGACCATTTTTATTTAATTTTGTTTTGTCTTTGATATCTTAAGCAGTTAGATAATTTGAATATAAAATCAAATTGACCACATCATCAAAATTTATTAGTGATGCTATTAACTGTTACTGGAGTCCAGGTAAATCTGAACGCAGGTAAGTTATTTTTATTTGTTTTTCAACTAACTTTAGAAATTATAACATCGTAATCGTACTTAGTAGAACCCTAATATCTGTCCATAACACTGCATTTGTCCTTCGGAGAAAGATTAATTACTGAGAATATTAACCAAATTCGGGATAAGTTTCGCCTGTTTTTGAAACTGAAGTTTCATGAGATTGTTATTAAAAGCACGATCAGGTTGCAGTATTTACATTATTCGGACTAGTCGTCATCTTTGTTCCCATTTGTACAACGTTTTGGCCGTTGTACGCTCCGAACTTCTTCAGGTGTTAGTAAATAATACCTCATCTCAGAAATATAGACGAATACGAACAGAGTGATTGATCTTCTTTAAAGCCACTATACTCTTCCTCCGCCTCCTCCTCTGATGCGAAATTCACGCATTTGCACTGACGACACTTTTGTGTTAAGATTTAAAACTGACTTTTCTCTGTTTTTCAACTGATCCTCTCGAAAAGAATAACATGTTTCTCTGTCTTCTGCTATTTTTCCTGGTTGTGTAAGAAGAGAATATTAAGCAAATATCACAGTAGGTAAGCTGTTATTTTTAAAACATTCTGTGGTCCGTTCATCATATTACATTAGACATATTTAAACATTCTCGCTCAATAAATGCGTAATTCTTTATGAAAGAATTCATTACTTTTGTTGTTATCAGTAGAAATGTCTGTTGGCATATACTTTTGCTTGGGGACTTATTTTGTTAAGGAATTTAATTTTGAAATTTTCATCTTCATCTTTGATGTATTTATAAACCATATAAGAAAATAAAGGTTTTCTTGATTAACCCACTCAAAAAAATAAATAAATAAATAAATAAAAACTAGTGGTTTCAATTCGTTGAGAGATCGACTAAGGTATACATTTTGTTGAACGTTTTTATTAGCCGTGGATATGATGGAAACAAAAAGGAAATTAATACTGAGCATCAGGAAGAAACAGCTGATGTTCCTGGGACGCGCAATGAGGAAGGAGGGCTTGGAGAATCTGATACACTAACAGGTCAGATAGAGGGAAAAAGAGACAAGGGAAAGCAACTGATAACATATTTGAAGAACCTAATCTGGTGGATGACGGAACGAGGATTGCACGGTGTAACAGGAGAAGGCGTGCTCAGAGCCACCAGGGACAGGGAAACGTGGAAAGCCATGATCGCCTACGTCCTGAAGGGACAAGGCACATAGAAGAAGAAGAAATTATAACTTACGCAGTATGCTCTGACCCACAATGATTACAAGAAACTAAAGACGATGGATTTCAAGCACAAATGTTAATAAATTTGCAATTGTCTTTGTCTAGATAAGCCGACGTTGAATGAGACTGACAACCTTTTATTTGAAACACTGGTTGCCTTTTGAAAAGACTGAATAAAAATATGCAGCTACCAAAGCTCGAAACACAGATTAACTACTACAAAGTTAATATAATATAATTTCCGGTTCATGTTGTACTACTTGAAAACTAATGCGTTTGCTGTTTCTGTAGCCAATTTATATGTAGTAGTAGTAGTAACATTAGTCGTAGTAGTAACAGCAGTCTCTTTCTCCTCCTCTTCCTCCTGCTATTCTTCCTCTTCTTCATTTTATCTTCTTCTTCTTCGTCATCTTCTTCTTACTTATCAATTTACTAAGAACACAGCTTGATATCAAAGCTGCCAATAAACAGAAAAAAAAAATGTTGATTTTTTAGCCAGAAAGGCCTAGTCGTTATTTTGCAACACCAACTATTATCAAATGTAGTCATCAATTTTCATCTTAAATTAAGTAAGCTGTATTTTTAGACTCCAATCCTACAGTAAATGATTGCAAGAGAGGTGTACACTGGAAATTCCACTCTTGATTTGAAACCGGCTATAAAGAATGCACAAGAAATATTCCTCAGATTATGTTGCCGAAATTGGCGAATTCCTCAACAGATCGTGCTATAGAGCTTTTAAAAGCAAAAGATGTACACCGAATATTCCACTCATGATTAACTTCATCATAAATAATGTTTTCTTCAAAATAATCATAATAAACCTAGTGATATTACCATAGTTAAGTTCCAGGCTGCTGCGTTCAATTTTACACTGATTTTCTTGAGAGAGAGATGAATCTATTCCTTCTCTATGAACTATGGTTTAACTATCATGGTAGGACTGGATCTATAGGTCTGGATGTTGGCGACACTGAGAGAAGGTAAACTTTGCATTTCAAACAGTGGAGAGGGAAACTGGAAATAACTCCACCCTATTTCCCAAGAACACATGGAAATTCACATATAATATTCACATATAATACTGGTAAAACAAAAGCGACTACATTTTAAAGAGACATAACATTAAAACAAATTAGAAAAATATGTCTTAAAATAGAGAACAAAAAATAAATTTACAATCATACAAAAAATAATTAAAATATGCAACTTATAAGCGTAAATATCTGGATTCGCTTTTATACAAATCCCCTTAAAAATGTTAAAAATACGCATTGGCCTTATTATTTCTGAACGGAGTGTATTTCAGTGATGGGGACACGTACAGATGTTTTTGCATATATTTATGGGATTAACTTCAGGTCATTGTACTGTCTTTTCGTTGTCTCTAAATTTAGATTAATGTGTCTTCAGTTGGGCGTATACCTTGCCTCATTCATCAAATAATTTGGTAGAAGATGAAATGCGAATGAAAATGCAACCAGTAAATGATTTCTAAACGTTATTCAAGAACATTCAATGGCCTGCAATTTGGCAGACATGCGCATTGACAAATATGGATTCAAGGAATTAGCACGGAAGGCAAATAATATCAAGTTTGAATAAGAAAATAAAAGAAATATAAATACAAAGATGGGTTTCCGTACACATGTTTCTATACGTGACTTTCCCTCTTTTATTTAAATATACGCAAACACGTACACCTAAATGTACATACATATCCACACACACATAAAAACGTTTATACTTATAAGCACACGTGCGCGCACACACACACTCCTCTATATGTACACATAAATAGACATTCGTACTGAAATTATGAAAAAAGCATTTATTATGCAACAGATATTTTTCAACATCTAATCCATTTTGCTAATGCACTCAAATCATTGGTGAATATTAATCACATAGAATGGACATTATATAGTGAAATAATTAGATGAGAATCTACGTACAAGTCTACGGATATAGTAAACAACAATCGTACATATTCGGTTGTACTGGGGTACAACAAACGTATCTTCCTCTCCCAATATATATATATATATATATATATATATATATATATATATATGTACACGAGTTATTACGCGACCTATGTTTCTACTATGTGGTGTTTTCAGGCGATTTGCAATAACTGATTTTATCGTTTTTTTTTTTGTTTCATTTTTTTTTTCGCTCACATAACGGGAATTTTTTGAGCAATTTTTAAAATTAGAAGAAATAAAACTAAGTAATTAAATAATTTCTGAAAATCAATATTTTTAAAATGATTTAATTCACTTGTGAATAAATCCTGAAAATTATTTGATTTTTGCAAGATTTTTCAAATAAATGTATTTTTAACAGCAAAAAAAGACGATGAAATCTCAAATATCTATTTTGTTGTTCATTATTTTGTGTTCTTCCTCACCCGGATCCACAACAACTTGGAGACAAAGATTCGAACTTATGTATACCGCACAACAACTTAACGAAGAAAGATTTCGAACACACGTACACAACAACAACGTGGCAACAAAAAACTCGAACGCGAGTTAACACAACAACTTTGACGAAGGATTCGAACTCGCATACAAAACAACAACTTAACGGCAAAGAATTCGAATTCAAGTCGAACACAATAACTTGCCGACAGAAATTCAAGAGTCACGAAAAAACTCGAAAGAACTCATACAGAAAAAAAAAGATCGTTCAAACCATGTGAACAAGTTTACTTCAGAATGTTCAAAAATAATATGGCGTACTGAGAACCATGAACAATAATAAACAGACTAGGAAATTTATCTACACAATACAGGGAGAAAAATCTACCCATAGGAGACACATAAATCAAATACAGAAAAGAAGGATTGAAAATCCAAGGTCGTCAACCTCCAAAAACGATGTCGTGATGGAAGAAATCTTTGAAGCTTTTGAAGCACCCGGATTCACAACACAAACAAAATCTGAAATCTTGGGACTTTGTCGTAAATTCAGTCGCCAAGTAAGTTGGTTCACTGTGTCGTGCGAAACAAGTTTTTCTCCCGAATCTATATTCCATATCTAATGGTCTACCATTCGTCCATGCATAGAATGTTGCTGCCACATATGGTCCTGTGCTGCTGATATTTACCTTGAGCTCCTTGATAAAATCCAAAGAAAATCAGTAATATTATTTTTCCTTATATATTTAAACGAAAATATATATAAACAAAAAAGGCAGAAATATGATATTGCGTACAAACTCCATGACTAATGAATTTGAAAAAATTACGAATCTCAGTATAAAATTACCACAAACAATTCCAAAACCAATTTAAAATTTAATCAAAATTAAACAGAAAAAATTTACATCAGCCACAGGTGTTTAACAATATGTAAATAAATATTCCATTAATATATTAGTGAAACATCGCAAAATTTAAAGAATACTACAGTGAAAGATAAAATGAATTAGACAATCGCTGCAATTAATTATTCGACTACCGAACTAATCGTTATCACAATTTTAACCTATAAAAAATATTATTAATAATGAAGATAATTCACTCTGAAGGAGATGTATTGGAAATGCTATCATCCCTCGCAGGATACGACCAGGCTAAATTGTCGTTGAAACAGTGCGATATATGAAAAATTTTAAAAACAAATGACTATATAAATAAGTGAGTTCAAATTAATCAAATATAATTTTTAAAACAATACTAAAAGAAAATTAAAATATTCTGCTTTCATATGTTTAACGTAGTCCAAATAAAACCTTATTTTTCTGATCAGCGATGAATGTCAAAATAAGAGCTTTCCAAATTGTCAAATATTTATCATTCTGTGGGATTGTCATCAAAATTTAAATCTTGGTAAATAATATTAACATTAAGATTAAAGCAATCTCAAGAAATCACTCACATTTTGCCTGTCAAATTATTGCGTCAAATAAAACCCAGCCTAATTCAAAGTTTTCCTTTGAATAATATTGATCACCATTGTATATTGGAAATCTATTCAAAAATCTAAATCACTGGAAATGATTCCTTGTCAATAAAGATGAATTCTAAATTTTTAACAAGAAAAACAAACATTTACTATGGATGTTGCAATATTGAAACGCACACTTTTATAAACTTTTAACTCGTATTTTTTCGGACTTCATATCTGTTAGTTTTTATCGCAACTATTAACGCTGCCATTTATACGATTTTTAGAAAACAACATTAGTGGAATGTAAATGCTAATCTCGTGGGAATACTCCTGCTCGCGTCCAATTTCTACAACAATTCCGATGGCAAGCAGCTGAAATGTTAGACGCTCTTATAAAAAAAAATAATAAGGGTGGGATATTCTTGCTACAATAATACGAAAATTACAAGATAATTTTGCACTCATTGACCCTATATTTTAATGATATTTATTGTATTTTTGTGATGAATGTATAGACGTGAATTGAGAAGAAATGACAATTAACATTCAGATTTATGTAGTTATACGTGCCAGAACTATAGAATAAGACCGTTTAACGTGCCTTCCCTGTGCCTCTTCTATAAATACTTTCACGGCTTCTGCTCCAATGAACTTAGACCACTTGTACCCCTTTGGTATGAAGTTACACAAGCTACTAGATCAGCAACTAAGTCCCACCCTTTTACAGTGAAACCAATAAAATGTAACCGCAATTTCTACTTTAACAGCTTCTTTTCAAGCACTTCCCATCTGTGGAATTCCCTTCCATATACTTGCTTCCCCGACAGCTACAATTTCCAGGAATTTAAATGTAAGGTTAATAGACATCTCCTATCACACTAACTCGCATCCATTCTATCAAACTCTTTTTTCATCTACTCCTACCCCATCCTCGATATACTCATCCGTCTATTACCCTCCTCCTGACATTTCCTACAACTAACCCCTCTTTCTCATCACTTTCCCCTATGTAACCCCCTGCGCACTAGTGGCAGTAGAATGCCTTGCTTGGGGTGAGATGATGAAAAAAATTATAGTAATTATTTAGTTTTCAGTATATAAGTTTGTACTTCATATTATTATTTTATTTCACTTTATGTGCATACACACAAAGAAGAATCAATTCAATTTCAATTTGAACAGTATGCGTTTTACTTTTAACTGTCAAACTTGGCAACATGATCTAGAATTGATAAACCTCAGTAAACAGAGTAATATGATAATGACATTGTTTCTTCTTTGATATCTAGCAATAAAGAAAACAAAGAAAACATAACATTTAGACGATGATTTCAAGAAATGTTGTAATGTTCACAAAATTGACCCATTTTCTTTTTTATTAGTAAGTGGTTTACAATTAATGAGCGTTGATGGAACACGGACTATGTATGTGACAAATTAAAATTAAACTATTAGATAAATCAACAAATATTCTGGATATTAAGCTCTTTTACACAATAAATATGACATAAATCAAAATGATATATTATCTTTATATATATATATATATATATATATATATATATATATATATATTTACTTTTATAAACAATGCTCGATACAGAGTAGAGCTTTATATTGTAATAGTTGTTACAATGGTTTATAAAAGCATAGTACCACTACACAAAAATTTTCATGTTTCGGAGCTGAACTGCTTCTCTTCGGGTGATATGTGGAACTGAAAATAAACTGTGGAAACGAAGTTTACTACTTTTAAATTTATGTTGATTATTACTTTTAGATTTAAACATTTGAATTCTATGTGGATGAGTCTTCTTATTTTGTGTGTTTTAAAATGTGTAGAATTTTGTACTAACATAAGACCATCATCTACATATGACCCTATGTCTTGTGTGTTCATGTCATGGTGTGCGGTGAGATTGTATAGTGTAAATAAGCCAATGAGATCGGAAGACTCTGAAGAGTTTAACGCACCCATTGTACTGTCAAATTGGTTATCAATGTTATTTTTGATTCATTGTTCTTGATTATGGATAAAAACAGATGACTTGGCAGCCATTATTATATTATATTCTTCCTTAGTTAAGTCCAAATAATGTGTGGCGTATTCCAGTGCCAAGGTGAAGAGGTTTTTGGAAATTGACTGCTAATAGTCAACTATGTGAAATTGAATTAAAAAACACTTGTTTTTATCCTTTATATTATAAACAAATTTATGACATCAGTTGTATTTGTCCGCTGGAGTAATCCAAGGTTCTGTTTGTTGTTCCGTTCTAGGATCATTTTGCTGATTTTTCCAATGATATAACGCTTGACTTACCAACCATACATAAAACCTAACAAATATCTATTATACATCCACCCAAAATCAAGTAAACCCAAAGTATAATCAAATATATGCCCTTCTCCATAGAATATAGAATTAGTAAAACCTCTTCCAGTGAAAAAATTTTTTATTTTAAACATAAAGGTTTTTATAATAAAAAACCTAGAAATAGTGGCTACAAAAACCAGGATATCAATTACATAACTAATTATAACCATAACAGGAAAAATAGAAATAGAAAGATCATTTGGTATACACACCATTTTGACCAAATGGTCAACATCAATTTACAGTTGAAGTTTCTCAATTTAATTAAGAAAAATTTCCCTACTAATAACTCTCTAAGTAAAATTTTTAACAAAACTACACTTAAATTAAGTTATAGTTGTACAAATAACCTTGAAAATATCATTACAAATCATAATAAATATATCTTAAATCAGCACATTAATCAAAGCAACAATAACTATCGAAATAATAAAGAGAACAATAACACAAAATTTATGCAATTGTCAAAACCCCAATAATTGCCCACAACAAAATAGTGGTAAAATAAACTCAATTGTTTATCAATGTAATATAACATCAATTGAAACACCAACTGTTAATAAAGTCTACATCGGATCTACAAAAAATACTTTTAAGCAACTATGGTATATGCACATAACTTCCTTCAAGATCAACATTATCAAAACCAAGCATCCCTTTCTGCGTGGTTTTGGAAATTAAAAAAACCAAACAAAAAACCCAAATAAAATGGAAAATTTTGGAAAAAACTAGAATCTGTAACTCGTTCAACCACATCTACCTTTTCTGCCTGAGTGAAAAGCTGCACATCCTAAGGTTTGCTAAAAATGGCGAACCATTGAACCGTAAGGATGAATAAAAAGTTTTATGTAAACATCGAAAATATTTTTTTAAATTTAATTAATCAAATGTTGTTAGATATAACTCAGGCTCAAATATATATATATATATATATATATATAATTCAACTTACGTTTAAAAACATTTACCTCTTTTAAGTATTATGTGGTCCCACTAGATACCATACTCAGACAAAATAACCTTCTTCAAAATTTAATTAACAACTATCTTTCATTCCCAAAATAAAAAAAATGAATATTATATTAATGAAATATAAAAATCCATAAATTAGAATACTACAATCATTCAACCCAAATTCTGACCTAAACTTCCTATCCCATCTACTCATAGATATTAGCCAAATAAAATTTGTCTACCCACTTAAAACATCTAAGGTCCCACTATGTAATTTACCCAATCAAAATTAAAAAAGTGACCTGTCCAGATATACGACATTTTGCCCCCTCGCCTAACACAAATGTGTATCTTTATTGTTACAAACTGCTGATGGAATAACTTAGACACACTAACTTCCAGTTTTCCTACAACTACCACTTACACATCACATTCCCTAAAATAAATCGTTTCCACCATTTATTTTATGTTCTCCATATCACTTGAAGAGGAGTAGTTCGGCTCCGAAATATGCAAATTTTTGTGTAGTAATACTATAATACTATGCTTTTATAAACCATTGTAACAACTATTACAATATATATATATATAGACGAACGGACACACACACAGACACACACACACACATATATATATATATATATATATATATATATATATTCAAGGCGACATCGAAGTTAATAACCACAGGCGACTGTTTCTTTCATGCTAATGCGCAATCATCAGGGAACGATTGCAAATAAACATGAAAGCTACTGTCACTGCTGGGTGCTGACTGCAATGTCCTTTTTTGTATTTGCATACGCTCGATCCGTGATATTGGGCACTTTAACCTATAAACATAACATAGCTTAAAACTAGACTTTATTATATGTGTGTGTGTGTGTGTGTGTGTGTGTGTGTGTGTGTGTGTGTGTGAGCAGAGCCGGAATTTGCAGCTAATCTTAATTTTAATTTGTCTTTCTATTGTTTTTATTCATCGCTCTAAACTCGTTGGCGATAAAAATCTAATGCATCCTTTAAACTATTTGCTCTTTAAAACTAACAATTTACTCACACACAAAATTACCCACTTACGTAGTTCGCCTCTGCTCAGGTCAGTTCATTGTCCTAGGTTGAATCAAGATTAGATTGCTGCTACAACAGTCAGTCGGACATGATATATGTAAGCCTCTTGACACCATACGGGCAGAACGTTGCTGAGATATCCACAAACAAAATTAGTGTTGAAAGTGTGTGGTGGACACACACAGTGATTTATTAAAGTAGATATGCGGCAAATGGCCAAGAGAGCGGAAAGCAAGAGCAAGTAAGCAAAACTACGTAAAATGGTAGTCAAAGTATTTGAAGAAAAAAGATTGTCTTTTGCATAAACCAAATTGTCTCCTCTGGCTGTTGACCTCAATGACCATATATATATATATATATATATATATATATATATATTGTAAGAATAAAAATAAATGTTAATAATGCTCTACCAAGATGGGAGCTGTATATTCTAAGAAATTGATAGAGCACGTAGATTTTAAACTCACTGTTCAAGTATTTACTTTTATGAAGAGTGCTCGATACAAATTAGATCTTTATTATAAAGCTCTACTTTTTATCGAGCAGTCTTTATGAAAGTATATGCTTGAACAGTGGGTTTAAAATCTACGTGTCCTATCACTTTCTTACAATATATATATGATTTACTTTATTAAGATTGCTCGATATTTAGTAGATCATTATACATGGTATTATTTTACTATAAGTTTATAATAAAAACACAGATTCATTGCGAAACGGTTACTGGATTTTCTTTAAGTTATTATTCAACTCAAAGTAGTGAACAAGACACAAAGACTGGAAAGTTTATTTTTACTAAAAAAATAAACTTCAGTTCAACCAAAATTTGAGGATTCGGCAGAGTTCTCAAATCTTGTTGGACTATTCTGTATAATCTGACAGCGTATAACGATAAAAATATTGTTGTACAGGGATGATGATCTTACGATCGTAATAAATTCCACAAATGTAAACACCAATGGAATAAGACAATTAATACATAGAGAACTGAAAAATCTTAACATTAAGGTGACTAGCAAAACTAATCTAAAAAAGGTAGAATTCCTAGATGTAACATTTAATCTAATCGACGAAACACACCCTCTCTACTTAAAAGCTGATGCTAATTCTATATACATGAACCCTAAATCTAACCATCCTCGATCAATCACCAATCATATACAATTCTCTATTGAAAACAGAATTAGTAACACAGTCGGGAGATGCGAGAAAAAAAGCTGTGGAAGTAGAATTGGCATTTACATTTTATTGGTTTCACAGTAAAATGGACCTAGTTGCTAATCTTGTTGCTCGAGTAAATTCATATATAGGTTGCACCAGTGAGCTAAGTTCATCGGAGCAGAAGCCGTGAATGTATTTGTAGAAGAGACACAGGGAAGCCACATTGCGCCGGTGAGAAAGTGACTGTATCTGAACTGCCAAGTCGGGATCGATCCCATTACATATTCTCCGTTGGATTTTGTCAAGGACCCTAGTTGGATAGCAGGAGGACCAGACCAGATATGGCAACAGTTGTCAATGCACGGGTGAATGATAGATTTATATATTTATATATTTAACCTCCTGGCCCTACGCCGAGAACCGACTTTCTTAGCAGCGGATTAGCCATGAATTCTATATAGTCATTCCACTTGAGATCTGTTGTGAGAGTTAACTCGAGGAGGCGCAGTGTTTTGCTTTCAAGGAGACTAGCCTAATCCATGCTAATGGGGGTTAAGGGCGATTGTCTGTGATCGTTAATACATAGAAGCTTCGTTTTGAGGCATTAAAATTCACGAGCCCTTTCTTGGATTGGAGGTCCTTTTTAAGCTCGGGAGCGAGGTTTGCTTTGTCAGCCACGGTAGATTTTTGATTGAGGCGTGAGTAAACATTAGTGCCATCAGCGTATATGCCTATTTGGGATCTTATTATATCTGGGAGATCGTTAATGTAAATAAGGAACAGCATAGGACCTAGAATAGAGCCTTGAGGGACACCCGCAGTATTGAATGAGCATGCCTCCCAATACTATCATACGAACGCGGGTGTCCCTAAAAAATGAAATAAATTAATTTTGAAAGTATTATCCATAACATTCTTGTTACTTTTCATAAAAATCTGTTAATTCACCTACACGTAAATTTATGAAATTTTAATAAATTACATTCTGTAAGCGAAATTGGTTTTTATTAAAACATTATATTATTATATATTATATTATATTATACATTATATTATATTATATTATACATTATATTATATATATTATATATATATATTATATATAAAACATTATATCATTAATTAATCGCAGAACTCATTAGGAAATGTAAATCATCTATTATTTTTTTTCAATCATTTGCACCCTTTTTCCAAAAATCTGCTTCCAATAGTAAATAAAGTGCAATAAAACGATAAAATTATATCATTAGATAATCTTTTAACTCGTATAATAAATAATATAAATTAAGACATTATAATATTATGAAATACATTTTTGAATAATTATGAAATTTTAAAAGAATTGTTTTCATTTTTGTTAATTATAACAATTTATCAAGTTTCAAAATTATTTTTAAAAATTTCAGAAATTTGTAGACGTTAGGTTACTAAGTTTTTAAGTGAAGACTATTTACTAATCGAAAACTGAAAAGCTTAATACAACTGATCGAACGCTCGTATTTTTTAAATAATTTTTAATATTTTTTTGTAAATTTGATTTTTTTTTATGGTAATTTTTGTATGTATATTTAAAAAAATAAAATAAAATAAAATAAAAATTATTTGACAATTTATTCAATTCCGATCGCCATACACTTATCTTATCTCACATGTCAAATACGGGAAATGGTCAGAACGTTCAACACTGTATTTAAGAAATAGTTTTATTCTAAATTTCATGCTATAAATAAGTAATACTTGTGCAAATAAGATTAATTTAACATTAAATTTGCTAATTTTCCAAAAATAACGTGTCAATTATATGTTTTATTTTTTTGCAAGATTTTAACACGAGAATTAACTTTTATTTAAAAATCAGTCGATTGCTCAAAAATGGCTGAAAAATTGTAAAACATTTTTTAAATCTTAAAATTTTAGATTCCAATCAATATAATGTCTGTTTGAAATACACCAGACTATATTGCTTACTGGAAATAGCAATTTTAATCATTTAATTTTCAATAAAAACTAAAATAAAAGTTTCAAGAAAACATTTTTATCTTTAAAATTTCAATTTAAAAGTTATCAAAAATGAGAAGAGGTTTCTAGATTAAAGCCAAGAATACCAAAAACACGTTCAAATAATCATATGTACAAAAGCCTTATGTTGTTGTTGTTTTTAGCACCAAGAAGTAACATTCAAAATTAAATAAAAATGAACTTTTCTGTTAATTCTCCGAAAATAAAAACCTGGTAGCAGATAATTTCTTACCTCCACTCATTTTCGATATCCAAATTTTAAAATTAAATTTAAAAAATGAAGGAGTCTTCTATATCTTTAAAGTATTTTTAGAATATTTTTGTAACTTTATAAATTATTATAATGTAAAAAAAATGTAAGCAGTTCTTTTAAAATTTCATTATTAATAAAAAAAATCTTCAGACTATAATGTCCTTAGTATATATATTTTATCAAGGTAATTAAAAGCCTATCGATGTAAATAATGTCACTGTTTTATTGCATTTTTTTATTATTAGGAGCAAATGTGCGGAAACAAAGATTCAATGATTTAAAAATATAATACATGATTTACATTTCCCAATGAACCCTGCGTTTAATTAATAAAACGATTTTTTCCAACAAAATTTAGTTTCTTAAAATTTTATAAATTTACGTAGAGGTGGGGCAACAGATCTAAAAAGTTTATTTTTTCACCAAATATTTTTAAAAATAATGATTCAAAAATACTTCCTTTAATATTTCAATAAACCCTGAAAGTTATATTAAAATCCGAGAGTTATTTGATTTTTGCAAGAATTTACAAAATAAATGTGTTATTCACCGGAAAAAAATGACGATGGTAAAAAAAAGACAAAAAAACAAAAAAGTAGTTTGGAGCTTTGCAGTTTAACACTACAATTTATTAAGATACTATAGTTTGGACCGAGAGAATTTTCTTTCGACCAGAGAATTTCCTTGCGACCCTTTCAAGTCAAATCTGTGGGTCTCGGGACTCATTAAATTAAAAAGCATTACTGCTTCAAGTAACAAAGGTCTAATTATAATTATATAATAATTCTGCTTGTTCCTTCCTTAGTTAGTTACTTAGTTCCTCCGTCCGTTACGCCACTGAAGAAAGATAGCATATTCACTCTCTACACGAGCTTTTCATGCCCCTCTATCTTTTTACTCTCCTCAGCCTTTCTCTCACCTTTGCCAAACGGAAGGATTGTAAAGAGTGAGAGAGTAGGAGAAGAGAGCCTATAGTATTACCGTATCAGTAGCAGCTTAAGCTGGTGGTTGTAGCAGTAATTGTGTTTATGTTCTGTACAATATAGAAAAAATAAGTAGGATTGTTGTCGTTTCCCTCGATCTAATGATGAAATTTATGGCCCCTATACTCAGTTGTTTTTTTCTGTTTACAAGGGACACAGGAGCTATGATTTTTCAGTAAAATATTTTCACTTTCAAAATGACTCACAAAAAAGCGTACTGTATTTTGGTTATGGTCTGTGCATACGCCGCTTAATATAATATAAGATTACAGTAAAGTAACTTCTATGGACAATACTTTTATAAGCATTTTAATAAAATTACACTCTGTGTTATCGTTATTTTATTATCCAATACCTTTATGTTTGAAGACGTTTACTGTCATTTGTAGAATGAGAAAGTAAAATTTTTCCAAGAAATCATAATTATCCTTCCGTAGAAATTCCACGGGTTCCGCTAATTTACATATAAATATGCATATCTAAGTAAAAAGATAAGAGTTACTCACAAATATCATAACACATGTACATATGTAATATGTAAATATATGTAATATATATATATATATATGTACATATGTAATATGTAAATATATGTAATATATATATATATATATAGAACGAGATATGGTTACATCAAAATAACCACATTTACAGAAAGTCTAGATTAGGTTTATATCCATTTGCCTATGACCATAATTGAGACAATATTCTCATGGAAAAATGCATTCATATTCTTTTAAACACACACATATATATATATATATATATATATATATATATATATATATATACAAACAAAAAAATATTAAAACAAACACGCTTGTAATTATAGACACAAAAATCCTAAGTATATTTATGATATAATTCATATTACCTATGTATTTATAAATCCACGCACGGAAATATACACATCGCTTAGTGAAGAATATATATATATATATATATATATATATATAGGAAAGAATATTAATAAAAAGTTTTGAATTTAAAGACGTACTTTTTTAAACAGTATTTGTTTATTTTTATAGTGTTTTATATTTCAGACCGCCCTCGGTCCTTGCGGTCTGAAATATAAAACACTATAAAAATAAACAAATACTGTTTAAAAAAGTACGTCTTTAAATTCAAAACTTTTTATTAATATTCTTTCCTATACATATTAAGACAGTATACGTGGATGATCATCACTATATATATATATATATATATATATATATATATATTTATATACTCCTTAATTCAATTCCTATAATCGACGGAAGAGGTCATAGTTATTATACTTACCCCTACACCATAGTAGCAGCAGTTCCCAGACCAATCCCTCATGCCACTATACACTCAATTGAACAAAAAACCCACTACCACCATTCCTTCTCGGACTACAGCCATGTGCGATACAAAAAATGGACCTGTCTAATTTTCTCTGTATAACTCCACTCTGTTAATAATAATTTAAATGTTCTATGTTCACTGAACATTAATTGTTCTTCCTTTGATAATGGCTTATGTAAGCCGAAAGCTCAGACCTGATAAAAAAATCAACAATTATTGCGATTTCTTGTCGTCTTTCCATGACAACACTACCAAGCTAATCAGATAATACGAACGGATCTTACACAAAATAAATAGACAGAACTTGTCTATATTATTTAATGAAACCTGTATTAATGAAAAAATGCTGCCAAAATACACACAATATATATATATATATATATATATATATATATATATATATATATATATATATATATATTTATACGAGTGAGCCCATGCTGTCAAAAATGACGGAATATTTATATTAATATATCCTATAAAGTAATAATCCAAATCCATAAGTGTGACAGGAGGGATATATATATATATATATATATATATATATATATATATATCGATGTTTATTATAATAGAGAATATATATATATATATATATATATACTATATTATAATAAACATCGTTATTTATATATATATATATATATATAAACATCGAGATAGAAATCTGTGTGTGATTTAAGTTATTGACATAACAGAATGTTCGAATTTTGTTTGAAAATGTTTATTTTCTTATCAATAATGGCTGGACGCTCGGTTATCCAGGCGCTGTTGCAGATATCTGTTCAGGCAAATGTGTGTTTGTTCGATACCCACAGAGAGCATGTATAGTTTATATTAAAGCTATGCAGACCTTTGTTACAGTATCCGAGAGGAAGCACTTCATCTGTTGTGATTAACAGTTCGACCAACTCCGTTATAGTACAGACTTGTGATTTCTTGTTTGTACAATTTATCAATAATGCTAATAAAAAATATTGTGTCATTTGTCTGATGGAAGAAGAGTGAAGAAGAGCGCCTATTTGGAAAAAAACCTTTCACACTTAAAGAGTTTCATTCAAACAAAAATTGATACAATACAAATGCTACATCTAGTGTCAAATTTGACACTATCTAACCATTAATATGTATGTTTATGGGCCCGTGTTTAATATGTGTAGACATTATTTTAAAACAGACAGCAAATAATCTAACGCACCGGCGCATATAAACATAAGCACACACACACACACACACACACACACACACACACACACACACACACACACACACACACACACACACACACTTACATATATATATATATATATATAGGATAACGATATGTAAATTTTTATATGTCAAGAACAGTTATAAAAGTGAATATGTATGCCCAATTGTAAAAATTGGTAACGCGTTATAAATAGTTGTTTCCAATCTGTCATATATATATATATATATATATATGTATGTATGTATGTATGTATGTATGTATATATAAGTGAACATTGAACAATGCTGTCAGTCTTTTTCATGCCTATATGCAATCTTTTTTGCTCGAATTTTTTTATATACACTGAGAAAGCTCAGAGATGATTTGTGTGTAGTCTATTGCATTGTTCTGGCGGTTATTTTGATGGGCGATAACGTATATGATTAGAATTTTATTGAATACTATATATATATATATATATAAAATTTAGAAAAGAATAATTTTGCATAATATATCATATTTTTATAGAAATGCTCATTGGGAATCGTTTTGAAATTTAGTGCGTGTAGATTTGCGTATGTGCTTGTAATTGATTGTATGTAACTGGTAACTGTGTTGTATGTGTGTGTGTATATGAGCTTGAATGTCAGTTTCGTGGTTGTAGACGGTATATGTTATACGTGTATATGGAGGTCGGGAGTTAGAAACTCATGTATATTTACGAGTTATCTTGGAAATTGGATAGGGACAATGTGACAATTGAAACAGATGTTAACGCCTGCGCATTTCATTTGAAATAATCAGTCAAATGTTTCTCTCCCCCCGACTTCCTTACTCCGTTCTTCACCTGATGTCTCCCACTTCTACCCACGCCCACAACAGCAGACAACTGTTTCGCGGCTCGATCGCTACGGGCTTCATTCTCTTCGGCACACTGATTGATAGAAAATATATTTGGCTCAAATTCGGAGAAATTAAAATAACCCTAGAAACAAATAGACGGGCAAACATTGTGAAGAAAATAGTTGGAATGATACGAAACAAAATCGTGAAGAAAGAATATTTACTAAGTTTAAATTAGTCGAGATCAGCGACTAATGGGGAAAACTCTTCTTTTATGTGCCATGTCCTTTCAGGACGTAGGCGATCATGACTTTCCACATCTCCCTGTCCCTAGTGGCTCTTAGCACGCTTTCCCCTGTTATACCATGCAACTCCCGTTCTGTCATTCACTAGCTCAAGCCCATAAATCTAGAATATAAATGTATATAAAAAAGCATGGCCACACAATGAGGGGTCATTTTGTATATTGATTATAATATAGATTTGATCCCCCATTTTATACCCACATTATAATTTCTTATAAACTGTTGTCATATATATTTTTCTTCTATGTGCCCTATCCCTTCAGGACGTAGGCGATCATGGCTTTCGACATTTCCCTGTCCCTGGTGGCTCTTAGCACGCCTTCTCCTGTTACACCACGCAAACCTCGTTCCGTCATCCACCTGAACAGGTCCTTCAAATATGTTATCCGCTGCTTTGCCCTGTCTCTTTTTCTCTCTATTTGGCCAGTTAGTAACAGGTTCTCCAAGCCTTCTTTCCTCATTGCATTCCCAGGATTTTAATTGTCTAGTATTAATTTTCTTTTCATCTTCATCCTTTCCGAAACCTCGTCATTGCTCACATGCCTGGTCCTTGATATCCGCAGTATCCTTCTGTAGAACCTCATTTCAGCTGCTTCAAGTTTTTCCTTCATCTTCGAAGATATTGTCCAACGTTCACTGCCAGATTGAAGAACCGACATCACTTAGCAATCCATTACTCTCCTTTTGTTTCTAGTGAAATTGTTCTGTTTCTTAATACTTTACTCAACTTCTGGAATGCTTCTTTGCCATGCCAATTAGCCTTCGGATCTCAGTGTTGCACTTTCCGTCTTCTGTTAAAACACTCCCTAAGGAGACTAAAACGATTATGTCTCTCCAATTTTTTAAAGAGCCTGAGTAAAATATTATAAATGTTGTCATTTTCACTCAAACAAATGAACATGAAGAATGCAATCTATCTATCTATCTATCTATCTATCTATCTATCTATCTATCTATCTATCTATTTCAGCCTTTTTATTATCTATCTAGCTAGCTAGCTTTTTATTATCTATCTATCTATCTATCTATCTATCTATCTATCTATCTATCTATCTTGCTTAATTGTGATAATGTTAGCACCAATGTTGTTATTTCTGCGTGGTTTTTCTGATAAAAGGTATTTTGGCAAGCCGGGTTTTTTTTATTGTAAAGTGCTCAATAACGGGATGTATATAGAGCCTTGATAAGCACAAAGAGTGTGTCTTTTTAACAGAGCAGATTTATGCCGATTTCTAAGTTTAGAGAGGATACGGTTATGATGATATCTCACTCGTTAACGCTGTTTGCTGTTAGGTCCCGGTCTTTTTTTTTTCTGCTTGTATAGAATAGTGTTTGATTTGGAGGAGTAATCTTGTTCGCAACTGGTTGAATATTGCTTTTAAGATTAGTTGATTTCTCTTTTGTTTATTTTTCTTTCTTTTCCTTTTAATTATTTTTTATTGTATGCGTGAATTCGAGTTTAATTGCGTTGGTCTCTTTTGTTGTGTTTACCTCTTTTTTATTGGTTTGGCCCTTTTCTTAACGTTTCAAATATGTTTTGCTGTGTAATGGGTTATTTTTTCTGGGTCATGTGTAGGCGTTTTTGTGTTTATTTGTTTTTGTAGGATTTACATGTGTTCCTTTTTATTTTTTAATTATTTTATTTTTATTTCTCGCTTTTACTATTTATATAATGTGTATATTTTGTTTTTGTTTATTATTTTATGTGTTTGATCGTAATTTAGTATTTGCATTTAATTTTTATATTGCATGTATATTTCTTTTTTGGTTTTCTGTGTAGCGAAGTAGATATTTATTCGCATGTCATCATTTTCCAATTATCTCATTTTTCCTGTTTATTATTTTAATTAATTTTTTAAAATTGATTATTGCTATTATTCTCTTCCATTTATTATTAAGTGAATATTGTTGTAAAGCTTTCATTCTTCAGGATCATTTTGGTTTTCTCTGCTGCATCTTCTTAATCTTTTCATATTCATGTGAAGATTCGTGTAATTATATATCTTTGTGTTTTTCCTGAATGACTGTTGTAATATTTGTTTATCTTTTGTTTTTACTATTTCTTAAATAGAGTACGATTTTTGGTGGTTAAATGCTTTATAGTCTTGACCGTTTAAGCGTTCATATGTATATGCCTACTTAATTACTTAGGTCATGATTAAGAGTTTGTTTTCGTGTGTGTATGCGTGCTGTTTTTTATCTTTGGTATCAAGCACTTCATGACAAAAATATGCTTCCCTAATATGTTTTTTCATCAGTAAACTACTGAAGAAACGGCAATTTCGTCACTAGATACGAATGCAATTAAAAACGCTATATATATATATATATATACACACACTATATACACCCCCCACACATATATATATATATATATATATATATATATATATATATACCAGCATGCGGTGTAGATATAGAAGAATCCAAAGGAGTATCCTGTACATACAATGGTAGGATAACTCTCTAGATATATATGTATAAGGCAGACACGTTATTTTATTGTACAAAAGATTTCGTATAAAATCTTTTTAAAGACGGAAGCTGATGATGTATGAAGCCTGAAATAGGCCATACTTCCGATTTACGATGAAATAACATGTCTACCTTAATTTCTCTTATATATATATATATATCTGTGTATATATATATATATATATATATATATATATATAGAGAGAGAGAGAGAGAGAAAGAGATAATGCTCGAAGACCCAAAAATACTTTCTAAAAAAATTCCGTTAACATCTCATTTTAGAGGAGCTGTACATCAAACAACTTTCCCCAGCTTCAACCTTACCTTGTTTAACAAAAGTTATGGAGTGCTAACGACGCCATATTATAAGCTCTCTACCAGAAACTGTAAGGAAGGTACTTTAAGTTGATGTATAGAACCAGACAGACATCTGAGACATATACATATGTGCAGCATTTTATTTTGCGATCTCAAATCTGTTCAATGTTATATATTATGAATGAAATAGCGGAACAAGATTAAATAGCAAATAAAATCTATAAAATTAAGATCGATATTAAAACTCTCAGAACATCTATTATGATCGTGTCGTTAGCAACTGTTCGATCAGTCATCGCTATGATTATAAATAACTATATCCGGTAACAAATTTTCTGGTTGAGAGATTGGAAGTTTTGAAGAGAACAGAACAATCTCTTTATTTTATTTTATTTTTTTATAATCACATCGCCCCAAGTAAGGCAATTTCCTGCCACTGGTGCGCAGGGCGTTACATAAGAGGAAAGGTATGAAAAAGAAATAACGGTTAAAAATTGTAATGGTTATAAATTTTAATGGTTATGAATTTGTTATTTTAATATTTATATTATTTTAGTTTAATGATTATAAACACAATGTTCTGGCCACCAGTATCTACCTTCATATTTTCATTCACTCTTTTCCTGATACTGAGCACTTCACCACATATATATCTAAACTTATTTATAAATGGAACTCTGTGTGTGTGTGTGTGTGTGTGTGTGTGTGTGTGTGTGTGTGTGTGTATCCGTTACCTATAGACTCCGAAACGGATGAACCAATTTTCTTGAAAATTTACACAGTTGTACTATTAGCGTCTGCGAGTGTTCTTAGCTAGGTTTTGTGTCGAGGTACCGCGATAAATATCGAAAATCGATAATCGAAAAAATCGGGTTATAGAAGAAGTGGTCCGATTTTAATCAAATTTGATACACTCATAGACAAAGACATAAGAAACGATATTCAGAAGTTTCAAGGTTGCAGTTCTTACAATAGTGCAGAAAATGTTATATCGATACCAGGAAACGAAAATTTGATTTACATCCATTCATTTTTCTTTCAGTCTACGGTTTCGCTTTAACTGGAAATAACTATTGCTTTTTAGTTTTTCGTGCCAACGTCCAAAGAGTCTGAGCTCCAGGGCCATGGATTAGTTTTAAAGCTTTCATTACACCCGATCAACGCCGGGCTATACTACTAGTATATCATACATTAAAACTATATTTTTAACAAATAACCTCATTTTATCACCATTCATTTCGATCTGTGAATCATTTAAGGTTGGAATATCGTTTGTTGTGGTGCAGTGGATATCGGTTCGGAACAAGAAATCGGGGAGCTGAGTTCGAACTCCAGTTGAATCCCTTGCATTCACTTACGCACAAATACCCTTGGGAAAGGTATTAATCCGTCTCTTCCTTCCAGTTATGGGTTAAATAACAGGACAGATTGGGATCTATAGCCTTGGCTGGCAACCAGTCTACCGCAGAAAGCAATGACAACCTACTGCGAGATAATCTTCTGCCCAGTCAGTAATGTCTCTTTCCAGACATGATCGCCCTAGCGTGTTTCACGTATGGCACTTAACTGACTGACTGACTGACTGACTGACTGACTGACTTATCATGCCTGTAATATTTAGAAGGGGCCTCATTAAGACAACACTCAAAACAAAAGTCAAAAGATTGTTTTTTCATTCATGTATAAAATTTATTTTCAAACCCTAGTAATTGCTCACCGAAGCTCGTTGTTTCTACGGATCCCCATTTTGGAAAGGCTAATTTATTGAGATCATTTAGAAAAAAGTGATCATCTAAGGGTATTGCTCGGGTCAAATTTACGTCTATCTATCGAGAAGGCCTCCTACCCCAAAACCTCCCTCGGGCTTCTTGCTGTGTTCTCTCTCTCTCTCTCTCTCTCTCTCTCTCTCTCTCTCTCTCTCTCTTTGTTGTACTTGCTGAATCTCTCTACCATCGTTTGCTTTCACTCACCACTCACTCACTCACTCACTCACTTCATCACTCTCTCTCTCTCTCTCTCTCTCTCTCTCTCTGTAATTTTTTTTTCTATTTTAATCTTCGCTTCTTTAAACTTAAGATCTTCCACTCAAGTAGACAAGAACTGTTTCTTTTTTCCTTCATTTCTGTCTTGTTTCCCTCAACCACTCGATTGTTGATCATCTTATTTGTCCTTTGGCGCCTTTCATTATTTTTTCACATCTGTCGACCAGTTGGACTTTAAACTCTTCTTCTTTGTTTCTGGTTGTTCTAAAGATCTAATCCCATTTTTACAGAGATAATTTGTTTTATTTATTTTCAAAGTATTATAATTTCATTTTTTTTATTTTCCAGTACCATTTATATTTTTTTAATTATTCAATATAATTCTACCAACATTGCTATTCGCTATCTATTTATCTATGTCTGTTCGTATCTATCTATCTATCTATCTATCTATCTATCTATCTATCTATCTATCTATCTATCTGTCTGTCTGTCTGTCTGTCTGTCTATCTATCTATCTATCTATCAGTGTCTGTTCGCATCTATCTATCTATCTATCTATCTATCTATCTATCTATCAGTGTCTGTTCGCATCTATCTATCTATCTATCTATCTATCTATCTATCTATCTATCTATCTATCTATCTATCTATCTATCTATCTATATCTATATGTCTGTCTGTCTGTCTATCTATCTATCTATCTATCTATCTATCTATCTATCTATCTATCAGTGTCTGTTCTCATCTATCTATCTATCTATCTATCTATCTATCTGTCTGTCTGTCTATCTGTCTGTCTGTCTATCTATCTATCTATCTATCTATCTATCTATCAGTGTCTGTTCGCATCTATCTATCTATCTATCTATCTATCTATCTGTCTGTCTGTCTCTCTGTCTGTCTGTCTATGTCTGTTCGTATCTGTCTGCTTGCTTATCTATCTATCTATCTATCTATCTATCTATCTATCTATCTATCTGTCTGTCTGTCTGTCTGTCTGTCTATCTATCTGTCAGTGTCTGTTCGCATCTATCTATCTATCTATCTATCTATCTATCTATCTATCTATCTATCTGTCTGTCTGTCTATGTCTGTTCGTATCTGTCTGCTTGCTTATCTATCTATCTATCTATCTATCTATCTATCTATCTATCTATCTATCTATCTATGTATGTATGTATGTATCTATCTATCTATCTATCTATCTATCTATCTATCTATCTATCTATCTGCGGCAATCAGTGCTACTTTTACTTTATCATATCACTTTAATTTCATTCGTATTCCAAATACAAATAAAGTGTTCAGCCCTAATTATTCCAAGAACTGCTACTTTACGTAACTCACTATCATATTTGTGTTTCCTTGAAATCTACAATCATAGCTCTTTAAAGTCAAAAGGGATTCGTTTTCCTTTCTTCAATCTTTATCGCCATCTCTTCCATTCATATCTCGCACGTTATTCATGATAACCATTTTAAAAGTAAAACTCCTACTTTGATTGGTTATCGGGTTTGTACTGAGTGAACATCAATATGATAAATCCACTTAATTTTCTCTATGATCTCTTAAGTTTTACATTAATGGGTTTCGCCGTCCTTTATAAATGATTGATTTCCCTTTGTAAAATTGAACGACGTTTGAACAGTACGGTCTCTAACTTCATTTTCGCTAATCCCTTAAAAGATTTTGTAGGGAGATTTTGCAGTTTTTTCTAAGTTTAGATTGCCACTTTAGACACGCTGTCACAACCAATGTCTTTACCTCTCTTATTTACTGCAGTTATGACTTTTTAAAATATAACCCATATTTTGCGTTGATCCCACCTTTTTTTTATCAAGGCTCAATTTGTTTTTTCTTCTTCTTGTACAGAAAAATCACATACATCACATTTAGAAACAATTTTATGTTTTTTTCTTCTCATTCAGTAGATCGATATTGTCATTTTCTTTATCATAATTACTCTTGTTGTTCTCTGGGATGTGTTTTCTCAGTATGTGGCTAATCATAAGCCTCCAATATCTTACTGTTGTTTGTTATTAGCAACATTTCTTTATACTTTAAGATACCAAATTAAAAAAAATGTATTCCATCCGTTTGCACAAATCATTCCAGTTACTCGCAGATCGGCTGTGTTTTTCTTGTCTTTAATATATTTTGTTAGTTTTTTAAACAGTCTTTTCTTATTAAGCGTCTCAAGAATTCTGGGTGCCCCGTTTCTAGCTCTCATCAATATTTCAATCTTGCTTTGCTTCTCACTCTTCTAATACTGTTTTTACTGATCCGAAATTATTTTACATTAATTTCTAAAGTATTTTAATTTCAGATTTTTTTATTTTCTAATATCATTTATATTTTTTTAATTATTGAATATAATTCTAACAAAATTTCTGTAGGCTTTTATGTCAGACTGTCTATCGACTTATTAGATTTCACCCATTTGATCATTTATTTGTGTTTTCTCTATCTCACTCGCTCTCTCTCTCTCTCTCTATATATATATATATATATGTGTGTGTGTGTGTGTGTGTGTGTGTGTGTGTGTGTGTGTGAAATTTGCATATATATATATATATATATATATATATATATATATATATATATATATATATACATATAAAGAAACAGGGTTGTTCCAACGAGAGAAACTGGTATAGAATAAAATGTGTGAGGGGCCGTGAATGTTTTGTTTAAAGTGTATATTTATTGTTGTTGCTATTATCCATTTTATGATACTGTAAGTGCCCATATATATATATATATATATATATATATATATATATATGTGTGTGTGTGTGTGTGTGTGTGTGTGTGTGTGTGTGTGTGTGTGTGTGTGTTATATTATTTATATATTATATATGCATGGTACTTATTTCAATATCAGTGACAGAGCGGATATATTCATATAAATATATGTGAGTTTGTGACTCTGGGTTTTACACTCTTGCGATTGTCAGAGAAAATGATTAATTTTTTAATGGGTGTATGTTTGCAACGGTACACATACACACATATATATACAAGCCTCATACGGTTCACATATATTTGTGTTTGTGGGAGCTCTGGTGAACGGTCGCGTCAATGTGTGTACAATATGTATATATCTACGTTTGTCATGAGGACAAATTTTCCTCCCAGTTTTCCTCCCACTTCCACAAAATACACCAAAATACGCAGCGCTGCATATAGCCAATTTGAAAAAAAAATAATCAGTTTGTCTGACGATCGCAAGTGCGTGAAATCCAGGCTCACGAACTCGCACCTATCTGTATATATATATATATATATATATATATATATATATATATATATTCATGCAGATAGGTGTATTTATATATATCCAAACAAACACACACGCACTCATATATATATATATATATATATATATATATATATATACAAACAGGAAGTGGCATGTAGGTAAATGAAAGAAAATATTATTTAGCCACCTCCACTAAATCGCGAAAAAACCTGCATAGTTAATTTTAAACTGAATTTTTAAAAATGAAATTTTTTTAAAACTTTCATATTAGTTTTAATTAAAAGGTAAATGATTAAATTTACTATTTACAGTTAGCACAATACTCTGTTTTATTTCAAACAGAAATTTGTTGATTAAAACATAAATGTTCGATATTTTTTCAATTTTTTAATTTTACCGCCATTTTTGAGCTATCGACAGATTTGTGAAAAGTTAATTCTCGGTTTGAAAAAATCTTGTAAAAACTAAATATACATCTGTGACACATTATTTTTGAAATATTAGCAAATTTTATGTTAAATTAATCTGATTTACACAATTATTATTTATTTATAGCGGGATGTTCAGAATAAAGCTATTTCTTAATTATCGATTTGAACTTTTTAACCTGTCCGTGTCGTAAATCACGAAATTGTTGACTGGTTCTTGATTAGAGATAAAAATGTATGGCGTTTTATAAGTGATAAAATTGTACCAAATTTTTTCGGGTAAGGTAGGAAACTCTGACTTTTTAATTTGTACATAAATATTACCACACATCAAAAAAACAGATGCACAAAATAAGTTTAAGTTATTTTTAAAATATGGTTCGTTCACATATGTTATTAAACTTTTTGATAAGCAATATAATCATCAATTCATAACTAAAAAATTTAACCGCAACAGTTCTTTAAAGTTTTTAAAAATATTTTAAAATTTATAAATTATTACAATAACAAAAGAATATGAAAAAAATTATTTTAAAATTTCATTAATTATCGAAACGTTTTTTCTTCGGACTATAATATCCTTAATTTTTATTATTTATTCAAACAATTATAAACTTATCAAATTAAATAATATTTGAGTTTTATTGCATTTTTTATTTTACTCTTCGGAGCAGATATTCGAATATGGTTCTTTAATTTAAAATAAAAAAAATAGATGATTTATATTTTCCTATGAGTACTGCGTTAACTAACAAAATTATAGACTATAACAAAAAAGTAATACTATCAAAACTAATTTCATTCATTTGTGAATGACTACTGAAAAGCTTAATTGAAATCCGACAATTACTTGATTTTTGCGAGAATTTTCAAATTAATGTGTTTGTGAACGGAAAAAAGTATTAGTATAATATAATATATTTTTATATATTTTGTTTTATTTAAATATATTTTTTTATTTTTTTAAATATAAATTTTCTTCCTTATGATTTATTTTATTATTATGTGTATAATTTTTACTTCAAATTTGCTGTTTTGTATATATATATATAAAATAAATACAAAAAATATAAATTTTGATTAAAAAATATTTTTTGGTGCTGATAAAATGCGTTTATAAACCAACGTAGTAAAAAATTACAATATATATATAATCTTTTTTTCTATTTTCAATTACGTATTTCAATCATATCATATGCTATACTGATGTATTGGTGCCGCTTAAAAGTAACTATAATCTACATCTTTCTATATTTTTTGATTATCCGAAACACTTAAATTCTCGATCTTAGGTATATTTTTCTTCTTAATATATTTTTTCATATTTTTCTTGTATTAAATTTTTGGGGCTATATTTCCCAGATGAGGTAGTATTTACAGTATTTACATTATTCGGACTATTGTCCTCATCTTTGTTGACATTTGTACAATGTTTCGTCCGTTGTACGCTCAAACCATCTTCAGGTGCTAGAAATTTCGAACCGAATACTTTATTACAATCAATTGGGTATATGAACTTCATTCCTTGCGTAGTAGTGCCTCTTCTTAACTCTGCAAGATGTCCCAGGATATCCACTATCTGTAAGGATACATGGTCCAGTGGATATAGACGGTGGTTAGTTCCTGACTTGACTCTTAGTATTGTTAGTTCAATACCAGACTATAGCAGTGGTGAACAAGTAACCTACAGGGTTAGAGTGAAATAACTCATGACTTCTAATCGAGGATACGCAAGAAATGAGAATGATATACCCCAGTGATTGTAATAAATGTTTCGGTTCGAAATTCCTAGCACCTGAAGAAGGCCGGAGCGTACAACAGCCGAAACGTCGTACAAATGGCAGTAAAGATGAGGACAATTGTCCGAATAATGTAAGTACTGTAATATGTTTATATCTCCTGCCAGTATCATCTTTCTTTTTGTTGTTTTTTTCTTTTAGGCCTGTGGTAAATTTTTACATAAATGGTAGAAAGAAGGCCGGAGCGTACAACAGCCGAAACGTCGTACAAATGGCAGTAAAGATGAGGACAATTGTCCGAATAATGTAAGTACTGTAATATGTTTATATCTCCTGCCAGTATCATCTTTCTTTTTGTTGTTTTTTTCTTTAGGCCTGTGGTAAATTTTTACATAAATTAATTTAATCCCAACAATAGCCAGACCTTATTTTATTTTAAACGTAAAATCTTTGCCAAAGCCGAATAATATGTCATGTTTTCTATTTTCAATTTTTCTCTTTTACCCATTTTTATGTTTTTTTCTCTTTTTATGTAACTGCTCCTTTCTTTCTGCCTTCCCTGACTAAAAATTGTCAACGCTTCGTCAGGTACTAGTCGTTGGCAACTTTGATCATAACAGATTGATTAGGAAATAAATAAATATGAAAATAGTACTGAAACACGCTTAAAATTACGAATAATATAAACAAATAAAATTAAGAAAGAGAAAAAAATACGATTAAAATACGTAAGTAAAGAAAAATGATCCAGTGGAGCGTAAAAAGAAAAAATAAAGCTCACACGTCTCCGAATAAATGTAAGGATCTTATGAAATTCTCTTTCTGCTTGCATAGTACAGGCTGAAACACTTTTAAGCATAAAGCTTCTAAAATTGATAAATGGTATTTTGATCTGCCTGTATGCAAAATGAGTCAGTCGAAAAACAAGACGAGCATGACTCATTATCTAACAGGTTTTGTCCAATTGAAGACTTGTGCACCGATTGCGACACACGAGTATGATCACTCTACTTAAAAACTAACGCTTATTATACATACATCCGCCCTAAATTTCACTACCCTTGACCAATCATGAAACATATACACTTCACTATTGAAATCAAAATTACTAACAACTTCTCAAGTGAAAATGTTTTTAATAAATACTGCAAATTTTACGACACATCCTTCAACAACAACGGCTAAAAATGCCATGACATTAAATATAACAAACATTATAATAACAGCAATAACAGCTTTTCAATTTGTGATCACGTATTATTTTTAATGAAAGAGTGGTCATACCCAAATCTTCATAAAGACGAATTCTGAAGGACTTTCATCTAGGACACCCAGGGAAACCGTGTGAAAGCGTTTACTGGCTTAATATGGATAAAAACATTACTGAAATGGTAGAAAATGTAGAGGCCACACACACACACACACACACACACACACACACACATATATATATATATATATATATATATATCAGTTTGTTCATATCTATCTATCTATCTATCTATCTATCTATGTCCGATGCCAGGACGTCTTACCCGAATCTATGATATCGCACCCGCCCCCGCCCTGCTATATGATATACTATATGATATCTCCGAATCTAGGATATCTATTGAAAAACTTAGCCACTCAATGTCGATTATCTGAAGAACGTTTTACATCTGTGACAAAATAGGGAAATCATTTTTTCCGAAAATTCTCGCTTTCGTCTTTTTTCTCGGTCTCCGTTTCCATTTTTATTTCTTTGCCTTTGCATTCAACATATTTATTTTTCGTCAATAGATGTTAATTTTGTATCGTCTCATCATCATAAGTTATTTTGTAATTGTGTTACTTTTATTTTGTATTTTGCTTATAGATTTACTTTTATTTGGTGCATACCAGTTCATATTCTCCATCCTTGTTCAGTTTCCCTCCTCCTCCCGCGATCCTTTTATTATCCATATTCATTTAATTTGGTCTGTTTACATTATCCTCTCACTGGATTGTCACTTGGGTTTGCTTTATTGACCTTTTTTTAATCCTGTTGCCGTCCGCGTTCTCCGAAACTGATTACAACTTTGGCCTGGAAATTATTTTCTTACATTTTCATTCAATTATTTGTTTCATTCATTTATTTTTTTTTTCCTCTGATGTTGTTGTTTTTTATTTTCTTTCTTTAATTAGTTTTACATTTTTATTTTCTTCCCAATTTTTTATTCTTTTTATTCATTACATCATTTTTTGTTTATTTTTCTCGTCTTTATCCTGTCTTTCTTTAGCCTTGTCTTTTCCACCTCAATATCGATGCAATCTTTCCTTTCTCCCTCTCTTCATTTATATTTGTTTTTTGCCCGTCTCTAATTATTGCCAGACGTTCTACTTATTAGCAAATGTCATCATTACAGGCCCGCTTCATTAGAAATTTCACTCTTGTCCCAAGGTAGATATCCATATCCAATCAGTTTGTCATACAATCGAACTATCAATCATTTATTTCAGCGATATTAATTAATTGTTGCCTCTTATTTTATTTAAAAAGAATAAAATATATGGGCATCTGGATAGTTAGACTGCTAGACACAGTCGAGCAAATTAAACTTCGCCCATATACACTGTCTAATTGATAAATAATGTCAAAGATTCTACTGAAGAATTAAAAGAATTTGACCATATAAAAAAGATACCATAAAACATAGTTTCCAAGGTCTCCTTCGAAATAAGTTGCTCACTAAGGATAACATAAATAATTAGAAATGTATACTAATTCTGAAAGAATTTCAAGAATCTTCAAGGAAAATTAGTTTCCTACAAGATATGAGTTTCTGTATTTCCGCTTCGAGTGACATATGAGATGATTGAAATATCGGTGAGACAAGGGAAACCGTGGTTCATTTAATACAAAGAAAGCAAATGTTAATCTGTTATTATTTCAAGAAGATTTAGATTAAAGTTAGTATACATAGATGTAGAGAGTAAGATACGCTTTCAAAACAATATAAAGCATATAAAATGAAAAATATATATGCATGCATGCATATATATGTATTTTTCATTTTTAACTCGAACTCTGAAGACAATTTAATAGAAGTGAAACATGTTAGATTGTGGCATATTCCTTGTTTGTTTTTTACTTTATTATATATATATATATATATATATATATATGTGTGTGTGTGTGTGTGTGTGTGTGTGTGTGTGAGTTGAATGAGATAAACACCGTGTGGCGAGAGTCTGTTTCATGCTTGAAAGTGATTTTCATGCTTTCAGACTTTGTGTATTCGACGGTAACGCTACTATTTATGCTAAAGAGAAAAGTTTATTGGTCTTTAAGGATAGCAGGGTAAAATAATTAAAAATTATTGAGATATAAAGTCTTTTGCATTGACGTGAACAGTTATATCTAAATTGCACAAAAATCTAATATATATATATATATATATATATATATATATATATATATATATAAAACCAAAATTATGAATAAAAATAATAGAAGCTCACGTGTAATTGTAGAATAAAAAAACATCTGTCCGTTATAGGGCAAATGTCAACAAAACTGTGTTGTTTACCAAGTAAAAGTCTACAAACATGCAAAAGATCTGGAACTTAAGACTTACGTAGGTGCAACACAGGCTAGTTTCAAGACTAGATATTATAACCATTTGAGTAGTTTTAGAAATGATAAGTACATGCACAGCACAACACTAGCTACGTATGCATGGTCTATTAAAAAAGAGATCAAAATTGATCCCATTTTAAAATGGGAGATACTAAAAAGGTGCACTAAATTTAGAGCAGGACAAAAATTTTGTTAATTGTGTAGTGTGGGGAGGAGAAGTTAGCCATAGCTCGGTTTGAACCCACACATAGTTTATTAAATTCCAACTCTGAGATTTGAAATAAATGTTGGCTGTTAAATTAGAAATTAAGTTTTATTATTCTCTTTATGAGTTGTAGGTTGTGTTTACTAGTTTCTTTTTTTGTGATGAAATGTTATTACCCCCCCCCCCCTTGGTGTTTGGTGTTTTCTGTTTCGATCACGTGGGTTTCTGAGTTTCATATATCTTTTCACCTTCATTTAGCCTCTTTAGCCAACTTTCCCTGAAGATCCAATTTGGTGAAACCTTGGTAGTTTCGTTGGCTCTCTTGGTTAGTTATTTTAAATGTAGATTTATTGTTGTTATTATTAATAATATTACTTGCTTTTTTTAATGATATATTAAGTGTCCTTAATGGTATGTTTCACTAAACGTATTTTAAGCCCAAAGTTGACATTCTTCAGGCAAATAAACTAGTTACTTTACATATCGAGATCCGTTTGTTTTTTTCATGGACAAAATACCGTGGGTGTGTATATATAGATAAGTGGTCGGTGATGCAGAAAGAAATATTTATAATATATACAAGTCTTTCCTCAACAAACAACATGAAAAAAACAAGACACACACACACACACTAAATTCAAACGCGCTAAAAGAATTTTAAAAAATTCATGAACCACTGCAAAAACCATATTCCAAAAACAAAAAAAAAAAACTAGATGATCTGTAGTATAGAACTGAACGAAAATCGCTGAAAACAATTTTGAAGCATAAAGACGAGATCAAATTTCGAAAACAGTGGAATTTTTTAGAGCCAACGAAATGTGACTGACTACCAAAACGAAAGAGATTTAACGTGCGAGTGTAAAAAAAAAAAAAAAAAAAAAAAACAAAAAACAAAAAACAAAACAAACACGCACGCATATGAACTTTCTGACCTACTCACCGACCACTTATCTATAAAATGCACACGATATTTTGTCCACCAGAAAGACAAACGGATCTCGATAAGTAAAGTCACAAGTTTATTCGTCTGAACAGAGTCATCTTTAGACTCGAAACACGCAACGGCACAAATAACATTATGGGCACTTAATATATGATACCAAAAACAAGTTATTTTAATAATAATAACGACAATAAATCTACACATTAAACAAAAATTTCACGGTTTCTTGCACTTTTTTCTTATATATATATATATATATATATATATATATATATATATATATATAAATTATGTATTAGGGTACCATAGCAAACCATCTTTTATATATTTTGTTGAAAATGACTGACAAATCACAGTGGTTAAGCTCATTTGTTTTATTGACTATAAATATTTTTCTTTTTCTCAAACTCTTAGTATCAGAAAAATATAAGAAAATACTGCAGTAACTTTTCAATCGTCCTTAAGGAAATGACACACACACACACACACACACACACACGCGCACACACACACACACACACACACACACACACATATATATATATATATGTATGTGTGTGTGTGTGTAATTTCTTTAAGGATATATATATATATATATATGTTAAAGAGTATCACAATATATACACCTAAATTAGCAAATGGAAATTTTGAGGTTTTCGTTATATGATCCGTTGAGTCAATCTGTACATCTGCCAAGTTACCCAGTGCTTTCCTTGTCTCACCGATATATATATATATATATATATATATATATATATATATATAATATATCTTCTTATATATTATGCCTCTTATGTAATGACTACATCAAAAACTACAAAAAACCTCTCATATTCAAACACTCATTTTGTACCTTACAACCTTAGAAATATTTCATTTATTTATATACTTTATTTCTTCCCTTTTATGAATGTTGGCGCGTTCACGCGCGTGCGCGTGCGTGTGCGTGTTGGCGTGTGTATGAGTGACAGTCATTATTAACTTATTTTTGTGTCAAAATCATATTTACTCAACTCATTCGTCCGATTCTGCTCTCTCTCTGTAAATTTACTCAGTTAAGTGCCATACGTAATATACGCTTTGGGCGATCATGTATCGAAAGAGACATGACTGATTGGTATAAGATTATCCCGAGGTAGGTTGCCATTGCTTTTTGCGGTAAACTGGTTGCTAACCAAGGCTATAAAACCCAATCTTTCCTATTATTTAACCCATAAATGGAGGGAAGGGACGGATTAATATCTTTCCCAAGGGCATTTGTGCGTAAGTGAATGCAAAGAATTAAACTTGAATTCGAACTCGGCACCACGATTTGTCGCTCCGAGTCGATATCCACTGCACAGCAACGCACAGGGATTACCTAACTTGTATTCAGGCAAGAATACTTTCCACGTATTAAGTATTTCATCGCGTGCATCCTTTATATTTCGAAATAATAACAAAGAAAAAAACCTGTCGGAGAAAGTTTATTAGAATCGGGAATTGCGATTCAACCAAAAAATCGCTCAAAATTCACTTACAAATTCGCCTGCGATTGCGCATGCGCGTATCCACTCATCATGCTGTGAAGTTTTTATTTCTATTTTACAGAAATCTTTTTGGACCAATTTTTCTGGATATTTTATTGTATTTGTTCGTTTAGTTGATTGCTTCTCTAGTCACTGAATATATAAAACATAAACATTTATGATATTTTGTTCTTCAGAATAGTGGATATGTTCAATGTTGCTGTAATGTCCCTCCTGACACCTCTGTTCAGCTGCAGACGAAGACGTATAAATTGGACATCTACAAAATTTGATATACAAAATTAAGTTTGCCTTTGTGAGGTGCGCCACAAAATGGAAGACAGTGTTCAAGTAAATAGAAGTGATTTTTACTCATCATCACACATTCATTAAATTGGACGTTTGTTTGACCTAATCCAGTCTTTCCTCTCTAACCGCACATTGAAGGTGGTATTAAACGGACATGCCTCCCAGAACTACCATACGAACGCGGGTGTCCCTCAAGGCTCTATCCTAGGTCCTACGTTCTTTCTGATCTACATTAATGATCTCCCTGATACCATAAGATCCCAAGTAGGTATGTACGCCGATGACACCACAGTTTACTCTCGCCTTGATCAAAAATCTGGTGTGGGCAACAAAGCGAACCTTGCAGCCGAGCTTGAAAAGGACCTCCAATCCGTAGTGAACTGGGGTAAGAAATGACTCGTAAATTTTAATGCTTCTAAAACGAAGTTGCTATCAATTAACCACCATAGAGAATCGCACCTACCTCCTATTAGCAAGGACCAGGCTTGCCTCCCAGAGAGTAAAAAACTACGCCTCCTTGATCTCACACTTTCAGCGGACCTCAAGTGGAATGATTATGTCGAATCCATTGCTAAATCCGCTGCTATGAAAGTCGGTTCTCTGTGCAGGGCCCGAAAGTTTTTTCTGTCTGAATCTATCCTGCACATATATAAATCTACCATCCACCCGTGCATTGAATATTGCTGCCACATCTGGTCGGGTGCCCCTGCTATTATCCTTACTGTTTTTGACAAAATACAACTGAGAGTCTGTAATGTGATCGATACCGACTTAGCAGACTGGTTGCAGTCTCTATCTCACCGACGTGACATGGCTTCCCTGTGTCTCTTCTATAAATACTTTCACGACTTCTGCTCCGATGAACTTAAATCACTGGTGCCCCCTAGGTATGAATATGCACGAGATACTAGATTAGCAACTAGGTCCCACCCTTTCACAGTGAAACCGATAAAATGTAACCGCAATTTCTACTCCAACAGTTTCTTTTCTCGCACTTCCCGACTGTGGAATTCCCTTCCACGTGATTGCTTCCCCAACGGCTACAATCTCCAGGAGTTTAAATGTAAGGTCAATAGGCACCTCCTAACACACTAACTCGCATCCATTCTTTCAAATACTCTTCCCATCTATCCAACCCTCAGCCTTACCCTTCTATCACCCTCATTCTGACATTTTCTATATCTAACCACTCTTTCTCTTTACCTTCCCCTATATAACCCCTTGCGCAATAGTGGCAGTGGAATACCTTGTTTTGGGGTAAATGATTAAAAAAATTATAGTTGTCCTTCGATGAAAGCATTGAATTACAAACTTCAAAAACGATAACGAATAAAAACAAAACAAAATACAGGCTTATATATGTTTCAATTTTGAAACATACTAACGACTAAGAAAAAATGTATTGAATTTTTCATTTCTTTCTTCCCGCATTCATACATTTTTTTCCCGTTTGGTTGAATTAAGGGAATTTAAAAATTGTCCATATTTTACATGGTCTATTTATCGTCTACGGACAGTTTTTTAATTCAATTTTTAAGTAGTTTTTTTTTTTTTTTTTTTTTTTTTTTTTGGTGTTACTAATTTCTCTTCATGTTTGTTTAAGATGTATTTTCGTTTCTGTGGTTTCGAATCGAACTTCACGTGTTGAGCGCGATTACAATTTGGGTGAGCGTCTTTCTATTAAAAAGAAATTCCAAATAAAATTCAATACACTATACCTTCTGTTGAATAAGGTGTGCTTAATAGTAGAAGCGTGATGTTTTATATAAAGGACTTCTCTCACAACGATATGTTTTAGGTAAGAACTAGTTTTTGGCATAAGAATTTTATTTAAGGGTTCTGGTTAATTGTTTGTAGGTTAGAATTTGTTTAATACTCTGATTTAACACTTCCACTTTTCCTATCTTCTTTAAATTCTCTATCTTCTTTCACTTCTCTCTCTAACATCTTTCACTTCTCACTCAAAATTCTTTCAATTCTCTCTTCAACAGTTTTCACTTCTCTCTCTATCTTCTTTCACGTCTCTCTCTAATTATTTTACTTCCCACTCTATCTTCTTTTACTTTTCTCTCTAACTTCTATTACTTCTCTCTGTATCTTCTTTCACTTCTCTCTTTATCGTCTTTCACTTCTTTATCTATCTTCTTTAACTTCTCTCTCCAACTCCTTTCACTTCTCTCTCTATCTTCTTGCACTTCTCTCTTTATCTCCTTTTCACTTCTCTCTCTAACATTTTCACTTCTTTCTCTATCTTCTTTCACTTCTCTCTTCAACCGTTTTGACTTCTCTCTCTAACTTCTTTCACTTCTCTCTCTAACTTCTTTCACTTCTCTCTCTATCTTCTCTCATTTCTCTAACTTCCTTTACTTCTCTCCTTTCACTTCTCTCTTTATCTTATTTCACTTCTCTCTCTATTTTTACACCGCTTTCTGTCTTTTTTCACTTCTCGATCTTTTTAAGCCTCTCTTTCTCTTTTTTCACTTCTCTCTCGACCTTCTTTCACTTTTCCATCTTCTTTAATTTTGCTTTCTATCTTTTTCATTTCTCACTCTATCTTTTATTAATTCCTTTTCTATCTTCTATCAAATCTCACTCTATCTTTTTTATTCTCTCTCTATCTTCTTTCACTTTTTTCTTTCTGTTTTACTTCTCTCTCTCTATTTTTTAAACTTCTCTCTCTATCTTCTTTCAATTCTTCTTTCGTTTTTATTAAATTGATTTAATTCTTTTTTTTCTATTTGCCAACTCAAATGACAAACATTTTTACTTCCCATCATCCTCACTGGTATCTTCGTTATATTTTGGTATTTACTAAGCTTAACTGATCCTGGAACTCTACCGCATGTCCCCGACTGAAGACTGGAGACACTGCACACAAGGAATACGCGTGTCCCACCAGACTAGTCCATTATTTGCCCGCGTAGAAAATACTTGCATTCGGTGTTCAAATCTGTATATTTCAGATTATTTTTTCTTCAAGATTTTCTTTGTTTATATTACTTCTTCACGTATTTTTTTCATTCGTAAACCTTTTTTTTTTTTTAGAATTTGATTCTCCTTCCCTCTCTCGTCTGATTATCACGAGATGGATGTTTGCATAGCATGACAGGTCGACCTTTCATGGTGGCTCCCTCGCGCGCTAACATCTTCCTTATCCTGCAAAAAACAAAACAAAGCAAGAAATAAAATAAAATAAAAAGCGATCCCACCGGATCCCACTCCCACACCTGCAGATCAACAAATCCAAACTGACACTGTCTGATTTGCAATTTCCATAAAACTAATTAGGCGGAAAAGTACAAGTGGGAAATTGGCCAAGTGTAAATAAGTTTTGCTGGCCCTACTGGCAAATATTTACCCATTTTTGTATCACCTGTCACTCTTTGACGACTGTTTGACATTTTTAGTATTCATATTTCCAAAATTAAGTCACCCTCGTTGCCATTGTTATTATTTTTATCTATATTTTCGGTATAAATATTTTCATTTATTTTGTCTGATCATTCAATATAAATTTAATTGGTATGAAATTTGTAAACAATTATTTATAAAAGGATGTTCTGTCAGGCACAAGGCCGTAATCATGGAGCACGAAGAGAGTATCAATATGGCTGCTCTGATATATAGAACAAAGAAGCAAGAAAAATAATCAATTTTTTAATCATTTCACCCCAAGGAAGGCATCACACTGCCACTATTGCACTAGGAGTTACATAGCGGAAAGTGATGAGAAAGAGTAGTTAGATATAGGAAATATCAGAAGGAGGATGATAGACGGGTAAGGATACCGAGGATGAGGGTTGGGTAGATGGGAAGAGTGTTTGAGAGAATGGATGCGAGTTAGTGTGTTAGGAGGTGTCTATTGACCTTACATTCAAACGCCTAGAGATTGTAGCTGTCGAAGAAGCAAATATATGGAAGGGAATTCCACAGGCGGGAAGTGCGTGAAAAGAAGCTGTTAGAGTAGAAATTGCGGTTACATCTTATCTGTTTCACTATCAAAGGGTGGGACCTAGTTGCTAATCTAGTATCTCGTGCAAATTCATACCTAGGGGGCACCAGTGATCTAAGTTCATCGGAGCAGAAGCCGTGAATGTATTTATAGAAGAGGCACAGGGAAGCCACGTCTCGTCGGTGAGAGTGACTGTGGCCGGTCTGCCAAGTCGGTATCGATCACATTACAGAATTAATAAATATTTCTAGCTACAACCCCTCAATCAGGCTGAGTACCGTTGTAAGCTCATTAAATAGACAGAAGATAGCGATATTAATTCATTCCTTCTTTAAATCCTTTGCCTCTTGAAGTTATTCACTTTTGAATTTATTCTCTCTTTAAGTCATTTCGATGTTTTAAAGTGTGAGGAAGGAGTTAATATTTTCTGAACTATTTGATTTATATTGCTTATACTATTTACTGAAATAGCGAAAAAGATTAAATTCTGTTTAGTAGATGGTCAAATAGAAAGTATCCAACTATGACATCAACATTATTTTAGTTTTATCATTGTTGTCTACTCACTACTTTTAATGTATGAGGCCTCGTGTACAGCCAACACAACACAGAAATAAGCAGAACACCTGGAATAAAAAAACAAGCTCAAAAGTAATCTTGTAACTTTCAACATACCTTACTCAACATTCGGTATATCTATATTAAAACATGTCCATATATATATATATATATATATATATATATATATATATATATATATATATGTTTAGTGTATTGAGGTAGCAGATAATTTTCTGAACATATACTGTTAAATATAAGAGAAAATGAATGTCTATTATGTTTAATCAAGAGCCGTTCTAAACATCGTATTTTGGCTTTAATTTCAGATGAAAATAAAGAAAAAAATTCTCCAACATTTGGATAATTTTTTATTAAGATGGTACTAAGCTATCGGCTCACATGAGAGAGGTTACAAGGACGTTAACATAAAAAACATCCACCATCAAAAACGATTTTATCTTGTGTTGACATAAAACTTTGCTAAGCAACAATTACAGTGAAATACATTGTTTAGAACAGCTCATTATTAAACATAATAGACATTTATAGCGGATGTAATGTGTTTTCTTATTCACATTCGACCCATGTAATTTTCTCGTCTGCGATTGGCTTATAAATAACTACTGTTATTGTATAATACAATTTAACAATCGCAGTCACTTTAACCTTTCACCTCAGAAGCAACTTTTACCTGTGTTTTGTTGATTGATTAATTTTTAGCCAATCAGAGATTTTTCTTATATAAACAAAGTTTCTCGCTCGCTTGCTCGTCGAGTCACTTTATGCAGATAAATACAAAAGATTTTCGAAGCTTAATCAGTAGACACACACAGGCCAAAGGCTACGCTACACGTAGACCTTCTCTATCTACTCACTTATGTCTAACGCACACACAGAATTTTGTCTTCTCTCTAACATACCTGCCTAACACACACACACACACACAGAACCTTGTTTTCTGTCTGAAACATCTTTTATCAAGAACCTTTGATTTTTGAACAAAATCTGTACCATTTACAATTACATTCCAAAAAATTGTATTTTTATTTGTTCTTACATGAAAATCTTAACAACTGTAACAAACTTTTTCAGCTCAAGAAAAACCTTCACACATCTTACATTGTTCTACGAATAGACAAAGGGGAACAACTCTTTCCTCTTTCTTTTACTTTACTGTATGTATTGATATTACATGTCTTGTTGTTTGTTGAATATATTTTAATTTATTGGTTACAAATTGGATTTGTTGTTTTTATTATTTCTTGTTGGACGAATCGTAATATAAATCGTTAGAGGACCAAAAATCCTCTACACATTCATTGTCGCTTATATTTAACAGTATGTGTTTAGAATATATATATATATATATATATATATATATATATATATATATATATATAATTATTTCGGTTCTACAGTTTGCGATTTGCTTTAAAAGCGTCTTAATTTTAGTTTATGACTTACGATTCATGCTTTCGCTAGTCGATAGAGCACTTTACATAGAGATAAATTTCATGTAAAACGATAAGTACTTACGGATTTACGCAACTTTCTTTGGTTACTGACTTGAACGCAGTTTAGTTCAGCTATGAAATTGAACTCTTTCAGTCACTGGGGTTTGTTTACATCTGGCGAATAACCTGTTGTGAAAGCTGCCTGTCTCTGTCGTTACGCGGATAGCTCAGTGGTAAGAAATTAGTCGGATTCGATACTGGCTTAAGCTAAACGGATAATCTAGATAATCTAAGTGCACTGAAGTGCTGTGAAACAGGCTTGTCTGCAGGTGATTATATATATATATATATATATATAATGGGGAAATGGCTATTTTCATCAAGTCATTTTAAGGCATGCATTCTTCGACACCTTATAAACAGAGAATGAGGAAAACTTTAAAAAAGTTAGCTTAAGTAAAGGAAGGGGTTGGGATGTATTGGTTTTCATTGGGTTGGGCGGGGAAAGGAAGTTAGTAGTAATAATTTCGCCTTGGTATCGGGTGGTATGTGGGCTAACCCTTGAGTTAGTAATGGTATATATATATATATATATATATATATATAAGTTTGATTAAAAAGAATCGACGTGGTATGTCTATTTTATTTTCACAATTTTCGAATAAGGTTTTGCGCATTGTGCTTGAAGATATGAGTAAACATCCGGAACTTCAAATGTTGTCATTGTTTTTCAAAGCATACCACTATATATATAAAAAAATTCTAACTACCACACAGAGACGCCACTGGGTCTTGACCACGATGGTCAAAAGTACAAAACAATATCAAAATAATAAGAAAAATACAAGCGCTTTGAAGACGTTTTCATGATTACTTTTGTATTTAAACTGAGTGTATTTTTTAATAAATGTAGTATTTTAAACTGACAAACTATTTAGATGTCAGTCAGGTAAGTGCCATACCTGATACCCGCTTTGGGCGATCATGTCTCAAAAGTCACATGACTGAATGGGCAGAAGATTATCTCGCAGTAGGTTGTCATTGCTTTCTGCGGTAGACTATTTTCCAGCCAAGGCTATAGAACCCAATCTGTTCTATTATTTAACCCATAACTGGAGAGAAGAGACGGATTAATACCGTTCCCAAGTGTATTTGTGCGTAAGTGAATGCAAGGGATTAAACTGGAATTCGAACTCGGCTCCCTGATTTGTCGTTCCAAGCCTATATTCACTGCACCACAACGCATATCCATTTAGATGTAAAAGCCATTAGATATTGAAAGGAACAATACAAAATGGTTACATCGGATTCTTTTTTATATTTTCATATAAAGATGTCTGAAGTCAAGAGGAGTTTTCTGTAGCGGTGTGTCTAGCAATGTAATTCCGCAGATCCTTTCCTGTACCAGAAAAAAAAATTCTTAATAAGATGCCACGAAACTCCAAACTATAACGACCAAAGTAGCTCCGCATATACTTGCAGATGGATGAGGTTAGAATCAGATAACGTTCCTTATAGTTGTAATTTTCTGACAAAATGAAGTTCTGCAAATAGGCGTTCATCGTTCTTTTATTCAACAGATAGAAAAAGTGAGATTGACTGTTTCAAAAAAGCTTAATTATGGTAAATTTGTTCAGAATAATGACCGACGGTGTGTCACGAACTCCATTGAACAGACATGACGATTAAAATCTTAAAATATTAAATCACAGTTATTTATCAGAATTGGCGAAACGTTCAAAATGGTGACATTCGGATGGAATATTTATCCAGACCAAGCATCTCGCCGAATGAGGACTAGTCTGAAACCAAACACATTTGATCGTTTCAAAAGAAGGATAACAATAATATGGTCAATTTCTTTTATGATGAATTCGGCATCTGCATTTTTTTTTTCTCAATGTTTTTTTACACACATAGAAACGCGTGAGCGCTCACACATGCATACACACATATATGTGTGCGTACGTGTATGTATAACAATAACAAAGATTGGGATTCGAAACAAAAGAAAAAGAAAATAGAACTATCAGGTTATACCTCGAAGAAAATATTATGGTTAGATAGGATTAATAATAATAAATTAAATGTTAACATATATGGTCTCTGCTATATATATATATATATATATATATATATATATCATAAATTATATTTTAGAACATGTACGAAATTTTTATATGTATATCCACTACAAATCGTACGATTGTTTCGACATTGAAACTACAATGTGTCTTCAGGTGGTGTGGACAGGAATGGAAAGCCCTAGGGCGGTGTAAGTGGTGGAATGCTTATTTTGTACAGAATATTTTTGTATTTGCGCAGTGTTTTTATAATTAATCTAATTTTGTATATTTAACCTTAATTTTGGATTTAGGCAATCGATTTTTTCTATTACATTTTAAATTTTAATTAGATCACAGTTTGAAAATCGATTTTTTTTTAATCATTTCACCCCGATCAAGGCGGAAATGCCACTGATGTGCAGGGGGCTACATAACTGTAAAAAGATTAATTAGAAAAGATTGAGGAGTACAAACTAGTTAGAAAGGAGCAATAGAAAGCTGAGAAAGCAGGTGCGATGACAGTTACATAGGTGGAAAGAAAGGGAAGGATATACGGGGGTGGGGAGAGAGCTAGAGTCCAGTGGTTAATAGATGAGTATTGACATTGCATTTAAATTTCTGGAGGTTGTAACCGTCAGGAAAGCAAGAATATGGGAGCGAGTTCCACAGGCGGGAAGTGCGAGAGAAGAAGCTGCAGGAGTAGAATTGTCGTCTTTTCTCTATTAAATTTTAAATTTTAATTAAGTCACAGTTTCTGGTAAAATTTAATGTAAAAGGTAAAATTTAATGTTAAAAATTTATGCTAATAGGTAAGTAGATAATAGGTGCGTAATAAGTAGACTTTTATATAGGAGGAAAGATTAAATATTTGTATTTAAGGTAATAGGTAAAGTTTAATGTGTGTATTTAAAATTAAAATTTAAAATTCTATAGAAAAAATCGATTTCCTAAATTCTAAAGTGAGGTTAAATATACAACATTAGATTAATTATAAAAACTGTTCTTAAATATTAAAATTATTTTTCTTCGTTCTTTATTCACTCGGATATATATATATATATATATATATATATATATGTGTGTGTGTGTGTGTGTGTGTGTGTGTGTGTGTATTAATCGCATCACCCCGAGCAAGGCGGTAATGCCACTGATGTGCTGGGGGCTACATAAGTGTAAAAAGATTAATTAGAAAAGAGTGAAGGGGAAGACGAACCAGTTAGAAAGGAAGCAACAGAAAGGAGTAATAGAAAGATGAGAATGCAGGTGTGATGGCAGTTTAGATGAGAATGCAGGTGTGATGACAGTTTAGATGAGAATGCAGGTGTGACTCGAGAGAGAGCGAGAGAAAGCGAGTGATTCATTGAACATATATAAACACTTCTCTATCTAGCACTCTCAACAATATATTCAACAAAAAACTACAAATCAAACCCACGTGTCACTGCAGAGTAAAGAATTAATGCTTCTTAAACAGCAATTACTCACAGAACAAATAATATATCAAGCCACTATAAAATCAGTAGATAAGGAAGAACAAATATACATAGGAATAACTAAAAGTCCCTGGAAACGAAGAAATAAAACACACAAACATCCTTTACAACCAATAAATACGCAAACCTCACAATGCTTTCTAAACATGTATGAGAAATCAAAACCAAACACGAAGACACACCCAAATTATCACGGACAAAAAGGTAAACAGTATCAGCTTACAACAGTAAATCCAGAAACTCTAAACTCTGCCTGACAGATGAAATAGCTATAATTACCTCCCCAGATTTACAGCAATAACTAAATAAACAATCATAACTCTTCTCAAAATTCAGACATATAAATAAATATTTAGTACCTTAATTAAAAACCGAAAAAAAATACGAGCATAAATAAATAAATAATCACTACTAAAAATGATCTCTACTTGCAGCTATCGTGATATGGCAATCATTCACGATAGCTGTTAATAGTGATAATTTCTAATATCCATTCCAATCGGAAGAACATTCTAACATAAGGAAAGCCTCTGACACAGTAACTGCCATAATAAAGGTATGCAAAAATGCCAAATCTTTGGTTAGATCCCAAGACTGAGACACCACCTTCTTCGACATCATTCAGGGAGACAGCCCAGCAACTTTTTCCTATGTTTTCACCCTTGACTAGGTATTGAGAATTTTCTTCGACAGACGTCATCATCTAGGTTTTACTTAATCACCAAAACTATCAAGTCGATATCCTGAAAACATTTTGATATGAATAATGTCGATAACCTAGCTATCACTGCAAATACAAGTACCAATGCCACAGGACTCTTACATCATCTAGAAATTGCTGTCAACGATGTTGGACGCCATGTAAAACTTAATTCCTGGTCTTCAACCAGCAAGGCTCAATACCATCTGTCTCAGGTGAATAAATAAAATCTATCGTATCTTTTATATATTTAGGAGTGAAATAAATTTTAGTGAAAAAGGATGTGGAAATTCGCATAGCTAAAGCCTTGGCAGCCTTGAATAAATAAAATAGATGTAATCTGGAAACTTCATAAGCCAAGCAACATCAAACGGATATATTATCGAGCCACTGTAGGGGTAGTGTTAATGTATGATGTCACTTCTTGAACATTAACTAAAACCTTGTTCTAAGCTTGACGCAACCTACACTTGGATATTGAGGTATATACTTACCTTCACTTGGAGACAACACCTAACTAAATCACAACACTGTCCCTTTATCCCTGATAATTCTAATCTGTAACGTGATCGATACTGACTTGGCAGACCGGCTGCAATCACTCTCCCACCGGAGTGACATGGCTTCCCTGTGCCTCTTCTATAAATACTTTCACGGCTTCTGCTCCGATAAACTTAGATCATTGGTACCGCCTGGGTACGAATTTACACGAGATACTAGATTAGCAACTAGGTCCCACCCTTTTACAGTAAAACTGATAAGACGTAACCGTAATTTCTACTCCAACAGCTTCTTTTCTCGCACTTCCCGCCTGTGGAATTCCCTTCCACATGTCTGCTTTCCCGACAGCTACAATCTCCAGGAGTTTAAATGTAAGGTCAATAGACACCTCCTATCACACTATCTTGCATCTATTCTCCCAACACTCTCACCATCTACCCAACATTCATTCTCGGTATCCTTACCCGTCTATCACCCTCCTTCTGATATTTCCTATGTCTAACCATCCTTTCTCACCACTTTCCCCTCTATGTAAACCCCTGCGCAATAGTGGCAGTGAAATGCCTTGCTCGGGGTGAAACGATGATAAAAAAAAAATCTCACGTGAACGCAGAATTCACTTTGCAGAACACTACTGGCGAGCAAAACAAGAACTCACCAGTGATGTACTGCTCTGGACACCTAACCATAGTGCAAATGGGGTTGATCGAACAACAATTACCTACATTGAAATCGATGTTATGATACGGTATGCCACTCTAATGACTTTCTAATTTTTATGCAGGACCGTGATTGCTGACCTGATAGCCTCATAAATGTTCGAGTTAGCTCGAATAAATAACAGCTATCGTTGAAATTAAGAATAGATTATTTATTTTTAGCTATTAGACTACGTAACGAAGATAAAGGAAAAATTTGAAGCAAGTGAAATGTGGTTCTGCAGAAGGATGCTGCGAATATCATGGATGGATCGAGCATTTTTGAGCAATGATGTGGTATTGGAAAGAATGAAAAAAAAAAGGAAATTAATCATGAGCATCAGGAAGAGACAGCTAAAGTTTTTGGGACAAACAATGAGGAAAGAGGGTTTTGGACAACCTGATACTAAAAGGCCACATAGAGGGAAAAAGAGACTTGGGAAAGCAGCGAATAACATATTTGAAGGACCTGATCAGGTAGATGACGGAACGAGGGTAACAGGAGAAAGCGTGCTAAGTGCTACCAGAGATAGGGAGATGTGGAGGGCCATGATCGTCTACGTCCTGAGAGGACAGGACATATAAAAGAAGAAGAATGTAAATAGTTTAGTTCTGCTTTTGAGCTACATGATTTAGACAACTTCCCAGCACACAAGGAACAGATTTGTAATGTCATCCATACGTTAGTTTAGTGTTGCCAGTCATATTCACTTATTCTAGCATGTGCGTTTTTGGTACAGTGGATATCGACTCAAAACGACAAATCGGGCTGCCGAGTTCGAATTCCAGTTGAATTCCTTGCATTCACTTACGCACAGATACCCTTGAGAAAGGTAATACTCCGTCTCTTCCCTCTAGTTATGACTCAAATAATAGAATAAATTGGGTTATAAAGCCTTGGCTGGCAAATAGTCTACCGCAGAAAGTAATGGCATCTTACTGCGGGATAATCTTCTGCCCACTCAGTCATGCCTCTTTCGAGACATGATCGACCAAAGCGTGTATCACGTATGGCACTTAACTGACTCTTACCGGATGTGCGCTGTGGTGCAGTGGATATCGGTTTGAAACAAGAAATCGGGGTGCAGATTTCGAATTCCAGTTCAATTTCTTGCATTCACTTACGCACAAATACCCTTGGGAAAGGTATTAATCCGTCTCTTCCCTCCAGTTATGGGCTAAATAATAGGACAGATTGGGTTCTGTAGCCTTGGCTGACAACCAGCCTACCGCAGAAAGCAATGGCAACTTACTACGGGATAATCTTCTGCCCAGTCAACCATGTCCCTTTCGAGACATGATCGACCAAAGTGTGTATCACGTATGGCACTTAACTGACTGATTCACTTATTCTAACGATCCTTCAAATTCTGTCGTCTTTTATAACATTTCCCAGAAATTGCATTATTGTATAATTTGTTTGAGTTTGGCATCTCCACTTTAGCTTGAATAAGTGCATGTTCCTCCTATATTCTCCTGATCTATTTTTATGAATTTAATAGAAGAAATCTTGTTTTCATTTGAGGGCATCGTCCTGATTTAATCGTCGTTAGCCTTGAACTCGTTGCCTTCCTCGTCTTTTAAAGGATTTCATAAAGGTTATGTGTGAACAGATTTATCGTCAACCGAGGCAAACAAAACAAAACTAATTTCAACACCGGACTATTTCCACTTAGGAACGAAGTTGAATGTGTAAAATATTTGAACATCAATTGGCATAAATCATTTCAATCCTAAATAAAAAAGATGCTGCTTATCACGGCCACTGACATTTACGACCGGTTTTTGTGGGGTGTGAAATTGGGGAACGATTCCAAAACGGACCATAAAGTTAATTGGTCCGTGGAGAGTGTCACGTGACTAACGAAGTGAGAGAAAATGGCCGATAGCCGAGAAAGGCACGAAAACAGGCACAAGGTTGAAAAGGCAAGAAAATTTATCACATGGCCTATCTTTATTTGTGTGTGTGTTAGAAGCTTTCTTTCTCATCAGCACCTCAAGCTGACAGTTTTATGGTTGTTTAAACGCCGGATTAATGACAAGTACTAGGACTGGGCCTTTCCAGCGTCATCGTCTACACTTGCTTCTTTAGTGATTGCAGAAGCTGAATGAAAAACAGTTACATTGAAGTTGGGCAGGTTATGGTTTGGCAAACAGAGCAATTTTATTTCAGTATTTTGTGATCAAAATCTAATCGATTATTATCAATAGAGAAATAAAATTTGACGCTACAAAATGATTTATTTGAACCATTTTTCTCCTCTTTTAAGTATAAGGTTGCGGTTTGCGTGCCATTCGCCGGTACATGTAGGGACCTTCACTACATCGCTGAAAAAGTAGCATAGTTTGAATAAAAAAAAGCACCACACTTAATAAAAACGAACTTTTTCCATCAAAAGTTTATATTATTATTAAGAGAAAAGATCAAAGTAATTTTTAATTATTTTAAAAATTTTTGAATCCCTTCTAACATGTTCAAAATTTTGGTAAAATTCTTATTTTGATTTTCGTTAACGGATAACGAAATCTTTATGAGAGTTTACAATGGAAAACGTAATATTACGTAACTCAGTTTTTATTTTTTTGTTGGCCCGGTGACAAACACATTAATCTGGAAATTTTTGCAAATATCAAATAATTAATTGTCGGATTTTAATGAAACTTTCAGGATTTATTCACAAAGGAATTAAATTATTTTTGAAATAATTATTTAATTTTTTTTTTACATCAGTTACCCCACCCTCTACGTAAATTCAGAAGAAATTCAGAAGAAATTTCAGAAGACAAACACATAGGTACCTCCACTCATTTCACGAGCAACCGTAAAATTTATATTATTTGTGATATTCTCTAAGGAAAATTGTTTTTCCAAATCATTTTAAATAGTTCATAAATTGATATATTTCATTTGAAACAAATTGCATTTTTCAGAGATTTTTAATTTTGCAGTTTTCCCTTTTTTTGGCAAATAATGGAAATTCAATGAGTCGATGCGTTAATGTACTAATATTTAAAAAAATAAAGTTTAAAATTCTCTTTTAAATGTGTAAAATTATTTTTCTCTTTTTATGGATTAGATTTAGGATATTATCTTTCAAATAAAACCAAATTTTAACTTTAAAGAAACCCATTAGTTTTCAGTTCTTTTTCTGACTGTATTCTGTAAGTTCCTGGTTATACTTCAGATGGCTAAACCGCGGATCGTGAGCCAAATGCGGCTCTTTGACCCTGAATATGTGACTCGTAGAAATATATTGGCTGAGCTCATTTTTCATCATAGTCAATATAAAAGGTAAATGAAAATAATATCATGCTTTATAATTAATTAGTGGATATGAATTAAAACACTATAGAATTAAATCGTAAGTTTAATATTAACATATATGCAACTAAAAACGTATGTGTAAGTTTTTCCTTCGTGTTTTTCGGCTCTCAAATATCTAAACTTCATTGTATGAGGTTCTTACATTAAGTAAGTTTGGCCATTCCTGTTTTACCTATTTTAAAAAGAATCAGCTTCTTTTAGATTTTTTTTTTATTTCTGTTGGGGATCACCCCTTTTGACACATAAGAATGGACTCGCCTGATGTGTACATATAATCCTGCCTATACAGAGAACGGCTGTTGTAAAGATGTAAGAGTTTAACAAGTTGCTCAGTTGGTCAGTAAGCTGGTGCAGAGTAAGTTGTTTGGATATAGACTCATTACTGCAAGACTGTATATATTGATTTCTATTAATAGTATTCCTGATTTGGCTAACCCCTGTTCCAGTTTGTATATTTGTTCAATATAACTTACATTTTCTATCTCCATCTCTGTATTCTTTTTGTTATTTATTATTTTGTGTGGTTTCTCACCCGGAATCCACAACAATTTCCTTCATTTGGAGTACAACGCTATAAATTTTACCGAAGCAATTTGTAGAATTGGAATTTGTTTATACTTCTAAGATGAGGTAGTATTTACATTATTTACATTGTTCTGTCTGTTACTCTCATCTTTATTGCTATGTTTATGACGTTTCGGCCGTCAAGGACACCTGGTCCAGTGGATAGTTGGTTAGTTCCAGTGACTCGACCCAAAAGAGTTATGAGTTCAATAGCAGGCTACAGCAGTGATGAACAATCAATTTAGAGAGTTAAGCTATATGGCTACTAGAAGTGACATCATATATGGAATGAGAATGATATACCCTAGTGATCAACAGGGTGCGAAACGGTGCAGTTTAAAATCCCTAGCACCTGAAGAAGGCTGAAGCGTACAACGGCCTAAATGTCGTAAACCTGGCAATAAGGATGAGGACAAACTTCCGAACAATGTAAATAATGTAAAATTAAGATGTCAAACTATTTTATTAATATTTAAATGAGGGAAATGTTTATTTTTGTAATTATAAATTTAAAAGATGAAGTTTGTCTTCATTTAAAAATTCATTTTCTTGACTTCGAGTAGAAAGTGACTGAAGTCGAAACTCCAACACAGAATCGATAATATTATTAATATTAATCTGTAATAATATTGCAGATCTTTCTTGGGATTTTGTTGAGAACATCGTGGAGAACAGGAGGAGCACCCGACCAGTTATGGCAACAGTATTCAATGCACGAACAAATGGTAGATTTATAAATGGGCAAGATGGATTCTGTCCAGAAAAAAACTTTGTGGACCGACACATCGACAAAAAAAAGCATGCAAAAGAATTTCTTAGATAAGAAAATTTTTTATTGAAAGAATTTGAAAGATTTAACTTCAGAAATTGCGATAAAAACGTATATAAAAAATATTTCAGGAGAAAAATTTAATAGAGCAATGCTTCTTTATCAATTTTATTCGTTCGCCATAAAAAATAATCAGGTTGTCAGCAAACTCGAACTAAATTTAGAAAGGAACAAAAAATATAAAAGCCATTGAACAGGAGTAACAAAAAAACAATGGCAATTTCCTTTTCGTCTGCAACGGGGAAGTGATGTCAAACTTAAACGTTGATTGTTCCATTCATATCGTTAATATCCGCTTTGTTACTCTACGTTTCATTTTTCGTAATAATCAATTATAATTATGTAATAACTCCTATCGGTGATAGATTTCAAAGCTACTTTTAAAATTTCAATAGCATTTTTAATACTTTTGTTTTCAATTCCTGAAAAGAAAAAGAATGAATAAACGAGAAAGTATGCCGTAAAATCGGTGTCAAATAAATATCGGTCCTTTTGATACACCACTTTTTGTGGGAGTGGGGGAGTTATGTTAAACATTATCAAATTCTTTTTCATTATATTACTCTGCTGCTGAGTTGATGCAGCCTTGCTCTAATTGGACTCTGCAGTTTCATGGAACGAGAATTCAAAAGATTTTATATATATATATATATATATATATATATATATATATATATATATATATATATATACGTGGATACACCAACAATTGCTGAAGGTTGCCAAATTTCAGCTTGGGCGATCATGTCTGGAAAGAGATATGACATTATATTTTCCCACTGTAGGTTACCATTACATTCTGTGATAGCCTGGTTGCCAAGCAAGGCTACATAATTCAATCTGTCTTGTGATTTAACCCCTAGCTGAAGAGAGAAGACGGATAAGTACTTTTCCAACTAGTATTTGTGCGTAAGTGAACGCAATGAATAGAATTCGAACTCGACTTTCCAATTTCTCGTTCCAAGCCAATATTCACTGCACCATAACGCACATCTTAGAAAATACTCTTTCCTTTCATTGCTTGGTTATCAATAAAATAGTTTTACCTCATAATTGTCCTGAGGGATGGTTTTATTGCTAACCAAATTAAAAAGCAAGTATATATGTATATATATTTATTGTTTAATTACTTAGTTTTGGGTTATAATAAAACTAGACCAGTGCGCATTTTTAGTAAAATAGTTTTCAATACAATTATATTGTAGAACTTTTGAATATTTTCCATTTGTAAACGAGTTATTAAGCGAGCTAGGTTTCGACCAAGAGGTATTTTTTAGTATGGTCTTAGGCTTATACAACCATTGATGAAAACTCCATAATTCCTTGTAATTTTAAAAATTGCGCGTTCAAAAATTCCCTGCCACGTGAGCGTTCAAAAATAACACCTTTACGTGAACGTTGTTAAAGAAAACGGTAAACGGTAAAATCAGTTATTGCAAATCGCCTGAAGACACCAGTTATGGTAGAAACATAGGTGACGTAATAACTCGTTTACAAACGGAATATATATATATATATATATATATATATATATATATATATATTATGAATAAAATATCTGGCTTACATTGACCGACCACTACTGTCAGTTTCATGCTTTCTGGCAATCGTCAGGCAGCTGCAGCAAAAGTGAATCTCTGCTATTTTGGTAAAGTTATGATTTTCTAAGCCCCGCTTAGATGTGACAGAAGGCCGAAAGTATGGGGTACCTAGTGAGAATCGAACTCACTACTCAGTTGTGACAGCTTCTAGCGAAACAGGCTTGCTAACTATTTGGCACCCCTCGTCGGGGTGCCCAAATAGTTGATTTTTTTAAGTTTTGATATTATAAAAAAAGCATTTTTTTTTCTAATGTGCGTTGTGGTGCCAATTTTGAATTCCACTTTAATTTCTTGCATTCACTTACGCTCAAATACCCTTAGGAAAAGTATTAATCTGTCTCTTCCCTCCAGTCATGGATTAATTAAGGACAGATTGGGTTCTATAGCCTTGACTGGCAACCAGTCTACCTCAGAAAGCAATTACAACCTACTGCGTGATCATCTACTGCTTAGTCAGTCATGACTCTTTCGAGACCTGATCGCCCTAAGCGTGTATTACGTATGACACTTAATTGACTGATTGACTCTCTTTCCTGTATGCATCCACAGCATACTCATTTTAAGAACTGTTTATATATATATATATATATAATTGCATACTTGGGCAGCAAGCTTTTTTTTTTTCAAAAATCTTTTATTGAATACAGCCAACAAGGAAGATTTAGTTGATTATTTGTCAATTTTTTCTAGCATCCTAGCATTTTTTTCTTTTCTTGGATAAAATGAAAAAAACTTTTTTCCTTAATTTTTATAGTTCCCAGCGCTTTCGGTTCTTTCTATAGTCATTTGTTTTTAAAAAAGGAGTGTTCATTCCAACATCTCACTTGATGCGAGACATTGGAAATCGCTGTAATCAAAAAATCACACACACACACACACACACACACACACACACACACACACACACACACACACATATATATATATATATATATATATATATATAATTAATATGAAAAATTGTTACTTACCTGAATGGCGTTACTTCAGTCATGCCGACTTTTAAGTTTCGAGGAGCATTATTGTAATATCTTCACACTTCAGGGTCATTTGGTAAAGTTTTGGCATTATTAGAATCACTCATCTATCTAATTTGGCATAGAGAACTCTTTCTTTTTTCAAATGATCCTTACAAGTAATAAGTTTCTCCGCATTATTTCTATTAATGCTACCTACAAATCTGCTTGACTAAAATGTCTTTCCACTATTAAATTACTGAAAAGAATTGCAATGTTGACACTAAAGATCGTTTCAGTTTAGAATATATATATGTATATTACAATTACATACATATATATATATATATATATATATATATATATATATATATATATATATATATTAATTGGTGTGCATTTGGCTACGATATAAGAGAGTGATAATCCCACCCTCCCAAACATATCACTCTCTTATATCGTAGCCAAATGCACACCAACTACTAACTAGATGAAAATATCCTAAAACACCTCATAAACACTAATATCTCTCCGACAGACCCCAACAAAAGAATTAAATTTATCACATATTACGCTAAATCCACAACATCCAACTCAATCGTCCGCAACGACTCCTCTCCCACCGTCAGCGATTTGCAAAAAAACAATGTAGTTTATAAATTCAAATGCCCCTTTCGAGAATGTATCTCTAACAAACTAAATAATACCTACATTGGACATACTACTAACTCATTTTCGCGGAGGCTTACATTGCACTTAAATGAAAATTCTAACATATTCCGACATTTAAAACACCACGGCTATCCACACACGCTTCTTAGAAAAACAATTGTTGAAAATACGTCTATACTTAGACAAGAAAATAATAAATGAAAACTTAAAATTCTAGAAGCTATCTACATCAAACAGTTTAAACCTAGCCTCAATAAAATAAATTTCGACACCTCCACTAACATACTTCAATGCCTATAATCGACAGGAGAGGTCATAGTTATTATACTTACCCCCTACACCATTGTCGTAGCAGTTCCCAGACCAATCCCCTCATGCCACTATACTCTCATTTGACCAAAAACCCACTACCACCAATTCTTCTCGGCCTGCAGCCACGTGCAACACAAAAAAGGACCTGTTTAATTTTCTCTATATAACTCCACTCTGTTAATAATTTAAATGTTCTCTGTTCACTGAATATAAATGTTCATCCGAAAGCTCAGAACTGAAAAAAAAATCAATAATTATTCCGATTTCTTGTCGTCTTTCCATGACAACACTATCAAGCTGATCAGATCATACGAAAGGACCTTACACAAAATAAATAGACAGAGCTTGTCTATATTATTCAATGAAACCTGTATTAATATATATATATTTTCAAACTCATTTTCAAATTCAAAACGTTTTCAAAATGTGTTTTCAAACACATTTTCAACTCAAAACGTTTTAATATTCTTTCCTATATATATATATATATATATATATATATATATATATATATATATATCAGCATGCAGTGTGGGTATAAAAGAATCCAAAGAAGTATCCTGTACATACAGTGGTAAAATAACTCTCTAAGAGAGCTCAAAGCATATATGAATATAAATACATATAGAACAAATATAAGAAAAATTAAGACAGATACGTTATTTCATGGTGAATCGTGAGTATAGGCCTATTTCAGGCGAACCATCGTGTAAAATTCGTGTAAAATCGTTTGTAAAATAAAGACGGAAGCTGACGATGGTTCGCTTGAAATAGGCCTAAACATCCGATTCACCATGAAATAACGTGTCTGTCTTAATTTTTCTCATATATATATATATATATATATATATATATATATATATATTAGATATATAGATAGATAGATAGATAGATAGATAGATAGATAGATAGATAGATAGATAGAGTAAATATTTAAAAATGAAAAGTTTGGAATGGTATTCCGTGAGTGCATATATTTCAATTATGAAATTGTTATTTATTATCTAATTTTTGAATCATATTAAGATTGTTTAAATTATACTGTAACCTTTTTATGATCTGCTCTATAAAATATCTGCCTTTTATATCTATAACTTCATGCTATTTCTCATGTTTATGTTTTGAAGCTACCGGTCATTATGCTGAAATGGTCTGTATGTTCCTGTGGTTTATATGAGATATGACAAACTGAAAAATCCTTGAACTAAATTTCCATCTAAAAAACAAGCAGAAAATATTTCGAAAAATAATTGGAAATCTTCAAATGGTTTAAATAATATCTTTTTGTAAATAAAATCTTATAAATTTATGTTTCTTATAATTTATGTTTCTATATTATTTCATTTTTTATTCTTTTACTTTTATTTGTCTATTTTTTCTATTTTTCTTTATATATTTATTTTTAATTTTTTAATCTCATATTTTAGTCATTCTTATTTATTTCGTCTCGTTTACTCATTTTTATTCTATTTTTATTACTTTTTAATTTTTTCTCGATTCTAAATAAATTTAAATATGTTTTTATATAACTAAGTTTCATCAATTTTATGCAATTTATTTCTTATTGATTGTTTTATTTGTTTGTTTCTTATTAGATCAAAATTAATTTTCATTTATTCTTTATTTCTGTCACCATTGTTACTTGATCTATTATTTTATGTCTCAAATTAAAATATTATCTATTTTTATATTGGCCTTTTAATTGTTTTTTATTATGTTATAAAACCTTTCTTTCATTTTAATTATGTTGACATGGATTTCGATTTCTCTTTTTAATTAATTTATTTTTTGTATCTTTCGTTTTATTTCTTCTCTTTTTTTTATTTCTTATTATTTAATTTCATTCAATTTCATTCTTTGTACTTTCGTTCTTGTTTCTTTTCTTTCTCATATCATTTCTTTTTTTATTTATTTTATTTATTGTGACTTTTCATTTAGTTTTATTTTTCTCTTTTTTATTTCTTATTATTTAATTTCATTCAATTTTATTCTTTGTACTTTCGTTCTTGTTTCTTTTCTTTCTCATATCATTTATTTTTTTATTTATTTTATTTATTGTGACTTTTCATTTAGTTTTATTTTTCTCTTTTTTATTTCTTATTATTTAATTTCATTCAATTTCATTCTTTGTACTTTCGTTCTTGTTTCTTTTCTTTCTCATATCATTTCTTTTTTTATTTATTTTATTTATTGTGACTTTTCATTTAGTTTTATTTTTCTCTTTTTTATTTCTTATTATTTAATTTCATTCAATTTCATTCTTTGTACTTTCGTTCTTGTTTCTTTTCTTTCTCATATCATTTCTTTTTTTATTTATTTTATTTATTGTGACTTTTCATTTAGTTTTATTTTTCTCTTTTTTATTTCTTATTATTTAATTTCATTCAATTTCATTCTTTGTACTTTCGTTCTTGTTTCTTTTCTTTCTCATATCATTTCTTTTTTTATTTATTTTATTTATTGTGACTTTTCATTTAGTTTTATTTTTCTCTTTTTTATTTCTTATTATTTAATTTCATTCAATTTCATTCTTTGTACTTTCGTTCTTGTTTCTTTTCTTTCTCATATCATTTCTTTTTTTATTTATTTTATTTATTGTGACTTTTCATTTAGTTTTATTTTTCTCTTTTTTATTTCTTATTATTTAATTTCATTCAATTTCATTCTTTGTACTTTCGTTCTTGTTTCTTTTCTTTCTCATATCATTTCTTTTTTTATTTATTTTATTTATTGTGACTTTTCATTTAGTTTTATTTTTCTCTTTTTTATTTCTTATTATTTAATTTCATTCAATTTCATTATTTGTACTTTCGTTCTTGTTTCTTTTCTTTCTATTTTATTTATTGTTTATTGTGACTTTTCATTTCGTTTTATTTCTTTCTGCACTCTATTTCATTTTTATATTCTTTCTTATCATGTTATTTTACTTTTATGTTTTAACAAAAAACATTTTTTGTATATGTCATTTTCCTTTCGCATATTTCCTTCTTGAGCACGACTTTCTTTTTATTTATCTTTGTTTTATTTTTATTTTATTCCTTTTTTTGCTATTCCGTGTTTTATTTCGAACATTTTTCTTTTTAATTTCTTTATTTGATTATACGTCTGATTTTATATTTATCTTCCTTTTTATCACTTTTACATTTTTATTATGTTTTTACTTTTTCTTCGTATTTCTTTTGTCATTCTTTATTTATATTTATTTCCTTTATATTATTTTCTATCTTTTATAATACGTTTTATATGATCAGGAAATTTTCCTTTCTCTTCTATTTTGTATTTTTATGTTTGTTGTGAATTCTTTTCTTTTTATTTCTTTTTTATATTTTTTATTTTCTTTCTTTATTATGTTACACATTTTTATTTGTAAATTTCTTTATATTTCATTTTTATTTCCGCATATTACAATTTTATTAGCTGTTTATTCATGTTTGTCTCTCTTGATTTGTTTTAATCTATTTTTGTTTTTCTGTTTTTTTTTTCTTTCGCATTATTTCTTTTTTTATCTTGTGTTATTCTTTTTTTATTCCCTTTTTGTAATACTTTTTAATTTGTTTTTCGTTTACATTTTCTGTTAATGACATTATTATATTATTTATTATTCTTTTTTTTTCATTTATACTTTTTGGTTGATATATTTATCTTTTCACTTTTTGTTTCGTTTTATTTTTATTTAGTTTATTTGGTTTATTTGGTTTCTTTATAATTTTCATAATTTTATTTTAGATTTATTTCTTTTATATCATTTTCATGTGAAGATTTTAATTCCATTGCTAATTTTAAACATGTTCAATTTATTTTTATTTTTAATTCCCCTCATATTTTCTTATTTTTATCTTCTTTTATTTTGTTTTTCACTTTTGTGTCAATTTTATTAATTTAATTTAATTTTAATTTATTTTTTATTTTTTCTATATTAATTCATATTTATTATTTTTTGATTTGCATTTCATTTTTATATATTTCATACTTCTTTTCTATTGGCATTTTTTGCCTTCATTTTATTTCATATCTGTTTTGTCTTAATTTACGTCTACTTTTTTATTTAATTTTGTTTATTTGCTATGCATTTTATGCGATAACGATGCATAAATTTTTATTATAGCAATATTTGGTGAAAAAATTTCCCCTATTTTCATACATGTATTTTATGTTTATTGTATTGCTTTATTATTGCATTCTTATTTGGATTTCATTTATATATATATATATATATATATATATATATATATATATATATATATATTATTCTATATATATATATATATTATTCTATATATATAGTAAAATATATGAATATATATATTAATATGATAATATATATATATTTATAATATATATATTATTATATTATAATATATATATTATAATATATATATATATATATATATTAATATACAAATATATATTATATATATATATTATAATAATTTATATATATTATAATATATATATGTATATTATGATATTATAATATAATAATATACATATATTATAAATATATATATATGATATATATATATTATAATATATATATTTATATACACTGTTAAATATAAGAGACAATGAATGTTTATTATATTTAATCATGAGCCGTTCTAAACATCGTATTTTGGCTTAATTTCAGTTGAAAATAAAGACAAAAGTTTTCCAACATTTGGATAATTATTTATTACGTTGGTTCTAAGCTTTCGGCTGACATGCTGTAGAATTTTGTTTTTATTTTCAACTGAGATTAAAGTCAAGATACGATGTTTAGAACGGCTCATGAGTAAACAGATTAGACAGTCATTATCTTTTATATTTGACAGTATATATTTAGAAAATTTGGTGGTACCGCGATACAATAATATATATATATATATATATATATATATATATATATATATATGGTTAGGTCTTGATCATTTATTGGCAGCAAACGACTTGCATATGGTCAAGGAATGAGTCCAGCAGATATAGAAAAATAGAAAACAGTGTAAGGCAAGTATGTGTTTTTTCACCGGATTCACTATATATCGACGCACATCTGTGAGATCTAGAGGTGCTAATAGGATTCTTCATTGGTGGTCACAATCTTGACTATATATTATATGCAGATCACACAGTGCTGAGAGCAGACACGGAAAAACAAACATGAATATCTCCTACAGAAAGTAATGAAGGAAATCCTGCAGAAAGGTCTGAACCTAAACTACAAGAAAACTGAATGCATGGTCATCAGCAAAAGAGGAGCCCAAAATACCAACTCTAGACTGGAGATACTAAAATCAAGCAGGTACGTAAATTTAAATACCTGGGAAATGTTCTAACAGAGAACAGAATGTGAGGCACTGAGATCCGAAGACAGATTGACATGGCCAAAATCAGCGTGTTAAGAGAGAAGAAAATTTTATTGGAAACAAATAAAACAGTACTGGATAGCTATAAGATATCTTTGTATATGACAACGAATACTGAATAATCTCCTCAAAGTTGAAGGAAAGAATCAAAACAACAAAAATGTAGTTCTACTGTAGGTTTCTCAGAATATCATGGACTTAATATGTCAGCAACACTGGGGAAAGAGGGCTTGGAGAATTTGAATCACACAGGGCGGATAGAGGGAAAGAAAGACAAGGGGAAAAACAGGAGGCAGACTTTGGGTGAAATAAGAAGACAAAATTAAGAGCTACAAGAGACAGGAATATGTGGAGTGCCATGATCCCCTCCGCCCCGAAGGGAGACGGTATGTAAAAAAAAAATGAAGATACATAGTCAATGAAAATGAGATGAACCTCAACGAGAGCCGAGAGAAATAACGGCACGGTCTTGAATCATTGACCACACTCGACAGGGATCTTAAATTGATAGCTTTGATCTGTCGGTAATTCTGTTCGCAATGTAGAAGATCTGACAAGAGGCAATATTTCACGTTAGGGGTCCAATCGTTCACCAGTACAAGCACTTTATACAAGAGGGGAACGATAGACGGAAGAGACCCAGCTGCTACTGGTCACTTCACTTCAATTGCCTTAAGGATTTTAGTTCTTTCCCCCTTCATTTAATTAGTTCCTTTTCTCGGACTGGTGTTTGTTTAAGATAATCGGGGCGACGGCACCGTTAGAAAAATATCAACAAATAAACAAGTAAAATTCAATAAAAGCGAATAAATAAAAATGGCTGTATTTATTTATATGTCTTTATTATTAACATGATGAGTTAGAATACATATACCAAGATTTCTACATTAAGTGAATATCTCGGATTGATATATTATATTTCGCTAAATTTTTGTATAATTTACCAACCACAGTTGAGCGATTGCTAGACAATATCATTTACTTAAATTTTCATCATTACATTTGTCCAGCTATGTGCGTTGTGGTGCATTGGATATCGGCTCGGAACTCGGGAGCCGAGTTCGAATTTCAGCTGAATTCATTGCCTTCACTTAAATAACAGAACAGATTGGGTTCTATAGCCTTGGTCGGCAACCAGTCTACTGCAGAATGTAATGACAACCTACTATAGGATAATCTTCTGCCCAGTCAGTCATGTCTCTTTCGAGACATGATCGCCCAAGCGTGTATCACGTATGGCATTTACCTAACTGATGTTCAGATATATGTTTGCGGACGTGCATTGTTTAAATTAATTGATTAAATAGCAGTACAGATTGGGTTTTATTGCCTTGTTTAGCAACTGTCTACCACAGAAAATAATATTAACCAACTGCAGGAAAATCATCTTCCCATTCAGTCAAGTCTCTTTCGAGACATGATCGCCCAAGAGTGTATCACGCATGCCACTTGACTGATTACATCGATCTTTTAATTGAAGAGTAGATCGACCTTTAAGTAGGAGAATGTATTTTAAATCGGAGAATATACCGACCTTTTATTCGGATAATATATCTGTTAAATCATTTGAAATAAGAAATCTGTCAATTAAATGCCATATATAATACACACTTGAGCGATCATGTCTCGAAAGAGACATGACTGACTGAGCAGAAGATTATTCCGTAGTAGGTTGTCATTACTTTCTTAACCTAATAGGTATTTTTAGTATGAAAAATCAAAGCATCAAAGGAATGAAAGAACAGAAATTATGACTAAGTGTAACCATATTAAAAATACCTATTAGGTTCATACTACCATAAATGAAAACGTTATAATTTCTTGTAATTTTAAAAATTGCGCCTTCAAAAATTCCCTGCCACGTGAGCGTTAAAAAAACCACCATTACATGAGCGTTCTTAACAAAAAACGGTAAAATCAGTTATTTCAAATCGCCTGAACACACGACACATGGTAGAAACCTAGGTCGCGTAATAACTAGTTTACAAATGGAAAATATTCAAATGTTCTACAATATAATTGTATTGGACATTTTTTAATCCCAATGTGCATTGGTCTAATTTTATTATGACCAAAAAGTAAATTATTAAACTGGCAATATATATATATATATATATATATATATATATATAATTACTATTATTGTTATTATCAATAATAATGATGATAATAATAATATTGTTAGTTTTTTTATTTTAAACATTGATATCATTCTCTCATATTCTAGAGATTAATATTAATATTATTGTCATGAAACCGAATTGATTATATTTAGAAGAATAAGATATTATTGCCATGAAATTAATTTAAAAATCTAACAATTCAGTTTATTTATTTAAAATACGGTCCCTAAATTTACTATCTTCTATTTGAAAATATTTAACCTGAAGTTCAATCACAGGTCATTTTATCGTCTGGATCGTAAATGCAACATCCTAAAAATGACATCCGCTTTTAAAAATTAATATTGTAAATCTGACTCCCTCTCCCAACAATGAAATGTTTTCTTTCTTCCCCTTTTCTACTCCAATAATCCTTCCGTCTGGTTAAATCGAACCCATTCATTTTTGTAAACCAATTCGATCTCATGATTTGAATAATTTTTTAAGTATTCATGATATAAATTATCACGAAACTATTTATAAAATTTTCCAATTTATTTTCATATATAAAATTTTCTCATTTGAGAACAGCATAAAAAACTGTAAAAAATAATTAGTATAAATCATTATTATATAATATAGGTAGTGAGGACATATTTATTCATCAATAAAATTACCTTCCAAATATTGCCCGGTTGAAAGAAAAATTTGTGTGATTTGTAAATGAATTTAATGTTCTAAAACCTGAGGATACTGGGTTAAACTGGGTTAAGATTTGTTATCACTTGATATCTATTGAAAGCCATCTGCTCTTCTCAAATTGCGCACTCTTAAAGGGTCAATAATAATGAAGATGAAAATTATTTCCTAAATTCATCAGATGTAATAATAATAATCTTAATAATAGCAATAATGCTCATAATAAAATGATATTAAAAACATAATGCAAACAGAAGATAATAATATGATCGCTAATATTAAGTTTGTATAAATCAATGAAATAACATTTTGACACACCTTTGACAATTATCCAGTTTTTGCATGCGTAAATCTTCTCAGCAATAAAGAATAATAAGGAAAATGTCATACAGTATAAGAAAGAAACAAACAAACACAGAAAGAAACAAATAAAGAAAGAAAGCAAAAAGAAATAAAGAAACGCGGGAAAGTAAAGAAACAAACAAGCAAATAAACACATATAAAACAGTGTAGAAAAAAACGGCAGTAAGAAATATGAGCAGAGGAAAATAATATGAAATAGAGAGAAAGACAGAGATATAGAGAAAGTAAAAGACAAAAGAGAAGTGAAACAAGGAAATAATTGATATGAGAAACAAAACAATAAATATAAAAAAAACAATAATTCTTTAATGTTTTTGCTATAAGAATTAATTATTCCCAAAGATATACTAATAGCAATACTAGTGGATATCACAGAAAGGACAGCGTATCAGAATGTTTCATGTCCTTATTCTAGTTTTTATGACCAACGCTTTTTTAAAACTGCCAGTCGTTCACACGTTTTATTTTCATGATATTTACACCTTTTCTGTCGTTAAAAGGACAAAGTAACGTTTAGACACATAAAGTTTGCCTCAAAGTACACGGACAGGCGCCTGTGAAATTGTATATTTACGTAATAACAAAGGCGTAATTTAATGAAACATTTACACTCAATTACCTATAGCATCTTTATTCACGTAAAGTGTTTCATACAAACATTTATCAAAAAATGTTTAAAATTCTTTTTCTATTTTTTTTTAATTACCATGATTTGAGCCAATATTTTATTTGGCCTTCAGATTACTACATTAATGTAAAATTTTTCAGCGTTAATTAGAAATAGTTTATTCATCAGTCAGTTAAGTGCCATACGTGATACACGATTGGGCGATCATGTCTCGAAAGAGACATGACTGACTGGGCAGAAGATTATCCCGCAATAGGTTGCCATTACTTTCTGCGGTAGAGAGGTTGCCAGCCGAGGATATAAAACCCAATCTGTGCTGTTATTAAAACCATAACTGGAGGGAAGAGACGAATTAATTTTCGTGTCCCTGAATGCAAGGAATTCAACTGGAATTCGAAATCGATTGATATGATATCAAGCATGATATCCTTATTCATATTTTGCCTACATTTAATTCATTTAAATTTAGTTGGTTAGTTGATTTTGTTTAACGGCATGTTAAACGTGTTAAACAAAATTTTGTCATTAAACTATGGATAGCATTTTTTTCCTAATTTTATGCTTTCAGCATATATTCTGCACATAATTCTATACTGTCAGGGTAAAGGTATGTTTATTTTTTTAGATATAAAATCAATTGTTGCTCATTTTATTTTAAAAATATAATGTTACTTTTTGTTTTGGTATTCAGTATTTGCTCAGCTTCTATCACCCCTAGTCAGGACGAACGTGAGAACAACCACAGCCACGGCGTGGTACCACAAAATCTCCAAATTCCTGATCAGAGGCCTTGATGCCGGATGTAGTTTATCGTCCTGACCATGGAAGTCTAAATTTGGGGAATCATAATGCATCTTTGTTTCTCGAAAGTTGGTTAGCCAACTTTTTGATAATGTTTATTCTACAATAAAAGAAAGTTTCTGATTTTGAAGCGATTTTTTTTTTCAATATATATATTCATCATATCACTCCGAGCAAAGCGGTAATGCCACTGATGTGCAGGGGGTTACATAAGTGTAAAAAGATTAATTAGAAGAGAGTGAAGAGGAAGACGAACCAGTTAGAAAGGAGCAATAGACGGATGAGAATGCAGGTGTGATGACAGTTTCAAGGGTGGAGAGAAAGGAAAGGATATTCGGCGTGGGGAAAGAACTAGAATCAAGTGATTAATAGATGAGTATTGACATTGCATTTAAAATTTCTGGAGGTTGTAGCCGTCAGGAAAGCAAGAATATGCAAGAATATATATATATATATATATATATATATATATATATATATATATATATATATACACCTTTTTGCTTGCATAAATATGTAAATAAATGAGAGTTTATTTATATCAATATTTACTAATATTTAATTCCACTCCCCACAAAAAGATATCATTTTTGGAGGGTTTACTGTTATTCTAAGCTCAGTACCTGGAGTCGGGATCCTATACCAGGCAATACCTCTCAATCAAGAGGGGAAGTATTCATCAATTGTGTGTGAGGTGTCATCAAAGAAAAAATCTCGAGGGGCTTCAGAAATGTTTAGTCGCATACCAATTGCGCGTGTTCTCCCACGTTAAAGTAAAACTTGCATAATATTCCGTCCAAATGGCAGCACGTAAAAAATCCTTTTTCAATATTCATAGGACGGGTCACTTATTGAGAATCGAATTCACGAATCAAAATCTCCTGTGATTGCTATTTATTATCCCACCATGAATTGACCCTAAAAATTATTTATGCAAATATTGTTGCTTATACTTGAAATATGCCTAAACATCAAACATTGTAAAGCGAAATTTCAAAGTTATAACTAAGATGATGATAAAGATGTCATTCCGATATCTATAAATTTAGAAACAGTCTACAAATTTTTATATTTATTGATTTATAAATCTATTTTAGAGCAGAATATTACTCGGAATTACATTTCTTCTTTTTAATCCGTCTTTGATTTATGTATAATATAAATTCATTTTAATTAACATTTGACAAGAAATTTGAGAAAATATAAAATAACAATTTTTTTTTAAAGTCGGATGATGATGATTAAATTATTATTGCTACATTGCTATTGAGAAACAGACAAGAAGTAAAAAGGAAAAAGAAATTTCTGAAGCATCAAAATTACAAGTCAATTGAAGGAAAAGAAGACATGTTCTGGTTGTAAGCGGATGGTGGAGGGTAAAGCCGGCTTTGAAAGGAATCGAAAATAATGGTTTTGACAGCAATGGGCGACAAGGCTTCTATCGTGGCTCAACATCTTAGAGAATATCCGGGTGCATAGTTCTACGTGTTGAAATATCTCGTGACCCCAACCTGTGCGAAGCGGGGGTCAAGTCAAGATGAGCCTAGTGATTGTTTTAATCAGATCTGGATTCTGACGGTGCCTGGGGAATGGCGGTCCGAAGATCAGAGGCGAAGCGGTGACAGGCAGAGAGGAATTAGAAAATTAGAAAAGTGTTCAGAATTGGGTAAAAAGAAGCGTGGACAATGTGAAGTTAATCAACCGAGATAGATAATGGCAGGAAATGAAGTGTTCGAGGCAAACAAGGCTGGATAATAAAAAAGTGAGAACGTTTATAAAGAAGAAGAAAAAGAAGAAGAAGCAGAAGAAGAAAAAGAAGAAAGAAGAAGAAAAAGAAGCAGAGGAAGAAGAAGAAAGAAACAGAAGAAAGGAACAAAGGAAGAAGATGAATAAAGGAACAAAATAATAAAAAGAAGAAAAAAGAAAAAAGCAGAAGAAGAAAGAATACGAAGAAGAAGAACAATAACAACAAAGAAAAAGAAGCAGAAGAAGAATAAGAAAGAAAGAAAAAGAAGCAAAAGATGAAAAAGAAGAAGAAAGAAACAGAAGAAAGGAACAAAGGAAGGCGGAAGAGGAAAAAAGGAACAGAAAAAGAAAAAGAAGAAATCAATGAAATAGGGAGAAAATGAAAAGGAAAAGAAGAAACAAGAAAAATCAAAAGAAAAAAAAATGGGTGAAGAAACGATGAAAGGTGGAAGATGAAAAAGGAACAGAAGGAAACGAAAAAGAATAAAAACAATCAGAAGGAAGGAAGGAAGGAAGGAAGGAAGGAAGGAAGGAAGGAAGGAAGGAAGATGAAAATGGTAAGAAGAAGAAGAAAAAGAATAGGAAGAAGAAGAAAGCAATAAAAGAGGAAAATGAAAAAAGAAACATAATATGTAGAAGACGCTGAGGAATGTAAAGAAGATGAAAAAGAAGAAGAAAGAAACGAAGGAGAGGGAAAATGAAGAAAAGAACAGAAAAAAAAGAAACTTTGCAGCTGGAAATAAAGAAAGACTATTTGTATAGATAAAAAGAATAAGAAAGATTGAAGAGAATTAGGAAATCATAGAGAAAGAAAAAAAAAGTAAGAGTTTTAAGGGAAAAGTAAAAAGAAAGAAACGGAGCACATAAGAAAATATAATAGAAGAAGAAGAGTTTATAAAAAAGAAGAGGAAAGTGTAAGGCCTGAGTAAAAGCAGACGTAGAATAAGAAAATAGTTGAATAAGTTAAGAAAACCCAGTTAAGAATCATCGGCATGACGGGAGATCGGTTGTCGGGTAATAAAAGAATGCAGAATGATGAAGAAATCGAGTAGAAAGAAAGTCCAAATAAAGTGAGTATCGCAACGAAATCCGTCTTTCTCTGCATCATCCGCTTTTCAAATGGCCAAGAATCTTAGATCTGATAGTATAATGAATCCTCTTAAGGGAGATATCGGTAACATCACAACAAAATAACGGCAATGATATTAACAATATGAGCACCAAAAACGAACTTTTCTAAAATTCAAAATACTCGGGGATTTAACGAAAATTTTATTTTGAAAATGCTGTTGGCTATTTTGACAAATGTACGAACAAATGAAAAAGCGAAGAGCAAAATTCATTAATAGTATCAGATATCATTGAGAAGGCAAGAAAAGAAAAAACCAAAAAAAAAAGATATTATCGTAACGGATACTTGATCAAACACATTCTTTATGGTAGCAAGTTTTACGGTTGACTAAAATAGGAAACCCTGTTGGACCATGGAGACAATATGCTGGGTCGAGCCACTCCAATTTTAACTATCGGATGGTGGGGGGCTAGCGCTCATGCCGACGTTAGATCTACTACGCCCATCGACCATCCCTCTTTCGTTCGCGACTTTTCAACTTAGCTACAATCCCTATTTACGTTGAAATTTTGTACGACCTCCTCACTGTCTCCGAAAAGTGTCGTCACCTTTTACCCTTCCATAGAAGTAAAATATCAAAGATTTTAAATTTATACAAAGATTTCCGATTGTCACGAAGAACAGGCGGCTTGACTTGTAATCGAGAACCAAGGCCGCGTACATAGCCTCTCTAGAAATTTGGGAAGCATAGCCTCTTGACCTTTGGCACATGGCTTCAATTATTTCTGACTCCTTTCATGATTAACAATTAGTCTAACAGACTTTTCACAGTTCAGTCTACCAAAAAAGAGTTATGGGAGAGAGGTTTAACTAAGTTTCTATTCACCCGATGTATTCTACGTCAGCCAGTGATATTTTGTAAAGATAACTGTTGAGGCCGAGTGCAGAGAAAATTGGGTTCATGTACTTCAATCAGACAGTTTAGTGCAATATTTAATACACGCTTGGTCGCTCATGTCCGAAAGAGACATGACTGACTGAGCAGACTTTCCAGCACTAGGTTTCCATTACTCTCTGTGGTAGACTGGTTGCCAACCAAAGCTAGTGAACCCAAAATGTCCTAATATTTAACCCACAGCTGGAGGGAGAAGCGACGGATTAATATTTTCACAGTAATATATGCGTGAAAGTAAAAGTAACGAATTCGACGGAAATTTGAACTCGGCTCAGCGATCTCTCGTTCTGTCTTCGAATTCATGAGACATGATCGTCCGAGCGTATATCATGCATGGCATTTAACTGTCTGTCTGTCTGTCTGTCTGACTGGCTGACTTATATGTATATAAAATATGCATCTGCCTTATTTTTCAAGCAAATAATTTAATGTATGATTGGCAGTAAGATGAAAAACTCAAGAAGCAAAATTACAAATACCAAAGGCAAGTATGGACTATATATATATATATATATATATATATATATATATATATATATATATATATATATATATATATATATATATATATATATATATAGGAAGAATATTAAGAAACAGAAAAATTTCTTTAGAGAAAAAGAAAAAAGTACTGATGTGCGTTGTGGTACAGTGGATATCGACTCGGAACGAGAAGCCGGGGAGCCGAGTTCGAATTCCAGTTGAATTCATTGTATTCACTTACGCGCAAATACCCTTGGGAAAGGTATTAATCCGTCTCTTCCTTCCAGTTATGAGTTAAATAGCAGGACAGATTGGGTTCTATAGCCTTGGTCGGCAACCAGTCTACCGCAGAAAGCAATGGCAACCTACTAATCTTCTGCCCAGTCAGTCATGTCCCTTTCGAGACATGATCGCCCAAGCGTGTATCACGTATGGCACTTAACTGACTGACTGATGTGTTAAGTAACATCGGTCTTCGTGTATGGCATTGAATTCTGAAAAATCTCATCAAAGATTTAAACAACAAAATGTTGAGAATATTCTGAACGTGTCATTTGAAATTTCCAGGGCATATAATAAGCAAAGTGGGCTTAGAAAATTCGTCATCTTGAAGGTAAGAGGGACAGAGGAAAGAAAATCATCTCCTACTTTACGAACTCAGGGATGGCCAAAAAAAAAATGAAGGATTAGGAGAGATAAGAAAAGACAAACTTTACTAAGTGCGGTAAGAAGAAGAAAGTCTACGTTGAGTTTAGAATGAGAATACTTTTGTAAATTTTTCAATTTTCAAAAGCGCAATGGACACACACACACACACACACACACACACACACACACACAGACAGACATATATATATATATATATACACTCACACGTGGTTATAAAAGGTATATTTAGGCAGGGAGTATTCATTCAAACAAGTTTGATTAAAAGGAACCGACAAGTTCTGTCTATTTCATATTTTATTATATTTTTACATTTTTCGCGTATATTGTGATCGAAGATATATATATATATATATATATATATATATATATATATATATATATGTAATGTATGTATATATATATATATACATATTTCACATATATATATATATATATATATATATATATATCCTATTTGACAAACTCTTATGCCTGCTGAAATTAAAGGAACAACATTTGTGTAGTTAAACTCATTCACTGAGAAGCTACTTAACCAGTATTCCAAATGACCCGATTAAATACTTAAAATAAGTTTTACTTTTATTTTTTAGCTCTTACGACACTGGTCGCACTACTGAGAAGCGACGGTCTGCTTCATGCTTCAGTGAAATATTCAAGGCGAGAAAATTGAACTTAAGCATGAAACAGACTGTCGCTTTTTGGTGATGACCTGACCAATTTCATATTTATATATGTTTTATCCTTGATATTTAGCATGTATTTCATAAACACAGCATGCATTAATATATATTTTATCTTATATATATATATATAACACACACACACACACACACACACACACACACACACATATATATATACATGCACGATATCGGGGTGGAGATAACGAGTCCCGATATCGAGCACTTTGCGGTAAAAACCTGCTTACCTGTAAAAAAAATGCTTTTACCCGTAAAAAAAATACCTTTGCCTGAAAAGGTATCAATTTTAGCGCCAAAAACGATCACAACTCAACACTATATATATATATATATATATATATATGGAGAAAGAATGATAGAAAGATCAGAGAGCTAAAGAGAGTGATAGAGAGAAAGAGAGAGAGCAAAAGAGGGAGATAGATAGATCGAGAGAGAGAGAGCGAGAGAGAGAGAGAGGGAGGGAGGGAGAGAAAGTTAGATAAAATGTAGTTTTAATGTATGGCTGAAATGCACAGTATCAGGGATAGAGCCTATGCAAATATAAAATATAATAAGGAACACCCAGCAAGCGATTTGAAAGAATTGGTAATCTAGGAAAAGCCATCCCTTTATTCTGAAATCCATTAAATACGTCTTCATTTAACCCGATTAAAAATTGGTAAATCTTAACCGATGAGATTAAAAGAGACACATACACATTATTTGCTGGCAATCATATTTGAAGAATAATTGACAAGTTATTTTAAAGTCATTTCTGCTTGATATGGTTTCATTGCTCTCTTGACCTCTATCTCATTATCAGCGATGAATCTGTCAGTTAAGTACCATATGCAAAATACGCTTGGGCGATCATGTCTCGAAGGAGACATGACTGAATGGAAAGAAGATTATCCCACAGTAGGTTGCTTTCTTCGGTAGACTGGTTGCCAGCCAAGGCTATAGAACCCAATCTGTCCTGTTATTTAACACATAAATGGAGGGAAAAGACGGATTAATACCTTTCTCAAGGGTATTTTCGCGTAAGTGAATGCAAGGAATTCAACTGGTATTCGAACTCGGGTCCCCGATTTGTAGTTCCGGGCCGATATGAGCGATAAAACATACATACATAATGGTCATCTACTTTTCAGCGGTCCAGAGTATGGCGGTAAACTGCATCCGGCAGCAATGCCTCTGACTAGGAGATTGTGAGGAACATGGAACTACCTCTTATTGCTGTTGTTCTCAGGTTCACTTTGACCCGGAGTGTAAGGACCCGTTAGGGTTCCAGCTATAGACAAATAGTTTATCCCCAAATTGGTGTCAAATCACTTTGAAAGTATAAAAATAGACTTTTATAGAAATATATACCAAAGAAAAATATTAACAATAATAAATTTTTGAAGAAAACAATTATTACCATAACACATTACTGAATGGGAAAAAAAATATTGCCATAATACATTTTTGAAGGGGAAAAAACTGTTACCAACAATACATTTTTGAATACAAAACTTTTAATTTTTAAATAAAACTAAATCTGACTAAATCAACCTTCTCATTATAACCGAACATTAAAAAAAGAACCTTAAAATATCTCCTTTTTGGCATAAAATAACTCACAGAGGTTGATATGCCGATAAACAAAACTCACTCACTCACTCTACTTTTCAGACTATCATGACCATCGCAGATGAAAAATCATTAATTGAATGCTGAATATGGTGTCTACCATGGAACCGATAGTGACTCTTGTGACCGTTGATGGCTACATATTCTTTGCCGTCTGCGCAACATGCTTAGTCTGTCCGATTCTTTTTACACTCTTTTCTCACACTCTACTCATGTAAAAGGTCCTGCAATGATGAAGCTGTTGATTGTGCATCAACGTCACTTGAGAGATGTTTATGAAGAACTGCATTTGATGGATACCATCTGCCGCCCTTCTGACGCATAAATTGTAGGAAACTTGCTCTCCTATACATACTACCCTATTAGTCTTTGTCCAAGTTATGAATTATTTGCGGAATGATCACTCTTTGGATTATTCAGCCAAAGCTTTTATCCACGGGGCCATGTGTTCTTGGGAACAAAAGCAATAAAAATGAGGCCAACAGTTCGAACAATGTAAATAATGTAAATATTAGTAGATCATAAGGCTGTCTAAGAATTTCAAATGCAAAAACATGATAGAATTTAACAACCGATCCCGAGGATTTATTTTTCTTATTTTATATCTGATTTCAAATGATTTAACAGATACACTCGTCTATTAAAGTTCGATGCATTCTTCGATTAAAAGGTTCAAATATAAAATTAAATTTTAAAATATGTTACCACAGAAATCAACAATATATATATTTGAACATAAGTCAGTCAGTTAAGTGTCTTGCGTGATACGGGCTTGGTCGGTCATGTCCCGAAAGAGACATAACTGACTCGGCAAATTTTCATGCAGTAGGTTACCATTACTAAGTGCATTAGACTGTTTGCCAACTAAGAATATAGAACTCAATATGTTCTGCTATTTAACCCATAGCTGGAAGGAGAAGATACGGATTAATACCTTTTCCAAGGGTATTTGCGCGTACATGAATGTAAGGAATTTAACTGGAATTTAAACTCGGCTCTAATCAGTTAGTCAGTTAATTGCCATACGTGAAACACGCTTGGGTGATTATGTCTCGAAAGAGATATGACTGTCTGGACAGAAGATATTCCAGCAGTAGATTGCCATTACTTTCTGCGGTGAACTAGTTGCCAACCAAGGCTATAGAATTCAATCTGTCCTGGTATTTGACCCATACCTGAAGGGAAGAGATGGACTAATACCTTTCTTAATGGTATTTGCGTGTAAGTGAATGCAATGGATTTAACTAGAATTCGAACACTGCTCTCCAATTTCTCGTTCTGAACCGATATCCATTGCACCACAACGCACATCCAACACCTTTAGTACTGCGCTTAAATGTGTAAATTAGAGGTACGAAAGTATAAAGGTCATCAGAACCATAGCCGCGAAATCTTTTAGAGAAAGGCACAGAGAAACTAGAGTATGGCAGTCGAGAAGTAAATGAAGCTTAGATGCCATGTCTGGACAGAAAGCATTTCAAATGCTTCTTTGGATTTTATTATGAATCTCTAAATACATATCAGAAACCGGGTCAGATGTAACAAAAAAATTCAATACATGGACGGATGGTAGACTTCTACAGATATATGATAGATTCTAGTAAGAAATATTCTATCACACGAAACAGTAAATCAGTATTCTTCGCAGAAGACTTATTTGATAGATATACTCCTGAGACAAGACTGACTGGACAGAAGATTTTCCCACAGTAAGTGGCCATTACTTACAGCTGTAGACTAGTTGCCAACCAAGGCTACAGAAGCAAATCTATCCTGATATTTTACCTACAGCTGGCTGTAAAAGAGACTGATTGATACATTTCCCAAGGGTATTTGCGTGTAAGTTAATACAACGAATTCAGTTGGAATTCGAACTCGGATCTCCGATTTTTCGTTCCGATATCAAATTCCCCGCAATTCACATCCTAGGTAGAACACTGCACAACGCTAAACCTATTTTCAGCACAATTATTGATTGCGCTTGTGACACAACACAGATTTAGCGGACGAGAGATCAAACGAGCTTCAGGTTTTATATACGAGTATTTCTCTCCTAGAATGAGAAAAAAAAAAGAGGGCCGTTACCTAATCGCGCATCTGGACACCAACTCAGATATTTTATTGTGCCCGGGTAATATAGATATTTGTTGGAATTTGGCACCTATTACAAACGCATCTGTCCTTTGCGAGATGACAAGCTACCCTCCTCCATAGAAGAAAAATTGTTTCAACTAATTTAAACGCCGACAAATCGTACGTGTGTCAGATCGTACTGGGTTACGGATAATTGGTAGGTAAGTCTGTGGAAAAGAGAGGTTGTTGACTACTTTATATAAGACTGATACTGTTTTGTTTTTAAAGAGAGACAATTGGACAGATAAATTCATAAACATTAATCTTATGTATGAGGCTGGTAGATAAAATTTTCTTCGAAATTAGTTTTTAGAATAAATGAGAAATCTTATATGGGTGTTTTTTCTATACATACATTAAATATTTATGAACATGATTTTTGTTAATCCATAATTATGATCACAACGTATACATAACATCTTATTCGGAAATAGTAAAAATAAATAATGAAAGACATACATTCTACATGAAGTTAATAAATATTCTGTTCAATTCATGCTAAGTACAGACACACACACATACACACAGTGTGTATGTGTTTGTGTTTGTGTTTGTGTTTGTGTGTGTGTGTTTAGGTGTGGAGAGAGAGATATTAGGATCTGATTATACGCTGGACTTAAGTTTCTAGACATATACCAGCCATTAACGAGCCATGTTAATATCTCAATGAAACTATACCGCAAATCGATATCATATTTATTAAAGGTTACTAAAAGGATAAATATTTAAATTCTTTCTTGAATGACAAAGAAAAATACTCAGTTTCATGTCTAAATAAAATTAAAAAATTCAATTCTTCCAAAACGAAGCTGCTGTCAATTAACCACCACATACGACCACACCTTCCTCCCATTAGCATGGAACAGGCATGCCTCCCAGAGAGTAAAACACTACGCCTGCTTGGCCTGACACTCTCAGCGGACCTCAAGTGGAATGACTATATCGAATCCATTGCTAAATCCGCTGATATGAAAGTTGGCTCTCTGTGCAGGGCCTGGAAATTCTTTCCGCCTGAATCTATCCTGCACTTATACAAATCTACCATCCGCCCGTATTTTGAATACTGTTGCCACATCTGGTCGGGTGCCCCTACTATTTTCCTCGGGCTTCTTGACAAAATACAGCGAAGAATCTGTAACGTGATTGATATCGACTTAGCTGACCGCCTCCAGTCACTCTCTCACCGGCGTGACGTGGCTTCCCTGTGCCTCTTCTATAAATACTTTCATGGCTTCTGCTCTGATGAACTTAAATCACTGGTGCCAACTAGGTGTGAGTTTGCACGAGATACTAGATTGGCAACCAGGTCCCACCCTTTTACAGTGAAACCGATGAGATGTAACCGCAATTTCTACTCCAACAGCTTCTTTTCTCGCACTTCCCGCCTGTGGAATTCCCTTCCGCATGCTTGCTTCCCAGACGGCTATAACCTCCAGTAGTTTAAATGTAAGGTCAATAGACACCTCCTAACACACTAACCCTCCCATTCTCTTCAACTCTCCCCCTATGTACATCCTAAGTCGTCTATCGCTCTGTGTAACCTCCTGCGCTATAGTGGCAGTGGAATGCCTTGCTTGGGGTGACATGATTAAAAAAATAAAAATAAAAAATATTGCAGATGTACACTTGAATAACAAGATTTTTATTATTGTTTTATTATTGATTAAATATTTAAAATTCGGTCTTTCTTATAAATTTAGATCTTTCTAAATATTTAAATTGAATTGTTTTTATTTTCGAAATACTAGTATTGGGAAAGATATTTTGTTCTTGTTAATTTGAAATATATTATGCAAATTAAATTTTCACTTTTCATATTAAAAATAATTAAAATTAAAAGTTGTTTTGGTTACGGTGGATAAACAAAAATGCAGTTGATAAGTTCATACTATATATATATATATATATATATATATAATCATATCACCCCAAGCAAGGCATTTTACAGCCATTGTTTTGCAGGGTGTTACAAAGGAGGAAAGTTACAAATAAATTGTGTTATATAGGCTTGATAAAAAACCTCGTTTAGACTGGAGGCTATTCGTGGTCGAGAGGTCTAAGACGTTACCAGATCAAATGGTAGCTTCCCCTATATAGATAGGGGTCGAAGGGCACACATTTTCGAAATAAAAATTTATCGTTAATAATCAGGCCGGTAGATATAAATATATAATACAGTTTCATTAAAAACAGAAAATCTACTTAAATACGAATATCGATAAAAAATAATGTTCAAACAATTCATTTCAATTTGTCGGTTGCTGATAACCAAGTTTCTTTAAAATTCGTTGATTTTCGTAACATGTTTACATTTGTTGATATTACGATACATTTCAGAGCAGATATGTTTGTTTACGATGGATCGAAAATTGTGTTATATAGGCTTGATAAAACCTCGCTTACACTGGAGGCTATTCGTAGTCGAGAGGTCTAAGATGTTACCAGATCAAATGGGAGCTTCCCCTATATAGATAGGGGTTGCAGGTTCGAATCCTGCTGAATAGCGCATATTTTCGTAATAAAAATTTATCGTAAATAATCAGGCCGGTAGATACAAATATATAATGCTGATTCATTAAAAACAGAATATCTACTTAAATACGAGTATCGATAAAAATAATGTTCAAACAATTCATATATATATTTATCGATTTTCTGCACTGTTGTAAGAACTGCAAACTTGAAACTTCTGAATATCGTTTCTTATGTCTTTGTCTGTGAGTGTATCAAATTTGATTAAAATCGGACCACTCCTTCTATAACCCGATATTTTCGATATTTATCGGGGTACTTCGACACAAAACCGAGCTAAGAACACTTGCGGATGCTTATCATACAACTGTGTAAATTTTCAAGAAAATCAGTTCAGCCGTTTCGGAGTCTGTAGGTAACAGACACACACACACACACGCACAGAGACAAAGTTCCATTTATAAATAAGTTTATATATATATATATATATATATCCAACTGATGTCAAATCAGTCGGGTTTCAATCCTGGCAATCAGATGTCTAAACGTACTGATAAGCTGTGATACAGTCAAAATAGGACTGTCTGTGTATGACTATTTAAATTTAGTTGCAAAACAGTCGCTACTCACTGTTCTTTACTCAGTGTTCTGCAGCAATTGATTGAACACTCTTGGCTACTGGCATTTGTTCACTTTGTGTATATAACACGCTAACATTTTTCTTTCTCCAACGTGTGCCGATAGTTTAGAGCTAAAAGCTCCGATTGATATAAAATCGGTCGGGTTTTATTCTTGGTTAGAAGCAATCGAACGTCTAACCGTACTGATGAGCTGTGATACATCTAAACAGGATTGTCTATGGGTGACTATATATATATATATATATATATATATATATATATATATATACATTGTTTAGCATTTTCTTCTTCGATTTATGTATTGAGCACATTGATGTTGCTACCATAAAGCGGCCAGTTTGTGCCATCATTGTTTTTCCACACACACACACACACACACACACACACACACACACACACATATATATATATATATATATATATATATATATATGTATGTATGAATATATTTAAAAGCAGTATCCTTGGTAATTTGTTAGGGTAATCCCACGGGGGCGTGTAATCCGATGAGAACTATTAGAACTGTTAGAATTTTAGAGAGTAATATAATACAAATAAATTGGACAAATTTATAAATCCATTGGTGATATTTTTTTTCATGAATATTCAAAAAATATTCAATTCATCAAATCGATTTTTTTAAATGTAGTTTTATTTTTGTTTGAATCTGTTGGAACCATTTAATAATATTCGAAGAATCCTTCCACAAATTATTATAATGGGTTTCTTGTATAGTTGGTTTTATCTTTTTAAGTATGTTTTTAGAAATTAAGCCTAATTCTGTTTTGGAAGAATTAATTAACCTAGATTGAAAGTTATTGTCAACTACATTAATTAATTGTCAACTAAATTAATTAATTAAGTTATTGCCAACTGAATTAATTAATTAATCATTCCAGTTTGAATTCCAGTTAAATATATTGAATTCACTTAAGCGCTGCTACCCTTAGGAAAGGTCCCTTTCCTCCAGTTATGGGTTAAATAACAAGGGTAGGCTTTAGGGACCCTTAAAACCAAATCCTAATGAATCTTGATACTCGAAAAGAAAAAAGTCTTCTTCTTCTTCTTCTTCTTCTTCTATGTGCCCTGTCTTTTCAGGACGTAGGCGATCATGGTTCTCCACGTGTCCCTATCCCTTGTGGCTCTTAGTATGTTTGAGCCTGTTGCTCCTGGCAACCCCCGTTCCGTCATCCACCTGATCAGACCCTGCAAATGTTATCCGCTGCCTTCCTCTGTCTCCCCTTCCTTCTATCTGACCAGTCAGTATCAGGTTCTCCAGACTCTCCTTCCTCTTCCCAGGAACTTCAGTTGTCTCTTCCTGATGCTCAGCATCAATTTCCTTTTTGTTGCCATTCTTTCCAACACCTCCTCGTTGCTTGTATGCTCAGTCCACGATATCCGTAGCATCCTTCTGTAGAACCACATTTCGGCCGCCTCCAGTTTTGTCCTCATTATCGATGATATTGTCCAGCATTCACTGCCGTACTGAAGAACTGACATCACGTAGCAGTCTAGCACTCTTTTCTTCGTTTCTATTGAGATTTTCCTGTGTGTTAGTATTTTGCTCATCTTCTGGAACGCGCCCTTTGCCATACCAATTCGCCTTCGGATCTTCGTGTCGCACTTTCCATCTTCTGTTAGAACACTTCCTAGGTACTTAAATTTTTGTACTTGCTTGATTCTGTTATCCCCCACCTGTATTTGGCATTTTGGGTTGTATCTTTTGCTGATGACCATGCACTCAGATTTCTTAAAGTTTATTTGTAGTTCCTTCTTGTCAATCTCCACTGCTACTTTCTGTATGAGGTCTTGTAGTTTCCTTTCCGTGTCCGCAATCAGCACTGTATCGTCCGCATACCTTATGTTGTTCAGGTTGTGGCCTCCAATAGCAAATCTTGGCGTGTCATCTAGGGTCCTCAAAATATTCTCGCTGTATAGGTTGAACAAATCCGGTGAAAAGACACATCCTTGTCATACGCCTTTTTCTATCTATGTGTATCTATTGAGGTCGTTACCTGTCCGTATGCAGGCCGTTGGCTGCCAGTAGAGATTCTTGATTATTCTTATTTCTCGAAAATGTCGAGGCTGCCTAGCATCTCCATCATTTCTTTGTGTCGTATTTTGTCGAATGCCTTCGCGTAGTAAATGAAGTATAGGTACAAGTCTTTCTTCATTTGTAATGCTCTTTCAGAGAACATCCTAATCATGAATATGGCGTTTCTTGTTCCAGTGTCTTTGACGAACCCGCACTGTTCCTGCCCTTATCTCTGGCCTGATTCTGCTTCTCGCTCTATTAATCAGGATTCTGACAATCAGTTTTGTAATGTGACTCATTAAGCTGATAGTTCTGTGTAGTTTGCACTCGTTTGCACTCGTTTGCACCAGGTTTCTTCGGCAACGCTATAAATATCGACTTGCATAGGTCGTCTGGTATTATTCCGCTGCTATAAATTTCGTTTACTATGTCGGTAATTTTTTCTATGCCATAATCTTCTAAGGCTGTCAGCAGCTCTATCACTATGCCATCTGGACCAGGTCCTTTGTTTCTGTTCATTTTGGCCATTGCAGCTTCCACTTCGGATTTCAGTATTTCCGGTCCATCCATTTCCTTGTGTATTCTCGGTTGTTCTCTCTTGTCGCAAAAGAGATCCTTTATATATTCTCCCCATCTCTGGAGTATTTCCTCTTTCTCTAATACGATTGTTCCTTCTTTGGATTTTATGCATCCTGTTGAGGAGCAGGTTTTTTGTCCTGTCATTTCTCTTATCTCTTTATGCATCTCTGCTTTGTTGTTATTGCTCAGTCTCTCTACTTCTGCGCATTTGTTGATGAGCCATTCCTCTTTGGCTTGTCTGCATTTGTTCCTTATCTCCCTGTGAAGTTTTTTTACTCTGCTCCGTGACTTGGCGTTATTTGTTGTCTCCTTTGCATCATGTGGAGGGTCTCTTCGGTCATCCACTCGTTTTTTCTTCTGCGTCTGATTTCCTTTGGGGCTATGTTGTTCGCTGAGGTCACCATCGCTTCTTTTAGTGAATCCCATTTTGAGTACCCTATACACAAAACTTATATCAAAATAAAAACAACAATAAATTGTTAAAAGAAAAAGGTATTACCAGCAATAAATAAATAAAATTTAGTTAGCAATAAATGACCGGCCGAGGTTGATATGCCATAAAAACAAAACAACCAACCAACCTAACGCAGTAAATACGAGAATTAATACATTATCGTCCAGCCAAAAAATATTTAATGAGAAGAAATCAATGTATAATGAAGCCCTCAAGAAAAGCAATTTCAAGAACGAATTAGTCTACCAAGAATCTTTGAAAAACAAAACTACTAATATAACCACAATAAATTGTAAAAGCAAATTCTTCTCCATCAGCTTCTTATCTCGCATTTTTCGCCTGTGGAATTTACTTGCTTTCCAGACAGCTACAATCTCCAAGAATGTAAATGTAAATTCAATAGTCATTTCCTATCTCACTATCCTGAATCCTCTCTCTCATGCTCACTTCTCCGTCCACTCCACTCTTATCATGTGTTACTCTTCCTTCTCTTACCCACTTCCTGACACCCCCTATAACCTGTCATTCTTTCTCATAACTTTCCTCTTATGTAACCCCCTGCAAACAGTGGCAGTAAAATGCCTTGCTTGGGGCGATATGATTATTTAAAAAAAAGAAGAGAAATAATATATTTTAACACAGTATTCTGCAAGTTGTCCAAAATAAATATCAGCCGATATTTTCTGAAACCAACAGACAAGTACTTTAACCAAAATATATCCCTAAAAATCATTTTCAACATAATGACTCTGAAAATCAGTTATTCTTGCAATAAGAAAATTCAAAATATTAACTCACACATCAACTAGTTATTGAAAGATTTTGCGATAAAGCACAGAATTTAAACTTTCTTGTAATTGTAATAACAGAACCAACTGCCACGTTGAAAACAAATGCTATTCCAATTAAGCAATATATGAAGCAGGCATTTTTCCAGAAGAAGGCACAAAAAAGAAGAAGACATACATAGGGATATCCGGAGAAAGTTGAAACAAAGATTCTATAATCACCGAAATTATTTTTCTAATGCTTCCTTGAAACATCAAACTGATCTATCAAACTATTATTGAAAACTAAAAGACGAAGGACTCACCCAACAAATTAAATGGAAGATCATTAACATGTACAACAACTTCAGGGATAAGTGCAATCTATACTTAGAGGAAAAAAAGTTTAATAATCAATTATAAAAACCCCAGTGAACTATTGAACCAAAGAAATGAACTCATCTTCAAGTGCAGACAGAAAAAATAGACTTAAATTTCTATAACAAAACGAAATTTACACGTAAAAGTTTGATTCGGTCAAGAACTGTAATACGAATTTACTAACATTCGTAATTGTCGAAAACCCCAATCGTTAATTTTAATTGAGATGTAGTTGTACTAACATTATGATTATATATATTAACATTATATTATATATATAGTAGTCATCATATATTAGCATTACATTATATTATATAACTATTAGTCATCCACATACAAGCCTATTTCGCTGTTTCACAGCTCATCAGTGTGGCTAAACACATGCACTTGCTTCTGGCCGGGATCGAAACTCAACCGATATGGTGTCAGTCGGAGTCGATATATATCTATATATATATATATGTAGAAGTTAGTATGTAATTGTATACGTAGATAAGAATGATATTTATATGTATATATGTTTGTAAATTTAAGTAGTGCGTAATTATAATTGTTGGTAAGTGTATAAATTTTATCTTAAATTGTATATATACAGATAAAATATATGTAAGTATATATATATATATATATATATATATATATATATATATATATAGGTAAGTCTGAGTTTGCGATTTTTTATACGTACACATGGATGTATATACATGCAAGTATATACGTGATTAAAAACAAGCGAGTGCGCAAGTAATTGTTTTATATGAAAATGACGTATAATTCAAATAACTTAAAACGGCACTCCAATGTTTTCATATAATACTCTCATGTAATTCCCTTTGAAGTCTCTATACTTTCTAAGCCGTTTCTAAAATATTGGTTCTCTATTATTTTATATTTATAGTATTATTAATTTATTTTATTATTTAAATTTCAAATTTTAAATTATTATTATTTTTAATTAATATTACTTTTACCATTGTTAAAAATAATTATAGTTATTATTATTGTTGATATTTTCATTAGTAATAATGATAATAATATTATGCTTTTTTTTTACTTAAGATTGAATTTTTTATTCTTTATTTTATTATCATTAACATTGTTATCATTCTATTATATTCTAAAGATTAAATATTATTGCCATGAAAAAACATAATTATATTTATACGATGAAAATATTATTGCCGTCGAAATTATTATAAAAATTTAACAATTCAGTTCATCTATTTAAAATAAGGTCTTTAAATTTACATTCCTGTATTTGAAGATGTTTAGCCTAAAGTTCAATCCAAGGTCATTTTATCGTCTGATGTCTAAATGCAACATTCTGAATAGGGCATTCGCACTTAAAAGTCGACATTGTATTTTCCCAACAATAAAATATTTTCTTTCTTCCCTTTCCACCGACTATTCCTTCCATCTGGATAAATCTAGTTTTGGTCTGATGAGTTGAATAAATTTCAAATATTCATCAAATAAATTATCATTAATGGATTTATAGATTTGTCCAATTTATTCTCATGTATTTAGTATTTATACATTACCGGCCCTAATTATTAGGCCACTGCAGTGTTTTAAATAAATGATGTATTTCATACTATTTTTTAGTATTTATTGCCAAGTGAATAATTGTAAATGAAAATAAAATGGTTCTTTTTTAATATGGCACAATGACATGTGCACCAAATGAATTTATAAATATTTAATAATTACCTATATTGCAGTTTCATCAATGAAAGAATGAAGAAAATTTAGGGTGATTCCGACGAAATCATCTTTGCTTCCTTGCCTTGTAAAATTTTGCAAAGTAATAGTAACAAAAAAAACATTCTATTTTCATTTACCAATAAATCCTAAAAATATTATGAAATACGTCATTTCTTAAAAAACAAACAAACAAACAAACTGGGGTAACCTAATAATTATGGCCAATAATATATATATATATATATATATATATATATATATATATATACTATTTTATTCTTTTCAGTTTTCGAGTTTATTCTGATTAGTTTTCACAGTTTTCGGTGCTTAAAAATCGAAAACTGAAAAGAATAAATAACAAATCCAAAGAAATCAAACAAACATCGAAAACCGAAAAGAGTAGATCTTAAACTTATTTATAAATGGAAGTTTTTCTCTCTGTGTGTATGTGTCTGTGTGTGTGTGTGTGTGTCCGTTACCTATAGACTCCGAAACGGCTGAACCGATTTTCTTGAAAATTTACATAGTTGCACTATAAGCGTCTGCGAGTGTTCTTAGCTAGGTTTTGTGTCACGGTACCCCCCCCGATAAATAAAAAAAGAATCGGGTTATAGAAGGAGTGATCTGATTTTAATTAAATTTGATACACTCATAGACAAAGACATAAGAAACGATATTCAGAAGTTTCAAGTTTGCAGTTCTTACAATAGTCCAGAAAATCGATTATATATATATATAAAAGGTAAGATGCTTGTGTGTGTGTCTGTTTATCTGCCTGTATGTCTATTTTTTCAGCCCTTTTATTTTAGTTTTTGCTTCGGGTTTGGCTCTAAGTAGGTATAATTGTAGTTCTTAGTCTCAGCCATGATACCATTTACTCAGAGGACTTATTTAGCCTTCAGAATTCAGTTTACGACGAAAAAGATTTATTTGATATCGATACCAGGAAATCAAAATTTGCCTACATCCATTCATTTTTCTTTCAGTCTACGGTTTCGTTTAATTGGAAACAATTATTGCTTTTTAGTCTTTCGTGCCAACGTCCAAAGAGTCTGAGCTCCAGGACCATGGATTACTTTTAAAGCTTTCATTGCACCCGAGCAACGCCGAGCTATATTGCTAGTATATATATATATATATATATATATATATATATATATATATACAAAATAAAAACAAGGAAAATAAATTTACTCAAATGAATAAATAAATAAATCACACCCGCCAAAATAACCGTTAGAGGGATTATTCACAATGCACCTCTGACCCGTTTATATAAAAAGCCGAGGAAAAACCCAGTATATGATGATTGCGCCTAGCATGAAACAGTCTGTAGCCTCTGAGTGTTGACTTCAATGTTTATATATATCTTCATGTAAATCTTTCAGATATAATATATCAATATCTGCAAACGATTATATATTATCATGTAATTAAAATGAAAAAAATATTGAACAGTAACAATTAAACTATCATTTATTAGACATTAAATTACATCACTTAGTCTCCTCCCTTATTTATTTTGATTTTTACAGTTGGCCATAAAAATAATTAAAAATTTATAAATTTAAAAGAAATCAAAGGATATTTTTTACTTTTGTTTATAAATACGTTTGCTAGTTATGTTTTGCATTTATTTGTGCGTACTAACAGTCGTAGCTCAGCTTTCAGTGTCCTTTGTGACATCATCTTCAAATTTTCTTTATTTATACTTGACTATTAATTTGCATAACATTGCTACACCTCCATGAACCAGGGAGGATATTCCCCCTTGTTTTTTTTTATTTACTACTCCTGATTATTTTTGTATTTAATTATCCTTCCTCTTCTCTTTCTTGTTTCCTCTTTAATGGTAATCTTGGGTTCTCTTCATTTTCTTCTTCATATTTTTCTGCTTTTCAATCTCACTTTCTTCCTGCTCTGTTTCACTTTTAAAAATGTCTGCCTCTTCTTGTTGCTGACTTTTCATTTCCATATCATCCAGCTCATTTCTGCTTCTGAACTGGTTTGCATGTGCCAGAATATATTGTTCTTGTTCCTAACCTTCCATTTTCACATCACCCTGTTCGCTTCTGATTCTGAACTGATCTGTATGGGCCAGAATATGTTATCCTTGCTCCTGACCTTCCATTTTCACATCACCCTGTTCGTTTCTGATTCTGAACTGATCTGCATGGGCCAGTATATATTGTCCTTGTTCCTGACCTTCCATTTTCACATCACCCTGTTCGTTTCTGATTCTGAACTGATCTGCATGGGCCAGAATATGTTGTCCTTGTTCCTGACCTTCCATTTTCACATCACCCTGTTCGTTTCTGATTCTGAACTGATATGCATGGCCAGTATATGTTGTCCTTGTTCCTAACCTTCCATTTTCACATCACCCTGTTCGTTTCTGATTCTGAACTGATATGCATGGGCCAGAATATGTTGTCCTTGTTCCTAACCTTCCATTTTCACATCACCCTGTTCGTTTCTCCTTCTGAACTGATCTTCATGAGCCAGTATATGTTGTCCCCTTTTTCTCAAGTATAGTAGTGTTGTGTCCTTTTCGCATCAGGAAGTTTGCTTCTTCTAGATTCGCCTCTTTATTCTTTCTATATCATACCTTTTCTTTTGTTGCAAAGGATACAATTATGAGGCTATGATTTGTCTTCTCATTAATGCTGAAGCGCTCTTTTTTTCCGCATGTGGAATGGATCTGTAATTGAGGAGCATTTTTGGTAAATATGCATCTAGGTTTTTAGTAAGAATGTTTTCAATCCCATTTACACCATTTGTAACATTTTTTGCAATGCCATTAGATTGTGATTAATATGGTACTATCTTGTATGGGAGGCATTGATTTTGTTTTAACTACTTACCTAATTTTCTCATCGCAATATTCGGGTGCTTTATCAGTGACTATTGTCTGTGATACTTCATCCTTGAGAATATAGTTATTAGTATTTGCTTATTTGTGGTGGCTTTTCTGTCTCGTACTCTGTCAACTTCTGGCAATTCTGAATATGAGTCCACAAATACTAAGGTTAATCCCTTATCTCTGATATGCGCGTGATCCATGTCGAACCTAATCCATGGCTCTGCTTCCTTGGACCATGAGTGAATATTTTATTTGTTGGAGTAGCTATCTATGTTATATTTTTTGTTATTCTGTCATCGGGTGATATGACTTCTTTTGATATTTGATATTCTAAATATGATATCTTCTTAGAGTCAAAATTACATTTATCTTTGTTTATGGTCAAGCCTGCCTTTTTGATTCTCATTAAAATTTGCTCAGTTTTGAATTTTAATTAGTTCTTGCCCCTACACTTATATCGTCCTGGTATATCATCATATATTTTTTTTATTTTTCCTATGAAAACTCTTTTAATTTCTTTTTGAAGAATATGGCAGGAGGAATTTTATCCCAAACGGTAGATCAATTTTTGCAAAGTACTCCATTTTTGTTAACACGTTTCGATATTTGTTAAAGGAAACGAGTTTGCACATATCTGGTTATTTACTATTATTTTGTAATCACCATATATCCTTAAATCTCCCTCAAGTTTCTTCATCAATAGCATCGCTAGTATCGGTGACGCCCAATTACTACCACCTGAAGTTTCTCTTTCTAGAATGAATTGTTGCATCCTTTCGTTTAATTTGGCTACTACCAAAGGAAGGATATGAGTTGTAACTTTTTTGATTCTATATATTTTGGTTGATATTTCTCTTTTAGTCAAATGATTGCCTTATAACCATTCAACAATCCTACTGCTTTTTCTTCTGTTTCCATGGAATTGATAAGTCTCACTGTATCTACTTTTAATACAGCAATCCCAAATAATCCGTGATTTTTTTGTATGCTACAACTGTAATGTGAATTATTTTAAAATGCTTGTCGGTTTCAAAATTGCCTTGAAATGTATCCATTGTTTTTTATGGTCGGTCAATCAACTTGCTTTAATTGTACGCTGCTTTTTTAAAATTTTGGTCGTCCGAATTTTATCTAGAAATTTTTTGGTATCAACGTAACTTCACTGCCTGTATCAATTGCATGTTAAATACCCGGCCGTTTATCCTCATTTTCCCTACCTCTTTTGTGAATTCAGTGTAAATATTAAAGCTCTTCTTTTTCGGAGCGGGCTTCAACAGTTTTAACTTTTTCTGTTTGCTTTTCGTATTTGCATATATCCTGAATATAAAGATAATTTTTCCTCATATTTACACACACACACACACACACACACACACACACACACACACACACACAAACATATATATATATATATATATATATATATATATATGTTTGTGTGTGTATTTAATAATCTGACAAATTTGAATATTCAAATGTTATTTTTAGTATATTTGTTTTTTTGTCTACTCGTAGAAAAAAATAAATAAATATACTAGTTAATGAATAATATATCCACTAAAAATAACGGTTAAGTAATAATATATAGTATTAAAAGATCAACGCTCCGTCATTAAGAAACACTTTTATGACATGTTATAAAGAGGTAATACTCGTATAAATCAGATTAATTTAACTTAAAGTTTCTAATTTTCCGAAAATAACACGTCACAGATACATATTTTATTTAAAAGAGAGAATTTGTTTTAAAACAGAGAATTAATATTTGTTTACAAATGTGCCAATTGCTAAAAAAATGGCCAAGAACTGAAAAATTTTAAATAATTTCAAAATTTTAGATTCTAATGAATATAATCCGAGTATTTTTTTGCTAACCGGAAATAGTAAATTTAATCATTTACTTTTTAGTTAAAGCTAGGGGTTGCTGGAGAATATTCGGACAAACAAGTAATCCGTTCACTCCAAAGATATTAGAAGGTGGGTTTGGCCGTGAACTTTTCAGCTCATCTTGCATATATTTTACGTCCGGCTTATTAGTAAGAAATTTGGAACTTGGTTACCAGTTCTATTTATACATACTTCTCAATAAAGTTTCACATAAATATATAATCTGTTTCATAAGATTTTTTTTCTTAATCTGGTTTTCTTTTCAACAGAAGAAGAAAAATATGAACTCTTAACATTTATTTTCCCATGGAATCAAAATTTTGAAGCAGTTCAAGGATAACAATTTAAGTCAGCGCGTTCCCTTTTCAGATTTTACGTTTCAAGGGAGGCAACTCTCAGAGCTTTAGTTCATAAAATGGCAAGGAATATATTTTGCAATAGGAAAGGAAATAGTAATTTCCATTTTCATTCGCTTTTTTTATTGAAACATTTCTTGTTTCCACGTTAACGATAGAATATTATTGTTTTTCTCTAAATATGTGCAAAATACAGACTTATAGATGATAAATATAGACTTTTGGGATAAAGGAAAACGAGTTATTATCATTCTTAAAATTAATTTTCACTGAAATGGACTTACATTTGTTGTAACACACACACACACACACACACACACACACACACACACACATATGCATATATATATATATATATATATATATATATATATACTTATTTTTATAACCTCTTAATCACAATTTTGTACCTCGCAAGCTTCGTGTTTAATACAAAATATTACCAAATATGAATTTCCAAGTTCATATCTATCTATCTATCTATCTATCTATATATATATATATATATATATATATATATATATTGTTTAATTACTTAGTTTTTGGTCATAGTAAAATTAAACCAGTTCGCGTTTGTATTAAAAAGTTTTCAATACAGCTATATCGTAAAACCTTTGAATATTTTCATTTCTAAACGAGTTATTACGTGACCTAGGTTTCTACCATGTCGTGTCTTCAGGCGATTTGCAATAACTGATTTTACCGTTTACTGTTTTTTTTTTTAAGAATGCTCACGTTAGGGACAAAAATAAATGCCCAACTCAAGGATTTTGTAATTCAAAAGAAGTCATTTACAAGGCAAAATGGCCAAAATGAATTATATTTTTATCAACCAAAGACACCTTTACGTCCAGGTGGTTCAATCACAAGTCTACATTCAAAATGGAAAACTTAAGTAACTGTACAAAATTGGTTAGCCACATGTGGAAATTGAAATCAAAATATAGTAAAGACCCAGACATAACGCGGAGTATAGTAAAAACAGCCAGGCCTTACAATGGTGGCAAATTATGAAAACTGTGCCAGGATGAAAAGTTAACGATTATGCTATTCCCAAACTAAAATAAACTGTTAAATGAAAGAACAGAAATTATGACTAAGTTTAACTATACTAAAAAATACCTCTTTGGTTCAGGCAACCATGGACGAAAACGTTATAATTTCTTGTAATTTTAAAAATTGTGCGTCCAAAAACATTCAAAAAAAAGAAAAAAAGAAAAAACACCTTTACGTAAAAAAAAAACAGTAAACGGTAAAATCATTTATTTCAAATCTCCTGAAGACACACCCTCATGGTAGAAATCTAGGTCGCATAATAACTTGTTTACAAGTGAAGAATATATATATATATATATATATATATATATATATATATATACATATACACATGTGTGTGTGTGTGTGTGTGTGTGTGTGTGTGTGTAAAAGAGAGAGAGAGAGAGAGAGAGAGAGAATTTATACTCCCAATATCATAATTTCTCTTGGTGTTTTTAAAGGAAAATCATTTTATAAAAATCATACGTGCAACAGTTTTATGCAATAATTTTAAATTCATTTCAAATCCGTACGGATACAACGAAGCATATCGGTAACAATTTTAAATATGTATAATGCACGAATACATACATATGCACACAGAAACACACACTTGCACATACATATACACATGTATATATATGTATTCACGCATTCACTCATGAGTCCATGTATGCTTGTATACCTGTACGGGTAATCGTTACGTGAACGCTGCTGAATTGTCGACATCGAAACCGGCTCCACCACAAGCTTCACCAGAAAAACAAAACCTGCCACAGGGCGGATGAGCTTAATATATGAGTCAACATGTGTGTATATATTTTTATTGGTCGGGTTCGTAAAAATATATGGGTGGATGTCCAAGTGCGCAGTTAGGCACTAATTGTTGAGGGTCACTAGTCCATTTTAGGTAGGTACGTCCAGGAAATCACTGAAAAAACAATGAATAAAAAAGGTCCCAAACTTAATGAATGGAACTTTTCCCATCAAAATGATTACATTATTATTAAGAAAAAAGATCAAAGTATTTTATCATTTTTTAAACATTTTTTAATCCCTTCTAACACGTTCGAAATCTTGGTAAAAAATCTTGTTTTAATTTTAGTTAGCAGATTTACGAGAATTTACAATGGAAAGCATAATATTACATAACTAAGTTTTCTTTTTTCCGGTGACAAACATTAATTTGGAAATTCTTGCAAAAATCAAATAATTGTGAGATTTTAATGAACCTTTCAGGACTTATTCACAAATGAATGAGATTATTTTTTAAATTATTTTTTTTAAAAATCTTCTTAACAATAGCTTTTTCCATCTGCTATTCTACCACTACATAAATCCATGAAATTTTAAGAAATTAAATTTTGTTGCGAAAATTGTTTTTATTAGCTAATCGCAGGACTCAGTGGGGGAATGTAAATCACCTATTATTCTTTTGAAAAAGTTTTCCTTTATTTCTGAAAATCTGTTCCCAATAATAAAATAATAAATGCAATATGACTATGAAAATATTTAATTTGATAAGCTTTTAATTGCTTGAATAAATATATAACTTAAGGACATTATAGTCTGAAGAAAAGTAATTCGATTATCAATGAAATTTTATAAGAATTGTTTTCGTTTTTTTTTATTATAATAATTTATAAAGTTCCAAACGTAATTTAAGAATACTTCAAAGAGGGTTAGTTTAAAAACTTATTAAGCGAATATTATATTTACTAATCGAAAATCAAAAGTTTAATACAAATCATAGTGTCATCCTATTTTTAAAATAATTTTGAACTTTTTTTTGTATTTGAAGTTTTTTTTTGTATGGCAATTTCTATGCGTAAATTAAAGTCATGTAATTTAGAGTTTCATCCACCTACAGGAAAATTTTTTTAGAATTATGTCACTTGTGATCACCATACATTTATCTTATCTCACACTTGTCAAATCTGTCAACACATACAGTGGAAAGGTCAGAAAGTTGAACTCGTGTAAATCAGATTAATTTAATATTAAATTTGCTATTTTTCCAAAAGTATATGTGTCACATATGTATATTTTATTTTTGCAAGATTTTTAAAACCGTAAATTAACTTTCGTTGACAAATGTGTCGATCGCTTAAAAATGGCCAAAAAATTGAAAGATTAAAAGAAAAAAATTAGATTCTAATCAGTATAATTTCTGTTTGAAATAGACCAGAGTATTTTGCTTAGTGGAAATAGTAAATTTAATCATTTATCTTTTAATTAAAATTCAAATAAAAGTTCCAAGAAGACTTCTTTATTTCTAAATATTCAATTTAAAATTTAGATATGAAAATGAAAAGAGGTACCTAATTTTAGGGCACATTTAGGGTTTACGACCACTGGTTCGTTTTTGGACGTCCGTTTTGGAGAGCGAAATTCGTATATAAAACCTGAAGCATAAAAAAGAGTAAGAAATAACATTTACGCAAAGGAATCACTTGGAAACTTTAGAACCATTTGGAACTTTACTTGCGGGTCTTATGTTCCAATTAAGATTTTTACCAACGCCGTAAACATCATACCTAAAATGCTCGCTTGGGAATTATGAGTACCGTGAGTAAACTTCCTCAGTCAAAAGTGTTCTACCGACATCTATGCAGGTGTGTATATATGTATATATGTGTATATATGTACATATGTACCTAACCACACTAGGAGAGAGGATAAGTAAAAAGAAATAAGAATAATATATAACAGAAATAAAGAAAATATATAGTATAATAATAATATATAACATGAAGAAAATATATTATAATAATATATATAAAAAAAGAAAATATATTATAGAACAATAATATATCACAGAAAGAAAATATATTATATTAATATACAATAGAAAGAAAATATATTATATAATAATAATATATAACAGAAAGAAGAATATAATACTAATATATTACAGAAAGAAAATATATTATATAATAGTAATATATAACAGAAAGAAGAATATAATACTAATATATCACAGAAAGAAAATATATTATATTAATATACAACAGAAAGAAAATATATTATATAATAATAATATATAACAGAAAGAAGAATATAATACTAATATATTACAGGAAGAAAATATATTATATAATAGTAATATATAACAGAAAGAAAGTATATAAATATAATATATAACAAGTAAAAAAATATATTATATAATAATAATATGTAATAGAAAGAAAGAAAATATATAATAATATATAACAGAAAGAAAGTATGTAATCATAATATATAACAGGAAGAACATATATTATATAAGAATATATAGCAGAAAGAAAGAAAATATATTATATAATAATATATAACACAGAAAGAAAGAAAATATATCATATAATAATATATAACAGAAAAAAGTATATATTAATAATATATGACATGAAAAAACATATTATATAATTACAATATATAACAGAAATAAAATATATTATATAATAATATTATATAACAGAAAGAAATTATATAATAAAAAAATTTAACAGAAAAAAATATTGTAAAATAATAATATAAAACAGAAAGAAAATATATTATATAATAATAATATATAGCAGAAAGAAAGAAAATATATTATATAATATGAATATATAACAGAAAGAAAATATATTACACAATAATAATATATAAAAGAAATAAAATATATTATATAATAATCATATATAAGAGAAAAATATATTATATAATAATAATAAATAGCAGAAAGAAAGAAAATATATGATATAATAATAATATATAATAGAAAGAAAATATATTATATAATAATATATTACAGAAAGAAAATATATTAATATATAACAGAAAGAAAATATATTATATAGTAATAATATATAAGAGAAATAATAATATAATACTAATATATAGCAGGAAGAAAATATAATATATAATAATAATATATAACAGAAAGAAAGAAAATATATTATATAATAATAATATATAACAGAAAGAAAGAAAATATATTATATAATAATAATATATAACAGAAAGAAAGAAAATATATTATATAATAATAATATAAAACAGAAAGAAAGAAAATATATTATATAATAATAATATATAACAGAAAGAAAGAAAATATATAATAATAATATATAACAGAAAGAAACAAAATATATTATATAATAATAATATATAACAGAAATAAAGTATGTAATAATAATATATAACAGGGAGAAAATATGTTATATATTTCTGTTCTTTGATCTTAAAGATTTTTTCGGCTATTTGTATCGTCTATGCTTAGATTAATTCAAGGGAATCGAAATCACTAAACAAGAGAAAATAGTTAATCTCACTAGCATGTTAACCATTACACGCTGATACAAAATTATAATAATCTGAAAATAGCAAGTTTAATACTCATTATATGCACAACCTACACGTGCAAAGATGCTCGTCTTCAGTCAAATTAGATAAGAGATTTCTCACAATATAGAAAATTTTACGATTTCAAAAACTATCTCACACGTGAAAACACAGCTTTCACAAGTGTGTCGTCTGTACTTAACAATACAATTTTTGTATATCTCTTAAGCTTGAGTTTCCAGGGATTCTTTCAATGTGTTTTTTTTCTCCATTTTTTATCATTCCAAGTGCACCCACTATCACTGGTACGATACTTGTTTTCAATTTTCACATTTTTTTCTATTTCAATTTCCAGGTCTTTATATTTTGACAGTTTTTAGAATTCCTTATTTGCTATGTTACAATCCGCTGGACAAGCCATATCAATTAATAAGCAAATCTTTTCTTTTTTTGTTTTTAAAAATAATGTCCGGCCTATTTGCTTCAATGTTTTTGTCTGTGTAGATGGTGTAATCCCATAGAATGGTGATATCGTCTATTTCTGTAACCGTTACTGGGTGATGTTCATACCAGTTCTTGTTTACATATTTTCCATAATGTTTGCACATTGCTATTAATTCAATATAAATCTAATGCTGAAAACCGCATTCAAAAATATAAAAAAGAAAAAAAAATTATGCAGACTAAAAAAAAAAACAATGCAAAATTGATTATTTATCATTAATTCTGAGAATAAATTCTGATAAGATGATAACTGATAAAAAAGTTTGTTTAACAAAAATGATAAAAGGCATCATCAGAATTTAAATGTTGGAAAATGTATGCAAAATTGTTAAAAAGAAAATAAGTTATAAAGAATAAAATTTATTATTAGAAGCGTTAGTCACTCACTTATCTACTTATCTAGTTCGTCTCCCTTTTCTGACTTCACATATTCTCATGTAACTTTATTTCTACTGAACCAAAATTCAATTTTTTTCAAAATGTATATAAGGAGGGGTCCTATCTATGTCTGGAAAGTGAAAAAAAATTGGTTGAGCTCTGAATTAGTGGTGAAGCTTGAAAGCTGCCTAGATTCACTCAATGTCGCAATCATTGATTGAATGATATAACTTGAAGAAGACAGACATTTTATAACATCGCCCTTTTCTCTTAACTGTTGAAAATATTGGATGAATTACGTCAACCATTTTGTTTATTATTATTATTATTATTATTATTATTATTATTATTATTATTATTATTATTATTAAACAAAATGACTGAAGTAACTATTGCAATATTTTGTCCTCAGATAGGAAAAGAGCCCGAAAAAACAGGCCATGTCTATCTTCTTGAAGTTATATTCTTAAAAACTTTTAAGTATAAAAATAGATAATTCTACAAAAGTCTTATAAAACGATGATTGTCTTGAACTGAAATAAAAAAATGGCTACCCTGGCAATGAAGGCGTCAAAACGAACGAAACTCCGTCAACATGAAAGCATGAAACTGAAACGTGCATAATAGGATGCTGATCTTGCTCATCAAGTTATTTTCCGTTAGTTGACTACTTAGAATCATTAACCAAACAGCTTAGTGTATAAATCTTATAGAACTCTTCTGTTATTCTGTTTATTTCCCCTAGACAGGAAGTTAGTAATTTGCATACGTACCTATCCGCGTGCGTTTTAATTGTCATAAAGTTGTTAAACTATAAATATTTTCTCAGAATGTGCACCTTGAGATGCTTGTCGAAATTACAAACGTTTGTAATAAAATAAATATCTAATTCTTACAAAATATTTTTCTTTTCTGAAATTGCCCTCTTCTTTGAACTAATATTATTATTTTTTATTAATAATTTTGAAAATTACGGTAGGGTTGTTAGAGACTATTTGTATAGACTTAAATATAAACTTTAATCAACTAATATTTATTTTTGTATAAATACAAAAAATGTGACACAGGGCAAGTGTGGAGAGGGTAGGTTGGTTATCATGTGACTTATTTTAAATTTAGCTAGTCACAATCATTAACCCAAATAAACTATACCATAATACTTGCAAAAAATACATTCTTACTTGCCATTCTTACTACAACCACCAAAATACCTCATGTTTTTTATGAAATCCTAACTCATCTCCTTATGCCTGGGTGGGTGGCGAATTGAATAACAACATTTAAAACTGATAACGGAAAGGAATATTTTCAATAGGAATAAGAATATATATATATATACAAGAAAATACACAAAATATTGCTGGTAATAAAAACAACCCCACAATCCTTAATCGTATTAGAAATAACAGTTAACTGGACAAAATTAATGCGGGATTCGGATGAATTAAAAACTTATCAGTCGACCAACAACACACACTCATTCAGACACGTCAGCAATTGGGTCCTGGGTATGACAATAAACTGCATCCAGCAACAAGGTCTCTGATTGAGAGGTTGTGAGGAGCATGGAACCACTTCTTAATTGCTGTTGTTCATAGGTCCACCCTGAGACGGAGTGGTAGCACCTGTTAGGGTTCTAGCTATGGGCAAATAGTTTGACTTTGAAACTGACGTCAAATCTCTTTGAAAGTATAAAAAATAGACATTTATGATAAGAATATACGTTTTGGAATTAAAAATATTACCAACAATACATTTTTGAAGGAAAAAGATTGTTACCATAAAACAGAGGTTGATATTTTTTTTTTTTTTTTTTATAAGCGTTTCACCCCGAGCAAGGCATGTCACTGCCACTACTGTGCAGGGGGCTACGTAGAGAGGAGAAAGGCTGGTTAAATATAGGACATAACAGAGGGTGGGTGATAGGCGGGTGAGGATACCGAGAATGAGGGTTGGGTAGATGAGAGTGTTGTGAGAATAGTTGGGAGTTAGTGTGATAGGAGGTGTCTATTGACCCTACATTTAAACACCTGGAGATTGTAACTGTCGGGAAAGCAGACTTGTGGAAGGGAGTTCCACAGGCGGGAAGCGCGAGAAAAGAAGCTGTTGGAGTAGAATTTACAGTTACATCTTATTTGTTTAACTGTAAAAGGGTGGGACCTAGTTGCTAATCTAGTATCTCGTGTAAATTCGTGCTTGGGCGGCACCAGTGATCTAAGCTCATCGGAGCAGAAGCCATGAAAGTACTTGTAGAAGAGGCACAGGGAAGCTACATCACGCCGGTGTGAGAGCGGCTGCAGCCGGTCTGCCAAGTTAGTATCAACCACGTTACAGATCCTCCTTTGTATTTTGTATGCCGTTAAACAAAGCTCAAACTCAAACACAAACGACAACAATTATGAAAGAACACAGTCGAATAAAGAAAAATGTCTATCTCCACCAAAGAGCTTGGAGAGGATGAGGAATTAAACCAAAAAAAGAGGAGACAAAAATAAAAGGTGCCAATGAACTTACATCCCCTAAGTAAACTTAGCATGAAAAAAGTAACAAGCCTCAATATCCTATTTGGGGCGGGGTTGACAATGTTTAATACCTAATATCCTGATTCCTAACCTACATCAAAATACTAGTGGAGGTAGTATTTACCTTTTCGTCTTAATCTGGGTTTTAAGCTGAAGCAAAATCAGTTGGGAAGAGGTAAATTTCTTGTCTCTGAAGAATTCTTTCTCTCACATCGTCCATATCACGATTGCATAGCACCTACAGGCGCCCGACAATATTTTTCGTACACTTTAGTATTAGGCTTTCCGAGTACCATAGAGTGGCGAAATTCCTTCAATAGAATAGCATAGACATATACCTGTAATAAAAATGGAAGAAAATCGATTAGGTAAGGGAAAATATTTATTTTTCATCATTTTTTACAAAACACACGCGACATTATTTTTCGGACAGCGTTGAAAAACTGTTAATAGTCTGTAATATCACCTTTCTTCTCAATAACTTTTATCAATCTCTCTTCATAATGATCAAACATATGCACAATAACATCTCTACGTGTTTCTATTAGTTGTTTTTTGGCATCTAGTATCCGTTCCCATAGTTGAGCCTCTTTCGTTATTTCAGGTCCATCATAGACAAGTTGCGCAAGCATTTCCCTAACATTTTCTATTAAATTTAGATCTGGGCTTTTTGTAGGCCATTCCAAAGTAATCATATTTACTTTAGCCATCCATTCTTTCATGAGTTTTGACACATGGGTACTGCAATTGTCTTGCTGTAGAACGAAATCATTCCCTATCTCTCTTTTTCTCCTTGGTAGGGCTTTCTCGTCCAGCAACTGTTTTGTAGCTTTCACTGTTCTGTCGTCCTTTCAGCCACTCCAACCATATATTTCCATTAGCAACGATCATACCCCAAACCATAACTCTTCCTCCTCCCATCTGTTGTTTGTTCAGTACAGCAGGCTCACTCCTTCTCGACCAAGTACACCATCCATCGGGCCCATCAAACTTGAAACGCTTCTCATCAGTAAATATAACCTTCTTAAAGTCAACATACTTTGTTAACCACCTTTTAGCACACTCCAGTTTTGCTCCTTTGTGTTTCTTTGTTAGTGTAATTTTTTTCTTAGCCTTTGCATATTTCAAACCAATCCTATGCAGCGTTCTTTGTACTGTTCGGACGTTTACATCCAATTCACATTTCTCCTTCACTTTTCTTGTTGTAACTTTTTCTCCAGATGTCAAAAGCCGTGTCACAGTCCTCTTCGTTCTCCTTTCAGTCCTCTTGCTAATTGATCTTTTCCGTCCTCTCTTCTTTTTCCGCTCGGAGTTTGTCTTCAGCATGTATTCGACCGTTGATTTCGACAGCTTCAAATCCATGGCGATCCTTCTGATGCTGAGGCCATCATCCCGCTTCTTCCGTGCCAAACAAACGACTTCTTCTGAATGCATTTTACCTCATTAAACTTAATTGTTTTGCCAGTAAAATAGAACAGATATTGATTCTAATGATGACAGCTAAGTGTACAAGCAGAAAATTTGCATACAGCAGCATATACATAAACTTAGCTCTTAATAAAATAGGATTTTTTGTCATGTCCGAAAAATAGTGTCGCGCAAGTTTTCGCAAAAATCACAAAAAACTAAAATTATCAAAGCCAAACTAAAAAAAATGATTACACTAGTAGTGGATTTTCACTCCTCAACTACGTACTTACAATCTCAAAAGTTTTTGGCACTAGTAACCACCTTGAATTACTTTTTTCAAAGTGTCCGAAAAATATTGTCGGGCCCCTGTAATAAGCACAAGAACACGTATTGCTCACTCATAGTCAACGAAGTTACTACATTGCTACAAACAGAGCTTGCCTCAAGGACAAAGGATTTTAGGCGCATCATACACACATGGATGTCTTCCGACTGACCGCAGCAGGAGAAAGTTTTTGACCCACCTAGAGGGCTTTTCGCATAACCAGCCAGGTGAGTGCTGCCTCATCGTTATTGAGGCATTTCAACTTAGACGCCCAAGGAAATATCGACCGACCCTCATGCTTTGTTAAGCCAAGTTCGCCAGTCAGACAATCTTGAATGGACCCCTCATTAACACCTGATATTATATCAGCTGTTAATGAGGGGGCCTTACGGTATTATGCCTGGATGTTGGAGCGGCCATCAGTGGCCGGTCGGAGGTAATTAACCGACATTCACGATAGAAGAAGCACTTGTCTCAGGGTAAAAAGAGGGCCTTCTCTTCGCACGAGTGCACACATCTCAGAGACAGGAAGTTCTTGTTGGCATTTTTCTTCCAAAATTTGACATTACCATCCGCTTGTGCACACATTTAATCTAGGAAATTGATTCGAAGCATATATTGACAAAATTCAACGCTAGTCATGCTCACACTTTCTTCAGAATGGTGAAGGTAGCAGATCTCCCAATATACTTTTGGAAACTTGCCTCTCTACAGGAATGAGAACAAGATCCTAACTAATTGCATTAGTATGGCATACGGGAGTGGAAGCACGGAGTGTCGGTAAAGAGTAATTTGGTAGATATGCGAAACACGTATTTTAACCTTCCGATTTAAGGAAAGATTTCTTCGGGACCATAGACAAACTATACCCTCGACCTTCTCCCGCACCTCCGAGCAATTCATTTCTAGCAAGAGATTGGGACTGAGCCAGATACTATGTGTCTTGATAGGTCTGTCCGTCCGTCCAGAAGAAAGGTCCGTCCGTTCTGAGGAATGACCTTGGAAGAAAAATTTCTTTCCACGCATTCAACTGCATGCTAACAGACTTATCTCGGTTGATCATGTTTCGTGTCACCTTCTCGTACCCTGTGATCTCGGTTCTACACGCCACAAGAACCGAAAACTCATCAGCATACGAAAAATATCTGGTCAAGGTGGTTGCACCAGGTAAGATTTCATGTAGGACCGGATTCGCCTTGAACTTTTGCGAAGCAAAGGCTCCAACGCAAGAACGTAAAGTAAGGGCCAAAGCAGACAACCTTGACGAATGTAGTAGGACAATACTAAAGGAACCGATCGTACCACATTTCTTTCCACTAGCGCACCGGGTGACGTGTATTGAAGTGGAATCCATGTCTGAAAGTACAGGCCGAAACCAGTGGCCAAAAAGCCAGCCTCCAGAAAACGATGGTCAACCCTATTGAATGACTTGGACTGATCTAAATTGATTAGCGCAGTTTCAGTGTCGACTTGCTCGATGATCAACTGTACGAAATTATGGTTGTCCTGAATAGTCTTATCTTTCCCTGCACGTCTGCTCAGGGTCAAGCAGATTCGACAGGACAGTCTTCAAACTGTTGGATAAAATCTTGGTTAAAATCTTTAACTCTGTATTTATCATCGTCAAAGACCGAAGGTTATCCCGTCCCTACCGTTCCTTTTTTATCACACCCCCGTTGAAGCGTTGCGGTATCGACCCCTACCTCATCCAGTTGTTGCAAATCAGTTTCAGCAAGGGAACAAGAACGGGCGACTGGTTCAAGTAAACTGTCTGCGAGGCGGTGGCGGATTACCAAAAGCATAATGAGTTTTTTCCTCGTTCTCGCTCCAACGGGATTTAATCCTGCTACGTTTTCATAGTCTAAAATCCGCTGAAAAGTCACAAGGACAACCCTCGTTTACGCTTTTGAGTCTTGATTTATCCCTTGCTGAAGCCTAGTCACTTAGAGAGACTGTCTTCCATCTGTGTAACAGACACACGCATACTGGAGGTTGGCATTTAGTAGCTTCACGATCCACAAGTAATTTTTTTTTTATTCAGTGGCTTATTTCTTTTTAGCAATATCTTTCCAGGTTTCGAGAGCTTAACAAGTAGGAACGATCTTATCGAAATTCATGCCATAGCAGCGTCCTAATAGCATGCAGGGCCTCTGAGAGTAATTGTTCCTAATACTCTGTAGTTGCCCATTTATCAGCAGATTCTAATTCAAATATTTTCCTGATTATTACATTATACCACTTCTACTGACTATTGCCTTGAGGATTACATGATGTTGTTTTACTTCCAGCTACTACTTGCACTTGTAGGGATCGCTATACGCTTTCGGACATAAATGAAGCCCCTCTGTTCGAATGAATATTCGCGGGTAGCTCGAAGACGGCAAAAATCCAACCAAAGTGCTTCTATGACCGTTGTAGAGGAAATATCTGGGCAAGGTATCTTGAAAAGAAACCGTGAATATTCGTCAATTATTTTCAACATTTATTTGTTATGAAATTTTTGTTGATAGCAAACATTTAAAATCCAATACAATTTTTTCGTAGGGATGCGTGTCTTTTATTACCTTGTTGGTTTTAGGACGGTATAACCTGGTTTTATTTTCAGCGCAAGTCTTACATGCCGGGCTACATACACGAGAAAGGCCGTTCATAACCAATTTAGAGTTATAAAGTGCATGTACTAGTTTATTAATGTATATATGGACAGCAATCTTTCATTTAAATATGTTTCGTTAAAATCGATCGATGAGGAAGATTTGATTATTTTTTTCTTTATCTAATTTTTCCAGTATTCTTACATGTTTCTATTTTGCTGGAGAGAAGGAATGTAAAAATGTTGCATACTTTTTTTATTTTCCAAGCACTTTCAGCCTCTTCACAGGCCATTTCCAAGTATGTTATTTTTCCAGTGTTGTTATGTTCTATGTTTGACTGTAATGTAACTTTTTGTTTTTAGTGTTATTTTTCATTTTTTATTTTTTTAAATAGGAGAACTCTTTAAAGCTGAGACATGATGCACGAGGTGGGCTTCGAGTGAGCGTCTGTCTAATTAAAAAAAAAACTTTCACAACTCCAATTCCACTGTTAAATAGTGTAAGTTTGATGCTAAGAGATCATTGTTTGATATATAGTGCCTCTCTTATAGTGAGGTGCCTTTGATATTGTGACTTAAATAGTATTTTTGTATTTTCAACCAGAATCTTTTCTTAAGAGTTCTTGTAAGTTATGGGTTAATATTTTTTTAGACGTGCTGACAAAACCAAAAACTACGTACTTCTCATCCGACAAGATTACAAGCCAAATTACAATCTATCCCAGATGACACAACAAAATTTACTAAATTAAGAAAACATTCCACATATTCATTAAAAAAAGTACGTAAAGAAATTAATCACAGCGACCAACGCTGAGGTTAGTAGTTTAAATTGTTGGTGAATACTAGCCGGAATATCTTTATGGTAACGTAATCTTTTCACTTTTGCGTAGCCCCCTGCACATCAGTAACGTTACCGCCTTGCTCGGGGTGAAATGATTAAAATAAAAATAAACCAGGTTTTTCTCTCAGACCCATCATATCACAAATATTCACACCGGTATATCCACTATCTAAAACGTCATCTCATATAATTTTTCCATACATACCTAACAATAACATCATCGCTTCATCTAACGAATTCCTCCATATATTGTAGGCAAACATTTTACATTCCTTACCTCCATCAAAACGGAAACATGGGAGAATACGGAAAAAATTGAATAAAAAATTATTCATATATTCATTGTCGGCCGTTTTTAACGAAACATGTACTATTTTATATGTAAGTATAATGTGTTTCTCGTAAGAATGGTCAAAATCAGAATAGAAGCAACCTTAGTGAAAGAATATAAATCCAAATTTTTCTCTAAACAGGCGTCAAGATATTAATGTGCACATCGGAAGAGAATGGGTAAGAATTTAACCCGAAAATTTTTAAATTCTTAATAGTTATCGGAACTTTACGTTAAATTCTGAAGAAAAGTTAAAAAATTTATGATTTGTTTTATTTATTTAGAAGAATTATTTAATTTGTATATACGTCTGAAGAGAATGGGGTTATGAAAGAAAATGTAATTCTCCATCTTGTCTCTTAAAATGAGGCAGAAAATTACTGAAGGAACTGCGTAACAAAAGAAAGTAATCGTGTGCTTTTTCTGTAAACTAGCAGTATAGCCCGGCGTTGCTCGGGTGTAATGAAAGCTTTAAAACCAATCCATGGTCCTGGAGCTCATACTCTTTGGACGTTGGCACGAAAGACTATAAAGCAATAGATGTTCCAGTTAAAGCGAAACCATAGACTGAAAGAAAAATGAATGGATGTAAGTCAAATTTTGATTTCCTGGTATCGATATCAAATAATTTTTTTTCGTCGTAAACTAAATTTTGAAGGCTAAATAAGTCCTCTGAGTAAATGGTATCATGGCTGAGATTAAAAACTACAATTATACCTAATTAGAGCCAAACCCGAAGCAAAAACTAAAATAAAAGGCTGAAAAAAATACAGACATACAGGCAGATAAACAGACACACACACAAACATCTTGCCTTTTATATATATATATATATATATATATATATATATTATCGATATTCTATTGTAAAAACTGCAACATTGAAACTTCTGTATATCGTTTCTTATGCCTTTGTCTATGATTGTTATAAATTTGATTAAAATAGGACCACTACTTCTATAACCTGGTTTTTTCGATTATCGATTTTCGATATTTACCGGTGGTACCTCGACATAAAACCTATCTAAGAACAGTCGCAGGCGCTTATAGTACAGCTGTGTAAATTTTCAAGAAAATCGGTTCTGCCGTTTCGGAGTCTATAGGTAAAACACACACACACACACACACACACACACACACACACACACACACACAGACAAAGATCCATTTATAAATAAGTTTAGATATTTATAAGAGATTATGTTTTCTTCTGTAGAATTTATATCTTTAAATCTTTACCTGTATTTTTGAAGATTTTTTGACATCAGATGTGTATAAACTTAATTTCTTCTGATATTTCTAACATTATACGTCTACATCTGTTGTGAACAGATTCACCGCAGAAAATTGACGCTAAATATCGGTTCTTAAAAACTTAAAATGTGCTTGTCAAGAAAATGGACACAATTAAAATAATATCAGTATAAATTTTGTATTTTAAGGAGTGTCAGAAATTTTGAGAAACTTTGGAAAAATGGATACAAGGAAAAGGATATATCCTAATTTTTCTTTCTTAAAAGTGATTAAAGTTTGATATGTGTCATCTTAAATATCGTCACTTAAGATGGGCCATAGCTTTTACATTGGCCTCTGAAGAGAATAATTTACAACCTTAAAGTTGGTATCTTAGATTCGATCAGATTGGATTTACATGTACTTCTCTAGAGAATGGACCTAAAAGAAAGAATGTAACTTTACATTTTGTCACTTATGATTTGTCAGAAACTTTATGTTTCTTTTTGTGAATATCAGTTAAGTGCAATACGTGGTACACGCTTTGGGCGATCATATCTCGAAAGAGACATAACTGACTGGGTAGAAGATTATCCCACAGCAGGTTACCATTGCTTTCTGCGGTAGACTGGTTGCCAGCCAAGGCTATAGTACCCAATCTGTTCTATTATTTGACTCATAGCTAGAGGGGGAAGAAATGAATTAAGTAGTAATTAGTGGGGGATCAGTTTATTATTCCATAACAACAGAAGCCAATACCCCACTTTATGCCCATTAGAACCTTAATCATGTCTCCAACTATTATATTCAGTCAGTCACTTAAGTGCCATACGTAATACACGTCTTGACTGGGCAGAAGATTATCCCGCAGGAGGTTACCATTGCTTTTTGCGGTAGACTGGTTGCTAGCAAAGGCTATAGAACCCAATCTGTCCTGTTATTTAACCCATAACTGGAAGGAAAAGATTTAACCCTAGATCTTCAGAGAAATTAAATTCTAGCAATAGAAAGAATATGATTCTAAATCTTGTCTCTTGAACAGGTGAAGAGGCTCATCCCTTGTTCCTTGTTTAGGATGTGGCTTCCGGCGTTCTCTTTTCCAATCTTTTCACTGTTCTCTTTATTTTTTTATCAATTGGAGTAGATAGACTAAACTATCGCCTGGTTCACACGTCTATTGAACAGGTGAAGAGAAGAGGCTCATCCCTTGTTCCTTGTTTAGGATGTGGTTTCCGGCTTTCTCTTTTCCAATCTTTTTTCTTTCCTACGTAGCCCCCTGCGCTTCAGTGGCGTTACCGCCTTGCATGGGGTGAGATGATAAAAAAAAAGCGAAGACAATAATTCCGCATGTATTTCTGAAAATAATGAATAAAACCGAAAATTATGTAACTCTTAATTTTGCATAGTTTTTAATAGTAACGATCACTCAACAGAAAAGACTATCGAGGCAGGATGTTTACGTTAAAATGCTTTTTAAGAATGAGATGTGAGATAAAAAAATAGAAGATGCTGAGGTAGGGAATAAAGGTTATCATATTTTTCCTCCTCTTCAGTGTGCCATTTTCCTTCAGGACATAGGTGATCATGGTCTTTCACATCTCCCTAGCCGTTGTCGCTCTTAATACCCTTTCTCATTTTATCCCACTCAATCCCTGCCCCAGCATCCATCTGCTTAAGTGCATGAAGTATGTCATACATTGCTTTCCCTTGTCTCTCGTCCCCTGTAGTCGTTCCATTAGCATCAAGTCCTCCTTCCTCTTTACATATCTCCAAAACTTAAGCTGTCTTTTCCTGATGTTAAGTATTAGATTCCTTCTCGTGTCCGTCACAAACCTCGTTGTTGCTCACATGTTCCGTCTATAATATCTTCAGCATACTTCTGTAGAACCGCCTTTTGGTTACTTCAAGTCTTTCCTTGATCTTTGATGAGATTGTCTAGTATTAGTTGTGATATTGAAGGACAGACATCGCCTAACAATACAGTACACACATCTTTTTTCCAGCGAGATCTTTCTGTTTCTAAATACTCTATTCAACTTCTAGAATGCATCTTTAGCCATGTCAATACACCTTTGGATCTCAGAGTCGCAATTTCCGTCCTCTGTGAGAATATTTCCCAGGTATTTAAATTTCTGTACATGCTTGATTTTAGTATCCCCCACTTGTAATTGGCATTTTGGATTCATTTTTTTACTGATCACCATGCATTCAGTTTTCTTTGTATTTTATATTTTATATATAAAAATATCTTTCCGATATTTTTAACTACTTCACGAAAGTTTATTTTTTCTGTATCTATTATCAGCATTGTGTCATCTACGTATGTTAGATTCTTCAGCTTGAGGCATCCAATGACGAATCGTGACAGTAATTCTAGAGCTCTCAGAATTATCTCGCTCTATGTGTTGAATAGATCTGGTGAGAAGATACCTTCTTGTCTTACACCCCTTTTTATATCTGTGTATATGCTGTACTCGCTTCTTGTCCATATGCAGGCAGTCTTCTGCCTTTACAATTTCTTGATTACTCTAAGGTCTTTCCCGAATATGCCAAGTTTATCGAGCATCTCTATCAGGTTTTTGTGTCGTACTTTATCGAATGTCTTTGCATAGTCGATGAAACAAGGTAGACGTCTTTCTGCAGTCTATTGCCTTTTCTCATAGTATTCTTTCTGTAGGAAACGTTTGTAATTCAAAGAATATTAGCCAGCATATTTCTCTTTAGACGGATCAGAAAATTTACTCTAAAAAACAACTGGTCTGACTTTAATTCCATCAAGTTTATCGGATTAAGAATGTTTAGATTCAATTTATGTTTTTTGTTTTACTGTCAGCTTTAGACCCACTGAAGTGACAGAGTGTAATCGATTTTTATTTTTTCCTCAGATTACTTCATTTGCGGTGTATGATGAAATTCGTTTGGCCTTGAGAAATATTGCGTTACACGTGATTGCATCAGATTTTTGTCACGCCCAGATACTTTTGTTTCGACTGTCGATTAGTTATTATACATGCATTGCCTGCGATAGATGTTTCTCCAAGTAAGCGTACGAAAATCTTCACGCTGCAGGAACACACTGGCAAGCCTTACAGAGAGATCACGGTTACTATCAGTTGTGTTATCGAGACAAAGAAACAAGCTGAATCCAGAAGTCCAAAACGTGAAGGAAAATATGATCGGAAGAGAAAGGTAATGCCAAGAGACGACGTATACATGATCAGAGAAAGTGTGAAAGATTCTAGGAAGACATTCGATTTGTTCCAAGTAATTTTCTCTAGGGAGTATGTGGAGAATCCATCATGGTTTTATGAAATAACAGAGTCTGAGAAGCAAAAAGACCCACCAGAGACCTGTAAGAGCAGTCGTTACTATCAGCTTGTTCCATATAGAACCGATAGGTCTGCAAAGAGACTAGCGTTGTACTGGCGGTACACACTAATCTTCCAATTGGCCACTTTGGGAAGCTTTTTATCGACTGCTGCCTTTAACTTACCCAAATGGGATATGTACTTGTCTTTTGTTGAGGAGGTCAAATACACATGGGCCTTTCTATCTCATCAGATACAAAACATCACCATCTTAGGATTGCAGTAGTTAACAGTGACTAATGTTGTTTGCATTAATATCTTTTTTGTCTATATTGTTGTAAATAATCCATAATTCATCGCCTGTAATTCTTCCTTTTAAAAATGCTCTCAACCACGGTAGTGATTCACGTACAAAAGTGTTTTTAAATGACCTATGACACTTATATATAGATATATGTAGTACCTCTGCGTTGCACCGTGTCGTGTAAATTGAATTCATTTTAATCAGTATTTTCAGTTGGTCATCTTACACAACGGCTGCTGGCTTCTTGTTGGATGGTTCTTCATCCTCCAGATCGCAGTTTTCATTTCTGAATCTTTTTTTTAATCATTTCATCCCAAGCAAAGCAATAAAGCCACTAGGACGCAAGTGGGGGTTCTGAATGTTTGAGAATATAAAAAAAAAACTACTATTAAACAAAGAGGACAATAAAAGAGCAAGACTCAAGAAGTCAGAAGAAGACGATTGGCAAACGCATTTAAAATTTTGAAGATCACATTCGACGAGTAAGAAAGAAGCTGGATGAGCGACCCACAAGCGAATCTAGCGTAAAGCCATTACCCAAAACATCTTCTTAAATGGAATGTACATTTTATTGTCTATCTGTACAGCTATTTTTTTTAATTTCGGAAATCAAAGAATGTCAAATGAGGAAATGAGTCTTTTTCAAACTCTTTGCAAGAATCGGTATCGGCAGACACAGAGGAATACAACTTTAAAACATATATGTTAACAAAATTCCTGACAAATTGGAAATAGATTCTATGAAGCGATTGGCACTTTAAGACAGTATTGGATTGAAGAGATATTTCCGTTTATGTAACTACAAATCCAAACGATAAGGAGGTGAAGCTGATATTTGAAACTTTTCAATTTTCATTGTCTTAATGCCCAGTTGCATCAATCGCATTCATTTACGAGCAAATAATCTTTGGAAAGGTATTAATGTCATTTCTCCCTCCAGCTATGGATTGAAAAACACAAGAGACTGGGTTCTGTAGCCTTTGTTGGCAACAAGCCTATGGCAGAATGTAATGGCAACCTACTGCGGGAAAATATTCTGGCCAGTCAGTTACGTCTCTTAGAGACATGATCGCTCAGGTGTGTAACACGTATGGCATTTAACTGACTGAATTTAACTGACTGCATATTTTAGCCTTTAGTTTTCTGAAATTGACATTTTTCAATAAAAATACTCAGTGAAAAATGTCATGATGTCATTTCAAAGGAAGTATTATTATCATGATTTCATATTTTATCATAATTTGATTTTTGTTATGGTTACACTAAGTCTAGTAGCGTAAATATTGCCACACTCTAAAGTGATAATTTTTATATTCATTTGGGACAATTAAAATGCATCTTGAGATAAGAGGGTCTATTCCTTCCTGCTATTTGTCACGGAACCTGCATTTTAGATCTACATTATTATGGGTGATATTTGCCAGAAAGTTCCTAGTAAAAGATTCCGGTTTTGTGCTGCATGAATAAAGATTTCAATTTCAGACTTTAATCAATATGCTCATAACCAAGGATGAGTTTTATCTTCATGAACATTATTAGCAACGTTCAGGATATTGGGCATGCAAAGGTTTGTCTTGCCAGCGTTGTTTCATCTTTTCAAGATCTTTATCCTTGGCTTTCTTTTTCATATATTTTGCTGCAGCAGTTGGTTCTTGGGTTTCCTTCTTTTTTGTTTTGTTTGTTTTTTGTTTTGTTTTCTACAGACTCTATAGAATGTAAATATAGGTTGTATTTATTGCCTTAATTCATTATTGAATATTTTTCTTTGTTTTCATGTTGTTTGACTAATTTTATCATCCAGTCCTTTGTTGTTTCCATGAATATTATTAAGATAATTTTTGTATGACGATTCTAGCAAAATAAGATCTTTTCCAACTTCTTTACGGGATATGTACAGACGGTCTACAGCAGCCTTTCAATGATGCATCTTGTACTTAGAAAGAAGATTTCTTGTCTTAGACTACATTCGTCTGATATCATTTAGAATCTAGTTTAAGATTATGAAACTGTATTCGACCACAGGGGGTAGCAAGACTATTAATAGCATTAATTCTGTTCGAAGAATTCAATTCAGCTGTTAATATCATTTAGGCTCATCTATAGAATTCTTTACGCACAATTTTATTCATTTGTTCATGGTGAATTCCTTCACCCTCATTCACACCTAGCTACTTATAAGTTTCTTCGATTCTTTAAATATTTAATTGTTTTACCAGGGTCTAAGCTAACAGAGTATGTTTGTTGATCCTCATAAAATTGTGATTTAAGCACATTTATCCAAACTGAATTTCATTCCAATGTCATCACCGAAGCATTTTACAGATTGCAGAAGACCTTCCAGCTCACCCTCATTCCTAGCAAATAACTTTAAGTCATACATGAAAAATAGATGGATTATTTTCTTTTGATCTATTTTATAGCCATATTTCGTCCTGTTATCTGGCTAATGCTATTAGTAATATACAAAATAGTAAGGGAGACAAATATTTGTTTATTCTTGTTTATTTCCCCTGATGTTTATTTCCATTTATATGAATAAAATGAAATGTTGTTTTCCCTGTCGACAAACTTTGATGAAACGGATGAAGACGATATATATTTTTTTATATTTTTAAACACTTTAACATCCAGTAATGGAATACACTATCTAATACCCTACGGTAATCTATCCAGGTAGAATTTTTTTTTTCTTTGCATTGAAGCAGTTTTCCAAGATTATTCTATTAACAAGTAATTGATCTTTACGAGCCACGTTAGCGCCTTTTTTTGTTCAAGCAGTAGCATGCCATTTTTTCCCAAGAAAAAGTATGTATGTTTGGTCGAAATAGATATCAATAGATTTTTGAACTACAGTCTGGTTCTCCAGCGATGACGATCGTCTTTTCGGATAACGACAAACGCCGGAATAAGAAGTATATATAAAATATATGAAAACAGTTTTATTCTTCTTCGGTCACGGTTGTGTGAAAAAGTAGTCACAAGGAATGACGCACATTCGGGGGAGTTTTCAAGAGTCATTGACTTGCGGGTGTTGTCTTTTGTTCTCCTATCTTCTCAGCGTTCTCTCGATCTTTTGCCGGTGTTCTATTCTCGAACAGAAAAAAAACTTTATATGAGTAGAGATTTCTACGTATTTTTGCCTTCTCGAGTTTTTGCTTAATTGTGTCATCTATGGCTAGGCACATCTGTCAATCATTTTTGCCTTTGAAGCCGGCTGCCTTTGATGTAATCACACTTCTCTCGGTTATGTTTATATTTTATAACTTTGACTCCGAACACACTTCTGTCATTCTTGCTTTTAATGTTAATCATATTTATGTCGGGTCATAGAAATATATTAGATTTGTAAGTTGTGCGAAGACATGTAATTTCTTTGGTTATGCATGAGTTCTTTCGCTAGTCTTTTGTGTGCAGTATTTAAATAATATAGCCACAAAATATGAAATTAAGCTATTCCAGGAAATTTCCAGTTGTGTTCTTTTTTATTAAACATATAACATATTATTCTACACGTTTTTTCTTGTTGATGTTTTTAATTCGTTCTATCATTTGCGCAATTCAATCTGCTTCTTTGTTAAGTTATTTAAGGCAAGCCAAGATTTTTAACAGAGCTGTATAACCACTTCCACTTCAGGCTGGTTCCTTTCAGGGGAGGGACTACCCGTTTATCCACTAGAAGAGCCATACTGGACATTTTGTTTCTATATTTAATTTTCATATTATTCCCACGCACAGGTTCAAAAGTCTACAAAGTTGCGTTGAGTAAAGGTCTTTTCCAGAAAATATGGTTCCGAAGATTGTTGAAGATCGTTTGCGACCTCATAACGCAGTAGCCATTTACTTGCTAGCATGATTAACACCTTTATTTGCGGGTTGGTGTTTGGAGATTTCCTTCATTTAGATGGGTTGTCAATCGTCAGTAGACAGAGACGCATGTGGAATTCAAAGAGAAAGACTTTGGACACAAAGTAAACGAGAAACTATTTAATCAGCTATTCTAATTGGGAGAATTCAAACTCTTTGCAAAAAACGAAAATGTGTTGAATGAACTCATCATTACTATAAATGAAACTTCCTGATAATCTTGTTTTGTCTGTCCTTAATACTCCTGACGTATGAATTAAACAATTTAACCATGTATACAAAGTAAACGAGAAAGTATTTTATCACCTACTCTACATGGAGGATCTCAAACTCTTTGCCAAATTCGGCAATGTGCTAAATGTTGTCCTCAGTACTATTTATGAGACGTCCTGATATTCCTGATGTGTCTGTCCTCAAAACCCCTTACACATGAACTGAATATCTATAACTGTAGATACAAAGTAAACGAGAAAGTATTTAATCACCTACAGTTTATGGAGGATCTCAAACTCTTTTCTAGAGGCGACAATAATTTGAAGTGTCTCCTTAATGCTATCAAATATTTCAGTGATCACGTCGGTGTCACTTTCGGATTAGATAAATGTGCAAAAGTAACATGTAAGGAGGGGATATTTACAGGAATTCATTCAATAAATCTAGATTTTGTTACAAATATTCGGAAACTGGAACAAGCTGAAGCCAAAAGGTACCTAGAAATTTTCGTAAAAGATACAATACGACATATCCAAATGAAGGAGACATAAAAAAGAATACAAAAGTGCGTAAGTTTGGTGTTGAATACCGATTTGAATTCACAAAAGAGAATATTCGCTATAAACGCCTTAGCTGTTTTCGTGGGGCAATACAGCTCCAACCTCCTTCAGTGGACCACAGCTGACAATAAATGAATAGACGCCAAAATTGAAATCTTCTTACTTGCCATCGTATACGTCATCCCAAGGCTGATGTTAATCGTCTGTATGTGACAAGATCGGAAGAAAGCAGAGGATTAGTTCACACAGAACTGATTTCCCAAACTAAAACAATCGGTATTCAAATATTCCTGGAAATTACCGAAAAGTGTATGAACATGAAAGAAGTAAGCAACTTTATTCAGTGAAAACGGAAGCCAACAAATTTATAATGAAATTTCAAGCTGTTGAAGAAACGCGAGTAACACCTACTGAAGCGGATAAAAAAGTTAAAAATAAAAAAACAAAAGCAAATGGAATCGAATGGCCCAGATACAGAAAAAAATGGCAAGATAAATGTGTTTATGGTTAACATTCTGTCCGTACCAAACAAGCTGATGTCGACAAACTCCGTAACCATCAGTGATTACGTAGTCCATCGTTAAAACTGAAATTGAAGGTTTTAATCTTGCTGTATCGGACCGATGCTTGCTAACTAGATGCTTGCTAACTAGAAATTATCAAGCACATACACCAAAACATTTATTGACCCCAAACGCAGCTTCTGTGATAAATATCCAAAAGAAATTGTCCAAATTGCAGGGTATTGGTACCTACTGAATATAAAACCCGGCGTGATAGAGTGGGCTAATATAGGACGGCAAGAAATTGATATGAACACTACCCAGACCTGGTTAGAGAGGTAGGATTTGTAACAATTTTATGAGACTTTGCAGTACCCACAGACAGAAAAATCAACTCTAATCACCCAGACATAGTAATCAGAGACCGTTAAAACAAAATATGCCTTTTTATCGACATGGCAGTCTCTGCAGATTGTATTTTATTTTTGAGGATCTTTAAAAAAATAAATATCAAAATACACGGATCTTGAAGTGGAAATAAAAAATGCTGCACATGAGAACATCAATAATTCCAGTTGTACTTGAATCCCTCTTGTTGATTGGATAAGGATCTGATAGACTCATCGAGAGGATTCCTGGTAGTCCAAGTCTTAAGTAATACAAAAACAATACACAAAGGTACAGCCCACAAAGGGCTTTAACTAACAAAGGGCTTTAACTATGTAAAATGTGTATGATCTTAGCAGTTTTTTTTTATAAAAAATGATTAGTGGAAATATCTTCATGCGATTCATAATCGTAGGTCTCTGGTTGGGACGTGGAAAGAAATGTGTACAAACCAGAAATCAAAGGAATAATAATAATAATAATAATAATAATAATAATAAAATAAAAATAAAAAATATTCAATAATGAAAGAAGGAAGTAAATACAAACAAGATTTACATTTCGTAGATTCTGTAGAAAAGCAAAACAGAAGCCAAGAACCAATTATTGCAGCAAAAAATATAGAAAAGAAAGCTGAGGATAAATCTCTTGAACAGATGAAACAACTCTGGCAAGACAAACATCTGCCTGGCCAATATCCAGAACGTGCCAATAAATCCAATGTTGATGAAGTTAATCATTATCGATGGTTACGTGCATATGGATTAAAGTCTGAGACTGAAGGTTTTATTCTTGCAGAGCAAGACCAAAGTCTTTTCACTATGAACATTCAGGCAAATATTATACATAATATGGATCAAAAATGCAGTTTTTGTGATAATTACCAAGAAACAATAGACCATCTAATCTCAGGAAGTTCTGTACTTGCTCCAAATGAATATAAAACTCGTCACGATAAAGTGGGGCAATATTTACATTGGGCAATGTGCAAACACTTTGGAAAATGTGTAAACAAACACTGGTATGAACACCACCCAGCTCCAGTTACAGAAATAGATGTCACCATTCTATGGGATTACACCATTTACACAGACAGAAAAACTGAAGCAAATAGGCCGGATATTATTGTTAAAAACCAGAAAGAAAAAAAACTTGCCTAATAATTGATATGGCTTGTCCAGCGGATAATAGCATAGCAACCAAGGAATTCGAAAAACTCTCAAAATGTAAAAACCTGGAAATTGAAATAGAGGAATGTGGAAATTGAAAACCAGAATCGTGCCAGTGATAGGAGGTGCACTTGGAATGATAAAAAATGGAACAAAACAACACATTCAAAGAATCCCTGGAAACCACAGCTTAAGAGAGATACAAAAATTGTCTTGTTACGTACAGCCCACACATTAAGGAGAACTTTGTCTATGTAACGCTAGGGATGATAGAGGAGATAGAAAAAACATGAAATGGAGCCATAACAACACACCACAACCTGACTTAGGTTTTACCGCAGACTTGGTTGGTAGTGCGACCATAGCAGAAATGAAAATATGATGAAAAATGACAACATAATAATAATAATTCTTGAACATACCTTACATCACTGGAAGTGATATTTTTGCAAACAATTATATCAATGTTTTTTATTTTCATTTTTGGTGTGTGTTTCTGTTGGTGGGTAGTATTTCTGTTGGTGGGTAGTATTTCTGTTGGTGGGTAGTATTTCTGTTGGTGGGTAGTATTTCTGTTGGTGGGTAGAGTATTTCATCTAAAATCTGATGAAGTGGAAGAGACATTTGTAATAGCTCAAAGTGGGCTACTTTTTTATGTTTTCTTTTTTATTTTATCAATGTATCATAAAATCTACCTAATTTAACATATCTTTACAATAAAGACAATAACGTTATAAATTCAACTTTGCCATTACTAACCAAACTATCTTCGTCAACTGCATTTTCCCACCTATAAATATTTTTTTCTCAAATTCGTCGTCGTCTATTTTGACGTTCCACAATTTTGATTAGTTTTGTTTACAATTTGTCTTGCGATTTTACAGATTTCCTTTTTAACACCTCCTTACAATTTCATATTAATTATAGTAGTTTTCTCCAATAAATCGCTGAAAAAACAGCATAGTTTGAAGGATAAAGGCCCCAAACTATATAAAAACAAAGTTTTATCGGCAAAATATTCATGTTATTATTAAGAGGATAGATCAAATTATATTTAAAATATTTTTTAAATATTAAATGATTTTTTTTTAACACGTTCGAAGTTTTTTCTTTCGTCCGTGAGTGACACAATTTTTACAGGGTTTTATTACGGCAAACGTAATATGACGCAAGTCACTTTTTTGCCAGTGAAAAACACATTCATTTGGAAATTCTTACTAAAATCAAATAATGGTCGGATTCTGATGAACATTTCAGAAGTTATTCATAAATGACTGAAATCATTTCTGAAATAATTATTTTTAGAAAATCTTGATAAAAATATCTTACCCCTCGCCACCAATTAATTCCTGGAAATGTCTAGAAATTCGCGATGATTTCCCCATAAATCTAATATTAATTAAATTCAGGAGTCGTTGGAAAATGTTAATCAACCGTCTTTTCTTTTTTTTTTTAAATTACCTCATTTTTAGGAAATCAGCTCCGAATTGTGAATAGAAAAATTCGATAAAACTATGACATTTTTTATTTAGATAAACTTTTAATTGGTTTTATACACAATATACATTAGGGATATCATAGTCTGAAAATAATTTTTTTCAATGAATAATTAATTTTTACTAGAATTGTTTTTATTATTTTCTATTATAATAATTTACGAAGTTTCAAATATCTTTTAAAATTTCCTGCTTTATCGTTAATGCCAGGGTGTTAAATTAATGCGTGAAGACTATATTTACTAATTGAAAAGCTTACTACATATAATCGATTCTATCAATTTTTAAAATAATTTTTTTGTCTTAATACTGATTACCCTTATTTTATTTGTACGGGTGACCGTACGTGGTATTAAACATTAAAAGGTCACGTAATTCAACTGTTGTTCCCCTTACAGGAAATAAATCCCCTATAATGAACATTTGTATTCTCTTCATTTCTACGTGTTTCTGATTCACTCAATCCCGCTTTGAAAATTTAAAGTAACTTGCTTCCTAGTTTCATCTTCTTTTACATTATGCGGTGCAGTGGATATCAGCTTGGAACGAGAAATCGGGGAACCGAGTTCGAATTCCAGTTGAATTACTTGCATTTACTTTCGCACAAATAACATTGGGAAAGTTATTAATCAGTCTCTTCCCTCCAGTTATGCGTTAAATAACAGGACAGATTGGGTTCTATAGCTTTGGCTGGCAACCAGTCTACCGCAGAAAGTAATGTCAACCTACTCGAGACCTTATCGCCCAACGTGTGTATCACGTATTGCACTTAATTGACTGAGATAACTTAAAGAAATTGAAAAAGCTTTCCTTTTTTCTATTTTTACAACTCGTCTTTGATCTGTTTTGGTCGTTCATTTGAATAGCCTTTTTGCTAATCCTACCATTGAAATTATCAATTTTTTATTCTGTTAAATTTCTACTTAACATAACATTTCATAATTTGAGTTAATTCGTTATTTCAATTTCATTCTTTCTGATTAAATTGTAAAATGATTATTTATATAGTTTTATATTATTTTTATTTATTCAGAAAGCATATTTAAACTCATGACTACAAATCTAAACTAACTAAAATTCTATAAAATATATAATCGCTGAAAATATTATGTTAAATTTATAATTTTACTATGTTGTTAAGAACCAAAAATCAACACGTACGCTAAAGTGTACGATTAGGATTACATACAATTATGTCATGCTTAACCTCCATACTTAGCGTTTTTGACGGCTTCTATTTTGTCATTAAATCATTCGTCATCTCAGAAGACCCTGATAAAAAGACTTCCGTCATTAAGAAAGGCTTTTATCGTACATTTCAGAGAGTAAGCAAGTAATACATGTTTAAAACCAGATTAAGTTAAGTTTAAATTTGCTAATTTAAATGAAATAATATTTCAGCGAAGTATATTTTATTTTTGCAAATATATTTTTAAAACCGAGAATTAACAAACATTTGACATATTTAATCTTATTTCTCTACTACAAAAAAAAAAGATATCTTAATAATTCTTAATCTTTTCTAATTGAAGCACTTTTCATAATGTGGAAAGTAAAAAAAAATGTTGCATGATGATAGTTGCAAATCTGTTACGCTTAATTTGAATGAATTTTTCCTTCAGCGGCTACCGGAGTTATTTCCCTTGTTCAATTCACAAATTTCACAAAGATATTTCGGTGTTTATCAAGCTTGATTCATTAGAGTTACATGCGAGTAAAAGGTAACGTTTCAGAATGGGTTTTCGAACGCTGATTGTAAGAACCACAAGAAATTCTAACTGAAGTAGCTAACCTTCAATTCTCAGTTTTGCAAAATATTTAGCGTGAACATTCCGTTGACATGTGATTAGAATTCTAGTCTCCGATACAATTATTAGTGAGCTCATTCCCGAGTGTAATGAGTGTGAGCCTTGTAAAATTATAGTAGCATTTTACCAAGCACAGCGAAGATTTATAAATATCTACTACTATTATGAATACTTCTTCTTCATCATCAGATTATTATTATTATTATGTCATTTTTCATCATATTTCGATTTCTGCTTTGGTCTCACTACCAACCAAGTCTGCGGGGAGACCTAAGGCAGGTAGTGGCGTGTTGTTATGACTCCATTTAATGTTTTTCTATCTTCCCTATCATCCCCAGCATTACATAGATAAAGTTTTCCTTAGTGTGTGGGCTGTACTTAATAAGACAATTTTTTGTATATCTCTTAAGCTGGGGTTTCCAGGGATTCTTTCAATGTGTTGTTTTGTTCCATTTTTTATCATTCCAAGTGCACCTACTATCACTGGCACAACTCTTGTTTTCAATTTCCACATTTTTTCTATTTCAATTTCCAGGTCTTTATATTTTGACAGTTTTTCAAATTCCTTGGTTGCTATGTTACAATCCGCTGGACAAGCCATATCAATTAATAGACAAGTTTTCTCCTTCTGGTTTTTAACAATAATGTCTGGCCTGTTTGCTTCAATTTTTCTGTCTGTGTAGATGGTGTAATCCCATAGAATGGTTACATCTTCTATTTCTGGAACCGGTGCTGGGTGATGTTCATACCATTGTTTGTTTACAGCTTTTCCATAATGTTTGCACATTGCCCAATGTAAATATTGCCCAACTCTATCGTGGCGATTTTTATATTCGTTTGGGGCAAGCACAGAACAGCCTGAGATTAGGTGGTCTATTGTTTCTTGGTGTTTATCACAAAAATATTATTATTATTATTATTATTGTTGTTGTTGTTGTTGTTGTTATTGATGTTATTATTATTATTATTATTATTATTATTATTATTATTATTATTGTTGTTGTTGTTGTTGTTATTGATGTTGCGATTATTTGAGATCCTCCTCCTCTCAACCTAGAGATGTGGCATTTAGTATGAGCTCTTTTCAAGTTTTCTCTTTCTGGTTTTTAACAATAATATCTGGCCTATTTGTTTCAATTTTTCTGTCTGTGTAGATGGTGTAATCCCATAGAATGGTGACATGTTCTATTTCTGTAACCGGTGCTGGGTGATGTTCATACCAGTGTTTGTTTACAGCTTTTCCATAGTGTTTGCACATTGTCCAATGTAAAGATTGCCCCATTCTATCGTGGCGATTTTTATATTCATTTGGGGCAAGTACAGAACATCCTGAGATTATAGGGTCTATTGTTTCTTGGTGTTTATCACAAAACCTGCATTTTGGATCCATATTATTATGCATAATATTTGCCTGAAAGTTTCTCGTGAAAAGACTTTGGTCTTGTGCTGCAAGTATAAATCCTTCAGTTTCAGACTTTAATCCAGATGCACGTAACCATCGATGAGTATTAACTTTGTCAACATTGGATTTATTGGCACGTACTGGATATTGGCCATGCAGAGGTTTGTCTTGCCAGCGTTGTTTCATCTGTTCAAGAGATTTATCTTTGGCTTTCATTTTCATATTTTTTGCCGTCATAGCTGGTTCTTGGCTTCTGTTTTGCTTTTCTACAGAATCTACTAACTGTAAATCTTGTTTGTATTTACTTCCTTCTTTTATTATTGAATATTTTTTCTTTCTTCATATTGCCTGACTAATTGTATCATCCAGTCCTTTGTTGTTTCTATGTATGTTAGTAAGCCAATAGTTGTTGTCTTGTATGACAATTCTAGCTGTATAAGACTTCTTCCACCTTCTTTACGGGGTATGTATAGACGATCTACATCAGTCTTTGGATGATGCATCTTATGCTTAGAAAGAAGCTTTCTTGATTTAGAATCCAGTCGCCTGATGTTGTTCAGAGTCCAGTTTAAGATGTTGAAACTATATTGGACAACTGGGACTGCAAAGCAATTAATGGCCATAATTCTGTTCTGAGAATTCAATTCAGTTTTTAATATCATTCGTAGCCTTCTGTAGTACTCTTTACGCACTATTTCTTTCATTTTTATGGTGAATGTTTTCACTCTCATTTACACCTAGGTATTTATAAGCTTCTTCTGGTTTCAATTCTTTTATTGTTACATCAGGGTCTAGGCTAATTGAGGATGTTTCTTGTATTGATCCACGTAAAACTGTAGCTTTAGCATATTTATTCAAATTGAATTTCATTCCAATGTCTTCGCTGAAGCATTTTACAGTTTGCAGAAGACCGTCCAGCTCATTATCAATCTTAGCGTACAACTTTAAGTCATCCATGTAAAATAGATGGCTTATTTTCTTTTGGCCTATTTTATAACCACATTTTGTCATATTAAGTTGACTGGTTAGTGCTATTAATGATATGCAGAATAGTAAGGGAGACAAAGAATCACCTTGAAATATACCTCTTTTGATGTTTATTTCATCAGACTTATAGGTTCCATTTATATGATTAAGGTAAAGCGTTGTTTTCCATATAGACATGCACTGTTGATGAAATTGATGATGACGAGTGATATCTTGTATATATTTAAAGTCTTTAAAATCCAGGAATGTGGCACACTATCGAATGCCTTACAATAATCTATCCAGGCAGTACTAAGATTTTTCTTTGTACTGTAGTAGTTTTCCAGGATCATTTTGTTAATAAGTAATTGGTCTCTACATCCGTAACAGCCACGTTTGCACCGTTTTTGTTCAAGCGGTAACATGTTATTTCTTTCTAAGAAAAATATGTCTGTTCTGTTAAAATAGATGTTAATAGTTTATATGTTGTCGGAAGGCATGCAATTGGTCTGTAGTTTTTCGGGTTGTTTGTGTCACTATTCTTGGGTAGAAGAAATGTAATTCCTTTGGTCATCCATGCAGGAATTTTAATGGGATCGTCAAAGTTCTTTGGCTAGTTTTTTATGTGCTGTATTTAAATAATATAGCCAAAAGTTAGGAATTTTATCTATACCTGGAAAATTTCAATTGTGTGCTTTTTTTTAGTGCAAATTTAACATCCTCTTCTCTAATTCCAGCCCATGTTTGTTCTTGTTTATTTTTGATTCGTTCTATCTACTTTTTTGTTATGTTCTTTATGGCAAGCCTATATTTTTCCCCAGAACTGTGTAACTCCTTCCATTTTGGGGGGACTGTCACTTCAATTCTTTTTTTACTTATTTCCCTGTAAAATTTCTTTGCATCGGTTTAAAAAATCTTGTTTTGTCTGCAGAATCTTGATCTTTTCTCATAGCGTCTTATTCTTTGAGACTTCAGTTGTATTGTTTGCTTTATTTTTCTTTATTTGATAGGACTTCATTTTCATTTCTAATGTTGTATTTTCTTTCGACTCTGCTGCTTTTCCTAGTTCTTACATTTATTCCTCTAGTCAGTTCATCTAGTACTGATAGTTCACTTCTAAGTTGTTCGATTTCTTTTTCTACTTTTCTTTTCCAAGGTGGATCTTCATGTCTGCGAGACTGCCTTGTTTTTAATTTGATGTCCACTGTTTTTGTTGCTGCTATTGCTGATGCATATATTGCTTCATTGAGATTTGTATGAGTGTCTTCTTCATCCAAAATTAATTTGAGTGCTGCATTGTAGGGCTTAACAGTTTGGAGGTTATGCTTTGTTGGTTGTAATTTTGGGAGCTGTTCTCGTTCCTTCATTGAAATATTTTGTATTTGACTTAGATGGTTCTTTATTTCTTCCTTGGATTCTTGTATACTGTTTTTATTTTCCGTAAAATAATTCTGTTCAATGTGTTCGGAACTCGTTTTATTTTCGTCTTGTAACTGACTCAGATAACACCTTTCCAGCACTTTTAAACTTACAGCATTATCTTCACGGTGATTTGTGTGTATCACGGTTTCTACATTATGACCTCTGGCTTGTTTGATGTTATTACATTTTATTTCTGATTCCGGTTCCTTTTCATATTTTGTTGATTCGTCTCTTCTGGTTACAATTCTTTTAATCTCATTAATTTCAGCCTCTGTCAATCGGTTATTACGAATAATGTACCTTCGTACATTGGCTAATTTATTTTCGTCAATGTCCTTTCTATTTGCTTGACCAACTTTTTCTCGCCAAATGTCATATGTTTGGCGAGTGATGTTTTTTTTAGGTTTGAGTAACGCTTCATGAAATGCAGTCATAACGACTTTGTATTCCTCACGAGACCATTTTATTTTTCTTTCTTTAAATATACGGCTGTAGATCTAGCTAGAGAATTTTCAGGACCATCATTAGGATGATCCTGGTTATGGGGACCTGAAGATACATTCTTTGTGTAGGAGTTTGTTCCTATGGCAGATTTTTCGACCTCAGGTAGGTTCCATCCTGAAGGACGGGCTCCCTGTTTATCCCCTGGAAGAGCCATACTGGACTTTTTATTTCTATTTGTATTTCTCATATTTTTCCCACGAGTGACGCACGGGTCCAAAAGTCCACCCAAATTTTCCCGGCACGTTGGGTAACGGTATTTTACAAACAGGGTCCCGAAGCTTGTAGGGGATCGTTTGTGACCTCATAACGCAGTAGCCATTCACTCCTCGGCATGATTAACACCTTGAGTTGCGGGTTGTTGTTCGGAGTTTTCCTTCTTCTAAATGGGCTGCCAATCTACAGCTGACATAGACGCGATTGGAATTCAAAGAGAAAGACGCTGGTTAAAAAAAAAAGAAACTTGGGCGTAGCTCAACGAAACAAAACATCACTACACTAAAGTATTTTGTTAAAAAATAAATAAATAAATAAAAATTGTTACTACTATCACTAGTCCTTGTAAAAAAAAAATAATGGAAAAGAAAAGTTGACATACATTTAAGTTTATTGGTGCTGTGAGATTTAAAATAAAAATGTAATAATTTGTTCGTTCACTGTATATTCATTTACTTTTTCAATAAAGTCGTTGGTCGAAAATAGGGTTATCAGAATAAGATAAATTAAATAAGTAAATTAAATCAATAAATAAATAAAAATAAATATATAAATAAATACGTAGTCTTTCTATAAAATAATATCGTAGAAATTGTTTTTCATCGTATTTTCCTGTTGTTTTGTTTTTGTTTTTTTTTTTGTTTTTAAGAACATTATAATAGTTTAAATTAAAATTATTACGAAATATCGACAGCTAAAGGAAATATAAAACTGATGATTTTAGTTATTAGGATCATTTTTTTTTTTTTTTTTTTTTGAGCCGACGTTTTAATCATTCGGGCTAAACAAGATTTCCGGAGTCAGCCATTCACGAATTCTTCATTCTGTTTAAATGCCGCAGTTGTCAACCAAAAGAAAAATGTCAATGACTTTGATTAAAGAGAAATTGGTATGACCAAAAGACTAGGTGAAAACATTTCCGAAACTGCACTTTCAGTTGGGGTGGGGCCTATCAGCAACCGTAAAACGAAAATAAAGTAGTTCAACTGCCGACAAAGAGATAGCAACTGACACATAATTTCGACCAAGTATTAATAAACAGATGACGCTTCTACCACTCTTTTTGGGTTAGTTGCTGCTATCAAATTTTCTTTGATTAAATCAATAACATTTTGCATATATATATATATTGAAATTATTATTTAATTCTGATCACGTGGGAGGATCACAGAACGATTTTTCTTTAGCTGTGAATAAAACCATTTTGCTGACGTATTTTGAATTTCTCGATTTGTCAACCGAATCAAGATCCAGAGTATCACTTTTCACATTTAAAAAAAAAAAAAACCAAAAAAAAAAAAAAGCTTTTAGCTGTTTGGATCTTCTTTTGCGGGTGTGCAATTTTATTTTGGGTTTTTCCCCAAATGTTGTAGTCGTTAAAATAAATTTGATTTTGCGGGTGTGTAACTTATTTTATGTTTTTTTCGCTGGTTGATGGATGATATAGGATTTGTATCCTATATATGTATGTGAATATGTTATGTTGTGCTATGACGGATTTACACACTACTGTAAATCTTCATCAAAATGTCTTATTTCTTTGAGCTTATATATGCAAGAATAGATGTGCAGGTGATGCAGTTGTAAGGAGCTCGGAATACACTATCAATTAGCCGAGTTCGAATCCAAGCTGAGATCGTTACATTCACTTTTTCACAAATATTTTTCTCTACTTAGTTATAGTCTAAATAGCAGGGAAGACTGAACTTGCTAGTCATGTTTAGCAATCAGTCTAGAAGAAGAAAATTCAAAATTTTATGTCGTCCTGGTGGGGCACCTATTGGCTATGCAACTAAGATTCACTTATTACAGATGCAAAATAAACTAGAGTTTGACTCTGTGGGTGTTGAAGAAGCACAAATTGCCTTGAGCAGATGGCCATGCTCGAAAAATGGCACTACCTTCATGTCTAAACAACTCATAGTTCTAGGTAATATTCACTCCCCATTGAAACTCCAATTCAATCCCTTTTAATTATCTTGTAATCATTTATCGATATATATTCATTGAACCAATTCAGGAAATCAATTATTTCATTAATTGTAAAAAAATGAACACAAAGAGACCGTTATTTCAAAGAATAAAAAAAAAATTGATTTAATTTAAAATACAGCACCCAGTAACCCACTCCATCCTTTAGATTTGAAATTTATCTCTTGAAAATCCTTAGTATATAAAAATTTAAATGAATTTATCGACGTTTATCTTAACTTACTATAAAAAATCTGGGTAACCATAAAACATCGATGATTTGTTGGTTGGCGTAAAGCTGTAAAACAAAAAAAACAACCAGCCAAAAAATCATTAGATCTTTTATAGTAAGTTGTCTCCGCACCGGGCGCTGATAATCCAATCGTAGTAACTCAATAGTAGTGCATTTCATCATGTTGTCACGCTAAACAATCAGTTGAGTCCTGGGTATGAGGATAAGCTACGTCATCCGGTAGCAATGCTTCTGATCGGGCGTTTAGAGGATTTGAGGAGCATCGAACCACCTCAGTTACTGTCTTTCCCTGGTTCATCCTGACACCAGGATGGTAGCTTCTGTTAGGGTCCATGCTATGGACAAATACTACAATATATTTTTTATCGTAAAACTACCAGCAATGCAGTCTTTTTTCTATGAAAAGAATACCTAGTGGTATTAAAATTACAAACAATACATTTTATCTATACTTGAAGGTAAACAAATGCATTCAAAATATTTAGATTTCGGCATTGAATAGCCCACAGAGGTGTTGAAATGCCGCTAAACAAAATCACCCAACAACAATCTGTTCCCAAACATTATTACTGAATATTGAATTTAATCCTCACCAAGTGCCAAATCTTTGCTACACTCAGTTAATGACCCCTTAACTTAGTATACCGAAAACGAAGATAGAAAATAAAAGGTAACCAAAAACGTTCTGTCCGTTTTTTGATCAGTCATTGATTGAATTTGAAATATATACGAAATGCATGTAGCAATTGTTTTCAAATTCGGACAGCCGGAAGTAAGAACATCAGACGTTATAAAAAACATGCGCACCGTGCCCGGCCATCAGTTATAAGCCGGACAGCTGTGAGAAGGATGGAAGTGTCTAAAGATCTCGTTCGGGGCTGTTTGCTTCACGACATCAAATTGGACTTATCCGCAGCTGCATCAAGTCGCCGCATATGTCAAGCGTTTGGGGATAGTGCTGTGCATAAACGTACTGCAAGACGGTGGTTTCAAAAATTCAAGTTGGGAGATTTATCTCTCCATGATGAGCCTTGCAGCGGACGACCACAAGTCTTGAATGACGGAGTCCTGAAATCGACCATTGAAGAGGACAGTAGTCTAACGTGTGGTGAACTTACAAGACAGTTCAACGTTTCTGATGAAACATTTAGACTTTATCTGCACCGCCTAGGTAAGACGTACAAACTGAGCAAGTGGGTTTCGCAAACGCTGCTGGAGGTCCACAAGGGACAACGAGTGGTCGCCTGCGTATCGCTGCTTTCTCGCCACCGTACCACATCCTTATTCAATCGAGTGCTTACCAGTGATGAAAAGTGGATTCTGTACGAAGCTCCCAATCGTTACAGACATTGGTTGTCTCCCCAGGATGCTGTCCCTCACATCGCAAGACCGCCTATGCACCTACGCAAGATTATGCTTTGTGTCTGGTGGACAAGTCGTCAAGTGGTTAATTATGAACTGCTACCAACGGGCCAAACGGTCACTCACTTGAGACCTATACTCGCAGCAATTGAACAGGCATAGCGCCAGAAGGAACCAGTACTAGTGAATCGTAAAGGTGTGCTTTTCCTCCATGACAACGCCAGACCGCATGTTGCGCGAGTGTTCAGGGATATCATAAAGCAACTTTGGTGGGAGACTGTGTCATCCACCTTATTAACGTGACCTTGCGCCATCCGATTACCAGCTCTTCCACTCTCTGGATAATCATCTTCGTGGGAAACCCTTCATCAATGATGCAGACTTGCACAAAGCCCTCACGGACTTCTTTGCGTCACCCCCCTCCCCAATCCGAGTTCTACCTGAGGGCATTAAACAGCTGGAGACACTTTGGCAGAAGGTGCTGGATGCCGATGGCGATTACTTCGAAGACTAAATATGTTACACATACTGTGAAGTGTTTTATTTTTTCCTTTAAGAACGGACATAATTTTTTGGTTACCTTGTAGAATAGGAAGATTACGTTGCATCAGTTTTCAAAGAAGGTAAATACACTTAAGTGCCTCATAAAAGAGGCTCTTAATAATCGGATGAGCCTGAATGTTTCTCAATATGCAAAATTAGGATGGACAGAAACAAAATTAATGAGTCAAAAAGTTCGAAATTCCGAATGAGTGTGGTTTTAATAAGCTTGTGGTGGGGACCGTGATGTTCCTGAGCAAATTTATTATCAGGGTGCCATTTCGTTTATTAGGTACCTAATAGTAAATCTCGGCATTTGAAATCCTTTTGTCTTGAATTCAAATACATTCCACATTATTAATCAATTTCTGTTTCTATTCAGCTTTCATTCCATTATACTTATTATTTTAATTATTTGATCGTCTATCGAAACTAAAATGAGTACAGCACACATATAATACGAATCAACCAGCAAGCGTTGGAGACAATATAACTGAAATTATTTAATAAAGATTGCCTTGTTTTGGCACAAGGGGTTCATCAATTCATGATAGAAATCCGTAGACAAGAGTATTTCGCTGCTAGATAAGCTCGGTACTTATTATGCCATGAAATAGGTCCCCATGTACGAGATCCTATCAGAAAGTATCACAACTGGTACTATAAATTAAAAAAAAACAACATGTATCAATTCGTTATTTAATATTCTTCCCCATAGACTCTTTCTCAAACCACCCACTTTATCCAGCATCGTTATCATTGATGAAATTTTTCCTGGAACTTCTTTTTGGGAATTACGATCAAGTGCCACATCACATTTTCTTAGATTTCTTCGATGTCTTGAAATTTTGTTCCTTTCAAATCGGATCTGATTTTCGAAGAGGAAACAACTGCTGCACAAGCCAGAGTCCTTAACGGAATCTCTGCGGTGTGGAGAAACACCCACACTCTATACACTTTCATTCTAAGCACTGATATAAACAGCGGAAATGAGTGAGAACGTTATAACTTTGTGTACATACGAGACGAAGTTCAAAGTCAAAGTCAGTTTGTGCCAAGCGGATTTGCTCTGCCTACTACGGTATCCTGGGAACAGTCCTGATACTTTGTTATCAGACCTCGTATATCGGAGGCTGTTCGGATCTATCTATCTATCTATCTATCTATCTATCTATCTATCTATCTATCTATCTAAGCTTGTTCATGTGTGTAAGTCTTTTGTGTTTGTTTCTGTCATATCTGTCCTCCGGTGTCCACCTCCATGTCAAGCCATCCTACTGAGATATACAAATATAATGGCAGAATGTTCAAATCCGTCCTTATCTCAATCACGTGTGAGATATTATTCCAATTTTGGCAGGCGGATGTCAGAACAAAATCGCTGGGCCGCGAATTACGATAGAATTCTGGGATTCCGTTCCTGAAGCTGGAGCTGATATGTGACTCACCAGCATTTCTAGACGTCAAACCTGGCATTCTTTGAATAGCGAATACTTTACTGCGTTGTGTAACATGAAACACAGGACGAAACATTATACTAAACAAAAAATACCCCAAAAATGCTCAAAGAAAAGGACGAATGAATGAGACGTAATTTAATATTAACACATTGTGTAGCTGACAATTTATCGGAAGCTAAATACAAATATATATATATATATATATATATATATATATATATATATATATATATGTACGTATATACGACAGCAGAGGACTCGGATAAACCACACCACACAACATGAAACACACACACACACACACACACACACACACACACACATATATATATATATATATATATCTGTTTTAATGTTTTTCATGTATTACTTTATTTCTACTTACCGGTTACATAGAAGAGTATTTTGTAGTCATAATATTTATGAAATAAATATGACAGAATTCTCATTCACTCGAGAGATTGCATTTATCCTAAACTAGTAATTACTGAAAAAAGAGAAAAAAATATTTTATGTGTCTTGCGAACGTGGAGAATCCTAACTCTCCATTTTCCCTCTATTTTGTTGCCGTAAATCATTGTTTTTTATTCGTTTTCTTTCGTCCATTGAAAAAAAAAACAACTCATCATTACTCAATGTTGCCACTATTCTCAACATGGTCTTAGAGCGCTACACTCTCAAGTCTCTATTTGGCCATCATATCTTCCAGAAATTTTATTTCTCTCTTTCAGATTTCTAGTACCAGATTGCTTGTAGTTCATTTTTTCTTGAAACTTCCCCCTTTCTCAGATTCTCTCATCATCATATTCTTAGCATTCGTGGGACATCTTTATAACTCCTCATTTGTTTCGTTCGCTTCCATATAGGAGATTACATATTAAACAGAAGTTTAGCACTGTATATAACGTCATCGCCTTATCTTTTACCACTAAAGCATATAGGCTCTAAGAGGAAGTTTCACCTGCCAAGAGGGAAGCCTTCTTAAATACTACCGTAGAGAGCATAACTTTCTTTAATATAATTTCATGAATATTCAAGTCATTAGACAAAAATAAATTAAATATAATATTTAATAAATTAACATGGAGTTTAACAAGTTTTAAGTAAAAAAAAAACTTTTGGATTAATAAATAAAAATTAATCAGTTCTTTATAATTATAAATATATACATATATTTATAAATACATATATATATATATGTATATATATATATACTCACACACGCGCGTGCGCACACACGCACACACACGCACACACACACATATATATATATAATATTTCCATGTCTAAATCCGTTGAATAGTCATTTCTACGAGGACTTCCTCGTTTCTTCAGCAACGGTCGAAACGAAAAATTTTTCTTTAATCAAATTTTATAACGGTAGAACCCCCCCCCCCCCCCAACACCACCAAAAAAAATCCATCCACAGGAAAATAATATGGGGTGGGATTAATAATTTTTGAATTTAAAGAAGTAAGCAGGGAAACAGACAGATATCTATTTCTCATATTAGAAGACATCCCTTCCCTCTTATCTGGGTTGAGCGTTTTAAAGTTGAAATTTAGCAATGTCAGGGGAAATAGAAGTAGTAGGGGGAACGAAAGGAAAAAGAAAAAAGAAAAAGAAAAGAAAAAAAGAAAAAAGGAAAAGGAAAAACGAAAAAGAAAAATGTGGGGAAGGGGCGGTTAACTGAGAAGTAAATTAAGAAAATAAGAAATTTCCCCTAGAAACAAAAGAAAACTGCTACCATAAATGTTTAAAAAAAACATTGAAAAATTTACCAAAGATATTTTAGTTTAAATAAAAAATGACTGGGACAAATTTTATAGAAAAAAATTTGACATACAAATTTAAATATAAATCGTAAATTCTAAATTTAAAATTAAAAATATTAACTTCAAGGGTAGATCTCAAAGAATCCATTACTACAAGTATACAAACATACACACGCACACACACACACACACACACACACACACACACACACATAGACTTACATACACCCACACACTCACACACATATACACGCGTTCGAAAATTCCCTGCCACGTGAGCGTTAAAAAAATACACAGTTACGTGAGCGTTCTTTGAAAAAAAAACTGTAAACAGTAAAATCTGTCATAGAAAATTGCCTGAAGACACCACTCATGGTAGAAACCTGGGTCGCTTAATAACTCGATTACAAATGGAAAATATTCAAAAGTTCTACAATATAATTGTATTGAACACTTTTTAATACAAATGTGTACTGATCTAATTTTATTATGACTAAGAACAAATAATTAAACAATATATATATATATATAAAACTGAATGTCATGACTCCTTTGATTCACAGTCACTTACTGAAAACACTCAAAGCTGCGTAGCACACATACAATTTTGGCTCTGAATTTGACTTCTACTATTTAAACCATTAAATCAGACTCCGAGTTCCACTTGCTAATTACTGTTGTTTGATTGGTCCGTATATGGACGTGTTATGCTCTTGCCTACATCTGCACAGCCGGATCGTTACCAACACAAATTTCTTCTTCTTCATACTCCACCCACGTCTATTGAACAGATGTAGAGGCTCATCCCTTGTTCCCTGTTTAGTATGTGGTTTCCGGTTTTCTCTTTTCCAATCTTACTCTTACGTAGCCCCCTGCGCATCAGTGGCGTTACTGCCTTGCTTGAGGTGATATGATTTTAAAAAAAAATACATATATGTGAAAATATTAATCATAGAATGAGAACCTTGGAAGACATACCCGGAAACCTGAGAAATCTAACAAGCGAAGTATAGTTTCGTTATATAAATCGCCGAAAAATTTGAATTCCTCAGAAGGGCTTACAGACCGCTACGCGGTTAGCCGATCAGCAACATCCCTGCCCTACCTTTCTCTCAGCGTCACGTCAAGTCCTTATCCTTCTTCATAACGCATTGTCGGCAAGGAAGAAAGAAGGAACAACCCGTCAAAGTCACTATTACCACTTCGGAAGGAAAGCGAGAACATCATAGAGCTACCGACAACCCAACTCACTCTTCGATCGACACTTATTTGTTCCCTTTCCTCTTCTCTGGACCCACTGTTCCCTTTCCCCTAAGGACAACCGTTTTGAAAAATCCCACATATCCTCGTGGATATTACATTCATTTACAGATGGCCAGGATAAAACAAATTCACGCCATCATCTAGAGGCAAACGGCTAAGAATTGAGAACAACCAAATTCGTAAACCCCTCGTCTGTATTTATCCAATAAACGAGATAAATTTACATTTGCCTTTGTCACAGTTGTTCTTGCAACCATACGCTTGTTTATATATATATATATATATATATATATATATATATATTTGTCTGTATGTGAGCGCGTGTAAGTGCATGTGTGTGTGAGAGAGAAAGAAAGTGAGTACATATGTGTGTTGATAGAAATATTAGCTATATAACTATTGTTAGAAGGCTGTCACACCATGTCATTAAATATATATTATTTAACTATTTTATTAATATGTAATAACTCTGGTGGGATCAGTTTATTTTTTATAAAAAGAAAAAAAAGTTCCCACATTTTGTGTTGAGTGAAATATCAATACTAGTTTTGCAATGCCGTAAAAATATGAACTCCTTACGTTATTAAAAGTATTACTGTGTTTAAATAGATAATTTGCCTGTGCAAGGGAGATATCTCGCATTAAAATTGCAGATATGAAAAAAATAAAATAAAATAAAATAAAATAAACCGCTCGGTATATTAAAGAGTAAGACGACCTGACCTGTGATATTGATACATATTTGATTATATCTAACATAAAATAACAAATAATTTAAAAGCATTATTCGTCCAGACAATACATACGTGCATTCTACTCGTATTTATGCAAGTTTTGTTATATTGTCCAAACGCACTTTGCTTAAATTGACAGCCATATCTACATTTTATTCTTCTTTGATTTAAAAGAATAGCGAGACAATAAATCATGATTCTTTTAATGTTTTTTAATCATTTTTCTCTTTTTGTTCTTTGCTTTTAAGTTTCCCTCAATTTTCACTGTCCCCCACTCGCTCGTATCACTGCCTCACAGAAGTTTTAAGTTTGAACTCGTAATATCGCCAAAAGTGTATGTTATACAACGGTCCCTTTGAAAAGTCATTCTTGAATGCTGTGTGGTTTCGCGGTGTGTGACCTCAGTTATTTTCTTCCCGCCTAAAACACGTTCAACTCGAGAACTTGGCGTCAAATATTGGCTTGATGTGTGAGTCGCTTAATTTGTCTGGACAAGGAACGAAGAAAAAAATCTCAAAGGCGGGTATTTGAACTGAATTAAGTGCAGAATTCGTAGTACAAAAAGTTTTTCATACAAACCGCTTCAAACCAGAAGCAAGTATTGTTTGTTAGGTTTTCATCTCCACTTGATGTAATTCTTATCCAACACTGCCGTCGTTCATCGATGTCATTGTCAATAAATATATTTTTTTCCTTTCTTCTGTTTATGGCATTTTTTTATTTTAAAGAAAGTTAATCTGACCTCGTTCAGGAAAAAGTGATCTTTACACTCACCATTTACTTTTAGTTTGAATATCAAATCCCTATTGAAAGAATCAGCATTAAAAATATTTGAGAATAAATTTGAATAAAATAAGAGCAAATAAAAGCAAATACAAAATGTGATTGAACAAAAACACTCAAAATTTTTGAAAGAAAAATTTAGTGTTAAAAATATCTCCGTTAATCATGAAATATTAATTTAAGATTAATTATAATGATTTGATAAACTATATTTTCTTAATGAATGTTTGGTTATATAGTTTAATAATATTCTTGTGAAGATAAAACTTTTACAAATTATCTTGAAACTTTTATTTTAGTTTTAATTGAAAGCTAAATGATTAAACTTATTATTTCAAGTAAGCAAAATACTCTGGTGTATTTCACACAGAAATTATATTAATTGGAATCTAAATTTTTTTTTTTTTAATTTTTCAATTTTTCTGCCATTTTTGAGCGATTGACACATTCGTAAATACAAGTTAATTCTCGGATTTAAAAAGCTTGCAAAAATAAAATATACATCTGTGACACAATACTTTTTGAAACATTAACAAATATAATGTTAAATTAACCTGATTTACACAATTATTACTTATTTATTGCATAGAATTTAGACTAAAACTATTTCTTGAACACAAAGTTCAACCTTATAACCTTAACAGCGTATGGGTTGGCTGATTTACAGATGCGAGAGAAGATAGGATAAATGTGTATGGCGATCACAAGTGATATAATTGTAAATTTATTTTTCTGGAAAAGAAAAGAAACTCTAAAACATATGAGCTTTTAATTTACACATAGAAATTACCAAACAAACAAAAAAATACTTAAAATACACACACACAAAAAAAAAACAAATTTGAAAATAGGGAAGCACAATGATTTGGATTAAACATTTTTTTTCAATTAGTAAATACAATCTTCGCTTAATAATTTTATAAACTAGCCCCAATAAATATTTGAAGTATTATAAAAATATTTTTGAAATTTTGGAATTATTATAATTAAAAAACAATGAAACGAATTCTTTTGAAATTTCAGTATTAATCGAAAACATTTTTTCAGACTATAATGTTCTTCATTTATATGTTTTATTTAAGCAATTAAAAGCTTATCAAATTAAATATTGTCATAGTTATATTGCATTTTTATTTTACTATTCGGAGTAAATTTTAGGAAATAGAGGAAAGCATTTTCAAAAAATAATAGGATTTATATTCGTTAATGAGTTCGACGTTTAACTAATAAAACCAATTTTGCCAACAAAATTTACTTTCTTAAAATGTCATAGATTTACGTAGATGTAGGTAACAGATGTAAAAAAAGAATATTTTTACCAAGATTTTTAAAAATAATAAATTCAAAAATAATTTCATTCATTTGTGAAAAGTCCTGAAAGTTGTATTAATAGCCCAACAATTATTTGATTTTTGCAAGAATTTCAAAATTGAATGTGTTTGTCACTGGAAAAAAATTGAGTTATGTAATATTACATTTTCCATTGTAAACTCTCGTAACGATTTGGTTATATATATATATATATATATATATATATATATATATATATATATATATATATATATATATATAGTAAAAACAGAAATAGGGGTTGTTCCAACGAGAGAAATTAGTATAGAAGAAAAAATTACGAGAAGCTGTGATATTAATTGAATAATATTAATCTATTTATTTTAATTTTAATCTTTTCCGGGTTTTCTTGATGTTAAAATGAAATTCACCAACGAATGCACCGTAGTTTTTGTTAAACACCGTCATCTTCATTACAAATGCAATCTTCTTATAATTACAGTACATTCTAATGCGAATTTTATCACAGTTACAATGATATTATCTTTGTAATTTACTCCTGAAGACGATCTTGAAAAGATCGAAAAGAATTGGGTAAAAAAAATAAAAAAATAAAAATAAAAATTACGGTAACGAAGGCAACCAAAGATATAGTGAAGGCAAAGATTATGGCTAAATTAACCAACTTAATCAAAGATATCGCACGGAGGAGTTGCTGGAGATCCTGTTGTCGTCTGGAGGCGGTAATTGAAGCCAATGGCGTTTTTATTGAAAAAAAATTTTCTTTAATATTTCAAGATATTTTTGAGTAATTTTCGTAAATATATCAGTTGAACGAGTTGTCAGTGTTATTTCCATTTTTGTGTAATTTATACGTCAATTTGCCCATCGCTCATTATGTATCATGAAAATAACTACCAGTAATGTTTGATAAATACAAGATTTATTGTGGAAACATTAATACACATACATGAAATTAAATCTATCTATCTATCTATCTATCTATCTATCTATCTATCTATCTATCTATCTATCTTTTCTTTATCTATCAGTCTTTTCACTATCTATCTATCTATCTATCTATCTATCTATCTATCTATCGATCGATCGATCTATCTATCAATTAAGGTAATAAAGTGGTTGCTGAGTATTAAAATGTATCAATGAAGGAGAGGAAAATAAAAGAACACAGTTTAAGAAGAGAGAAAATATTGCATTGAAGCTTTTGATGCTCAAATTTGATTGGGAAGCAAGAAGCAGAAGACAAATCTACAAGCGATAGAATAAACTGTCAGTAAAGAACTTGCAGTGACATCGAGCTATTTCAGCTGTAATATAATGAGACCTAGCCGCCAATATAGAACTGCAGTTAAATTCATAAAGTCAGGATACCAAAAAGAAACTCTCATTAAAAAATTATCGCAAAAATATTTATAGAAAAGCACAAGGAAGCTACAACACAACGAAAAGAGAGTGACTGAAGCCGATATCAAAGTTCAGGACCAATAAAATTGCAGATACATTTTGTATTTTATCAAAAAACTTTAAAATAGCAGAAACACCAGATCATATGTGGAAATAACACTTTAAACTGCAAGGAATTGTAGACTTGTAAATATGTAAGATAGATTCTGGTGAGAAGGTGATATAAGACGATTAGTAATCTATCTTTCTCAGTCTGTTCATGTCTATCACTGTTTGTTCATATCTATCTATCTATCTATCTATCTATCTATCTATCTATGTCTGTTCATATCTATCACTCTTTGTTTCTATCTATCTATCTATCTATCTATCTATCTATCTATCTATCTATCTATCTGTCTGTTCATATCTATCACTCTTTGTTTCTATCTATCTATCTATCTATCTATCTATCTATCTATCTATCTATCTATCTATCTATGTCTGTTCATATCTATCACTCTTTGTTTCTATCTATCTATCTATCTATCTATCTATCTATCTATCTATCTATCTATCTATGTCTGTTCATATCTATCACTCTTTGTTTCTATCTATCTATCTATCTATCTATCTATCTATCTATCTATATCTGTTCTATCTATCTCTGTTCTATCTATCATCTATCTATCTATCTATCTATCTATCTATCTATCTATCTATCTATCTATCTATCTATCTATGTCTGTTCATATCTATCACTCTTTGTTTCTATCTATCTATCTATGTATCGATCTATCTATCTATCTATCTATCTATCTATCTATCTATCTACAAACCGACCTGTATGTTCTGTAGATATGTATTTGTGTGAGCGGCTTTGCTTTATGTATAAGCATAACCATTTATATATACTAATATGCATACACTGATATATATATATATATATATATATATATATATATATATATATATATGAACAAATACAACTATATAGATAGGTTTCCTGCACTTCATGACACATCTGTCTCGTGTCTCACTGTCGAAACCCTTTTCCCGCTTCATCAGTCACCGTCTATGAAGGATTTTCGTTTTTCGTCGTACATGCCACAACCCTTAGGCTATAACAGCTTACACATTACTGCTTCAGTTTTGCTCGCATTAGTATTAAAAACAAAACAGAAAAGGGGAAAAGATCAGCATTTACAGGTCTCTTTGCGGACATAACTCAGCAGCAAATATAAGAAAAAATGTCGATGTCTATTCGGAAAGTCTCATCTCTTGTCCTTTAAATAAAATCAGCTATCAATAGGACAAAAAAGGTCTGATTCAGATTTCGTTTTGTAATTTTTAAGTTTAAGATTAGATTCAAATATCAAAATTCAATTCTTATTTAAACTTTGAGAAGCAAAACATTATTTGCGTACTTAAAGAATCATATATATAGGATCTATGTTTACTTTTTCTATTTAGTTAAAGCATAAAATTGAGTTCACATATCATGTTACACCTCACGACTTATTTTTATGAGTGCATTACGGAGGTGTTGTCTGATTGATAGATATCAAGCTGTTAGGATATAAAGTGCCACAGTATTAACACAAGTAAGAAGCAGAACGCTGTCATTCGTCCCAAGTAAATAGTTCGTGCGAATTCCTATTACTCAGAATAACTTTTCATGAAATTTTCAACAACAGTAATGCACCCATTCTGGTAATATATATGTATATATATTGTGCATTTGGGTAACAATCTCTCTTTTATGCAGGTTTCATTAAAAATGACAGACAAGTTATTATCATTAAGTTTTTTATATAATTTTTCATGTGTTCGTATAATTTTTCTTTCCGGAACTCAAATTACATAAGAATTGTCCAAAGTTTTTGTACTTTCGGCTATATTTTTAGCCATTTTCAAGAATTAATTTTGTTTTACTTGTAAATAAACATGTGTAAAGTTTATGCATATAAAGTCTTGGGTGTGTTAAGTTCCAAAGATGTTAAGTACATTGTAACCGTGTTTATATTTGATGTTATTAAGTAAAGGATTTCTGTTAATGACTCCATTATTTTAATCTTCTTTTGCGTGTGGATGATGCTATTATGTCCGTATTGTCAACAAGTTTATCATGGACAGGTCCTGGAAGATCTCGATGTGTGTTTAAATGAGATCGGATGGAACTGATCAATTCCCACGTCAATTTTGTGGTGGTACAGCCAAAGTAATTGTTTACGGATTTGGATAGTTGTGGAAAACAATTCTTCAAAATATATGTAAATTAGTAGACGGCACTGGTTCTCTGCAGTTTAGATTTTGCAGGTGAAATATTATTCTTGATAATGAGGTTGGGTGTTTTGAATTTTTTAATCAATAATTAATTTGATTTTTTCTGGTTGCGTAATTTCGGATGATATTGCGAAGTGAAAAATCGTCTCATTTGTAGTTATTGTGCATTTGATTTTTGCAAAATTGTTAATATTGATGTTTTGGCCACGTGTTTGTGGTTGTCATTAGTTACGAAGAAAAATTTGATAATCAAGTAAATATTTTGAAAAGCCGTTGCGTGTGCATATATATATATATATATATATATATATATATATATATATATATATATATTCTTCCGCAAACATATCTGTTTCTCTGTATCACAGCTCATCAGTACAGTTAGACATCCGATTGCTTTTTACCCAGGATTAAAACCCGACCGAATTGGCGTCAGTCGGCGATTCTATCTCTGAGCTATGGGCGCTTGGTAAAGGAGGCAGACTTTTAGCGTGTGATATATCATGTATTTATACGCCAGTGGCGAGAGTGTTCTAATTCTAAGTCTGCCTCTTTCTACGGAGCGCCCATAGCTCAGAGGTAAAATCACCGACTGATGTCAATTCGTTCGAGTTTCAATCCTGGCTAAAAGCAGTCGGATGTTTAACCGTACTGATGACCTGTGATACAGCAAAACAGATCTATCTGCAGACCACTCTCTCTCTCTCTCTCTATATATATATATATATATATATATAGTCATCTGCAGATAGATCTGTTTTGCTGAAATCGATATGCATATGTGGATGCACATTTGTATAGTATTATTATTCTTTCTCCCTCACGTCCTTAATTTCCCCTTTTCTTTCTTCCGCAAATATTACTATTTATAAATATGGATTACGCCCGTTTATTTTTTGGTTACTACACTCTAATATCTTTTACTTTTTAGCTTTTATTTTTAATTTTAAATTTGAATATTATATTTTAAAGTTAATTTGAAATGTTAATTTCAGCTTTTTATCTACATGTTCTTAAATGTTTAATTTTTATGTTTTGATTTCTTCTTCCTGCATTTTTATATTTTTTATTTTTTATTCTGTATTTTAAATTTATTTTTTTTTGTCTTCATGAAATCTTAGAATATTTAAATTTTAATCTTGTTATTAAAAATGAAGTAACTTTACTTTCTAAAATTTAATTTTCATGAACTTAAATCCAAATTTATTAAACAGTCAATTTGAAAAATGTACCTGATGATTGCATAACGCAAGAAACTCCAAGTTGTGTCATCGTCCTAGGACTATATATATATATTTATTAATATATATATATATATATATATATATATATATATATGTGTGTGTGTGTGTGTGTGTGTGTGTGTGTGTATATATATATATATATATATATATATATATATATTCACATAAAAAAATCTAAATTTAAAGTGGTACGATCATTTAAGCGAATTGGATTTGCTTCATAGGCGATTTTTATTTAATTTTTAACAATTAATATTAATAGGAACTCCTCTGGGATTTTACCATCAAGCATCTTATTATGCATATATAAATATTGGAACCATATGTTATATTGACAAAACATGAAATCGAAATCCGAGTGAATGATAAAAGACAAATAGTTGACCTAACGTTTGTTTAACAATTAGAATTCACGTGAAACATGATTATCAATTGAAGATTAATAAATATTTGGAGTATGGAAGATTAATAAATATTTCCTATTTGATATATACAGTAAATTTATGGTTAGGTTCTCACAAAGTTTCACCTTTCTTGGCAGATCTTCTTCTCATATCAAAATCTGGGATATTTTATGGCAAATGGGATAAGAAGATAAACCAAAAGAAAATCACAGTAAATGAAATTGAAAAAAATGTAATGAATGTCTAAACATGTAATTTAATACTTAAAAATTTAGAATTTCGCCAAATCCTCTGCACTGTGCGCATGTGTAATTACATTACCGTAACATCCTATGCCTTATGAATTCTTAAAGAACTAAACGCGTTGCGCCAAAAAAAATTATTTTGCTTATTGCATTTATTTCTTTTTAATCAATTCACCACAAGCAAGCCGATAAATAGAAAACAATGTATAAATCCCAACTCCTGTTCAAAAGACCGGGGAGGAGTGTGAACAGAACGATAAGCGAATCTATCTCTTCTTACAAGTTTTTAGACTAGGAAGACGATTATGTTGAAAAATTAATTCTTGCTTTAAAAAAATGCTATTTACTCTTTCTTTTATTGGTGAACCTACGGGTATAAATGCATTTTTTGGTTTATTTAAAATCCCACTTCTGTAATTTTTTGAAACATGTATTCATCCTCTAAACTTGCGTTATCGAAGTCGTTAATGCAAAAAGAATCGTGGCATGTGCAGCTGCACTGGTCTAGTTGTCGTAAATGTTTAATGCCATTGAGCAAATGAAATCGAATACAATCCTGAATATATTTTCCAGGTGGGCAATCTAGCAGGTGTTAACGTGCCGTAATTAATTTCAGGCAAAATGTTCTGATATGGAAATTAATTCAATCTCGTTGGGTCAGATCAGCCGACGTTTGCTATTTTCTGCTCTTTGTTTTTTTTTTTCTTTTATATAGAAATCTAGTTATTCGTTTGTTTTTTTAATTCTATTCATTCGTTTCTATTTTATCAGTTTTTATTTTTAAATCTTATCCACAGTTTTCTTTCAAATTCTATCTATTTAATGCAATTTTCTTTCAAATTCTATCTATTTAATGCAATTTTCTTTCAAATTCTATCTATTTAATGCAATTTTCTTTCAAATTCTATCTATTTAATGCAGATGGTGGAAATGTCTTCTTTTTCTTATTATTTAATTAGCGTCTTTTTATCTTTATGCTATTCTTTTTATCACATTTCTGACTGTTTAAGGGCAAGTCTGTAAGGGTAAGTCACCGTAACCTTTCTTTTCGTTCTTGTTCTTTCCTTTAATTTTACGGTTTAATGTTCGCTACGATAAAATCATTCCCGAAAGGATATTGTTTTTTTTTTTTGTGTTTCCCTTCCTGCGAACATCCATTGAAATTTAGAGTTTGAGAAAAAAAAATCTTCAGTTTAAAAATTATTTCCATTAGGTTCTTGTGAAACAATTATTTATTCATAGTTTTAAGTAATAATGTCTTTATGCAAAATTTTGTATCATGAATCGTTTGGCAATAACGTATGAATCCATTTCTTTCCATTTGACAACGTGATTCCGTCTAAAACATTGTTACATTGTTCCGGTGTGTAGTGTTTTTCTTTTATATGTTTTTGCGATGGCCGCTTTTATTATGTATTGTTTATTGACTTATATGACAAATGTATCACTAACGACATTTTAGTTTGAACACGGATCGCCAGAGAACAAAGTGGTCCTCGTTTTTGTATATTTAAAGGAATCGTACTTCTGCGATCGAATGACGTTGTTAAAATAATATATATATATATATATATATATATATATATATATATATATATATATATATATTAGGTAGATAAGAAGCATTCTAGTGAGAAAAGAAAAAGGTTTGACAATTTTCTTCGAAGGCGTTATTTCTAGATTTCTAGTATAGGTGACTTTAGAAAACTTATTCTGTTAAACGCCATCAAGGCACAATTTGATTGACTTCGATATATGCTTCTTGAGAGATTGATCATTAAAGGTGATCGTTTTTACAAACAAATGCTTAATAAAATAAATTGTTTATTAAATTCAGTTGTAATGTTGTTTATGGAAAATTAGTTGAATTATTTGGCAACTTGGCGTTATATCACTTCTGAGGATGTATTCATTGTGTTTTTATGCAATAGATATTTGTTAGAAACATTTATCAAATGACGTAGAGACTACAGGAGTTTTGGAATAATCGGCTGAAGCAAATTACAATGAGAAAATATTTTTAATTCAATTAACTTTAATAATTTAATTTTAGAATAATAATAATTTTTAAATAATTGATGATGCCTGTGCTCACATGTATAGAACAAAATTGTTTTTTTTTGTGCATTAAGCCAGTAGTTTTCAAAAAAGACCAATGGGAAAATTGATACGAACCTAGCAAATAAAATATACTCTATCGTATTTTTCGTTTTTCTTTTATCTGTTGGTGCTAAACGTATTTGATAATTTCATTTACTTGAGTCTCTTGCCAATTTAGAGCGAATGAAATTCGTCTCTAAAGTAAAGTTTACATTTTGAATCCTATTGTGCTAAAAACAAGAACAACAAAACACAAGCAAACATCCTGGATCTATGCGCTGGCGATAGACTTAATACACTGATTAACCACATATTTATATGCTTCAAACACGTGTTACGTTTTAATTCCGAACGACCCCTCATTTAAGTTACGTGTTAATCGTAACATGTGAGAAAATAAAAATGATGGACCAAAACTCAGAGTTAAATTACAAATATTTAATTCACAAAACATTAGATAAAAATATTTACAAATATACAGTTTGATATTCAAATCAAGAGACATAGAAAACATATAGTTTACTACTGCCCAGCGAAGTGTTACGAGGAAGGTAAGGAGTTAAATATCTTTACCCAGTTAAGTTGTCATGGAAGTTAAGTGCTACACTTTTTGGAAATCCTTAAATGCGTATATAAAGACTAATTATTGGTTTGGTCAATGAAAGAGGCAAAATATGTCTTTACCCAGATAGTTCCATGAGGTTCTCTTTCAGGTTTTAGTTGTTCGGACTTTTGTCTGTGAAATTCTTTCGGCCGGATATGGATCCTAGAATCTTTACCGGAGTTGATCGGACAGCAAATCTTTTTATCAACTGTTTCAAGTTTTAGTTTTGGTCGTCTACTCAGGGATTATTTCGGCTGGATATACATCCTGAATCTTAACCGGAGCTGTAGAGGTCAACCCATCCTGCTATCAACTAACTGCTCCGTGTCCAGAACCTATTTTTATAGGAGCTAACACCTAATTTACATATTTTTAGAATATTTCGAATTCTCTGGAAAATTCTACAATATTCCAAACGTTCTATTTCTAATTTCTTTATTTTTACAACTACTTTCTGAATTGAAACTTTCTTGGAATAGCACTTAGGACTCAACAGAATCCATTACTATAACTTTTTATACATTATCAATATTATTTTTGTATATTACTGCATCCTCGTAACACAGGGGTATCTACTAAAAAAAACGCTTGAATCAATAAAAATGTCAGATAAAAAATAAATCCGTTAATTCTTTAGAAATTGCTTTGTTTACGTTTCGCATACAAAACCGAGCACATATGAAGCTTCCGAGAAAATAAATTGAGTCAAGAGAATATGTGTTTCTTAAAAAGAGAAAATAAAATCCGACTTACAAGGGCGTTAATCGTGTCCGACAGGTAAAGCTTTCTTTACAATAAAGGGCACATGTTCATTCCCTGTTGGAGAAGGTATTTTATTTACGAAATTTCTCGAATTGCACATTCCGTTAATTTCGATACGCGCTATTTTATTTAAATCGAAAAAAGGCGTCTACTTTAAATACGAGTAACAATTTTGATAAAATAAAAAACGATTCATATATGTAGTTGAAAAATGCTATCTTCGTGTGATGGTGATGCAATTTTGCTGGCATCAAATTTTGCTTTAAAACCAATTTATAAACTCACATTGATTCATTGGATGGAATAAATGGAAGGAAATTGAACAAACTTTATGATAGATTTCTCTTTATTTTCAGAGAATATATTGACGCATCTAAAATGGAACACTTGAAAAGGTATAATCTACGATATTATATGTTACCTAACAATGATATAAAATTATCTTGCATCGCTTAAGAGATATAAAATGATTGGGCTTAAATCTTATCGTTTTCGTTATCTGATTACACGTCAAAATGTAAAATAAAATTTCCTTTCTCCTCACGGCCTGTTCACCTCCTCAAAAGCCAAGAAAAGAAGCCACCTGCCAGTCATCCGAGTCACCAGTTGGCACCTGTTTGTTCTTTTACACTTACCTCGGACTAATGGCCTCAAATTTCTGACGGCAGTTTTCATATTGTGTGAAACAAAGGCAGGTAACAATACCAACGCACAACGTGTGTTAGTCTAGCCTGTGTCGATGGAGAAAATGGTTCATTATCTTACTTAGTTTCGATGGTCGCTCATTTATTTTTCCAATATTTTCTACTTTTTGTAGATTCTTTTATTTTCACTTTCGATTAATGTATTAATTAATTTCCAAACTTGTTTTACGAATCTTGCTTAGGATGAAATATTTATAAACTCTTCAACAAAATAATTAAATGCAGTTGATTATTAAAGGTAATTTATATTCAATTAATAAGAGTTGGGCGTCATTCGATATATTTCGATATAAATTTGTAACGCATTAATTTATTCTTTTAATTTATGTTTTTATCTGTTGTTATTCCATTGCTTCATTCTCTTGCACATTCATTACACTTTCAGTTTGTCTTTCATTTTTCAATTAGAACACATTTATTTTTATCATTTTGATACTGTTTTTCAATAAGTGTCTTTTCTTGACTGAATTAGGTATTTCTAAATATTATCAGAGCTCGCACTTCTAAAAACTAGATGCTGAATAAGCACTAAATCAATTTTTAAATTAAGAAAAAAGTCTAGAAATTTGTTCTTACCACTAATATTTTCCTTATCTATTAAAGGCATGAGACGTAAGTTTTAGCTGCAATTGCAGATTGGCTAATGATTCAGACTAATCGATCCTAGTTTTCTAGACTGAATGTTAGCATCACAAATGATTTTTAATACGTAGCTAGATTTACTTTTTCATAATGTTCAAATAAATAAAACCGGTTAGGTGACAACGAATGTCAGTTCTCTGGTGGATGCGAAACATTTTTCGTTTTTCGTCGGTGTTCATTCGTAATTGATGTGCAATTGAATCAGTGTATAGTGGTGTGTAGTTAATCGAATGATTGGTTTTCAATTCATCGAAGTCCCGCATTAATTTTGTTCAGTTAACTGATATTTCTTACATAATAAACGATTGTCGGTTGCTTTATTACTAAGATCATTTTGTTTAGTTTCTTGTATATATCGCATTATGCATATTGTAAATATTCATTAAAGATTTCATTTTTAAATTGCGTTGTTTCATTCCCCTCCCCCCACCAGACAAACTGTTCATGTGGAAGCGCCTTTTAGAGCCTCGTAGAGAATTTAGATATTATGGGAGTTGCGGTAAGAATAGTAAATAAGAATTTCGTATTTTGTTGCAATTAATTAATTGTTTGATTCTGTCAATGATTGTGACTAGCTAAGTTTCAGATAAGACGGGTGATGACCAGACTTCCTGATACTCACATCTGGACTTGGGCCACATTTCTTTGATTTAGACAAAGATAAATATTATTAATCAAATAACGTTTAATGAATTTTTTTTATAAACATATCACCCAAAGCAATACATTTTACTGCCACCGTTTTTCAGGGGGGTTATATAGGAGGGAATTTATGGGAAAGAGTGACAGGTTATAGAGGGTACCAGGAAGTGGGTAAGAGAAGGATGAGAATAGTGATGAAAGTGGAGTGGACGGAAAAGGGAGCATGAGAGAGAGAATGCAGATTAGTAAGATAGGATGTCTACTGACCTTACATTTAAATTCTTGGAGATTGTAGCTGTCGGGAAAGCAAGTAAATGGAAGGGAATTCCACAGTCGGGAAGTGCGAGAAAAGAAGCTGTGGAGTAGAATTTGCGTTTACAATTTATTGGTTTCACAGTAAAAGTGTGAGACCTAGTTGCTAATCTTGTGGCTCGAGTAAATTTATATATAGAAGGCACCAGTGAGCTAAGTTCATCGGAGCAGAAGCCGTGAAAGTATTTGTAGAAGAGACAGAGAGAAGCGACATTGCGCCGGTGAGTAATTGATTGTATCTGAGACACTAAGTCGGGTTCTATCACATTACATATTCTCCGTTGGATCTTGTCAAGAACCCCTAGGTGGATAGCAGGAGCACCCGTCCAGATAGGCCAGAAGTATTCAATGCACGGGCGGATAGTAGATTTATATATGTGAAGGATTGTTTCAGGCGGGAAAAACTTCCTAGTCCTACACAGAGAACCAACTTTCTTTGCAGCGGATTCAGCTATGGATTCTATAGTCATTCCACTTGAGGTCTGTTGTGAGAGTTAAGCCGAGGAGACGCAGTGTTTTGCTTTCAGGGAGACTACTCAGAGTTGTTATTGCATTAGATTCATTAACCTTTAAAAATAAAAAAAATTACTCGAAATGTTTTATGCTGAGATCTGAATGTCGGGTTGATCAATTTCAACAATTTTTCTGGGAGCCCGGATAAAAAAAAATGTTGCTTAGAAGATAGTCAAATAGTCAATCTGAAGAGGAGTTAATTTATAGCCGCTTTCCTTAATCAGTGGACTGAAAGTTAAAAAAAAACGGATTTTAGCGTTGAAAAATATCTGGAAATTGAAATAACGTCACATAACTTCTAACTTCATTTCGCAATTGTAACAACTGAACATTCACTGAAAGTGGTTTTGAGTTACCTCTTTTTTAGATGACGTATCTTCCATAGTTCGTATTCCAGTTAAATTCCTTGCATTCTTTTACGCGCAAATACGCTTGGGAAATGTATTAATCCATCTATTCCCTCCAGTTATAGGTTAAATAACAGAACAGATTGAGTTCTATAGCCTTGACTGGCAACCATTCTACCGCAGAAAGCAATAGCAATCTATCCGGGATAATCTTGTGCTCAGTCAGTCATATCACTTTCGAGACATGATCGCCCAAGAGTGAATCACGTATGACACTTAAGTGACTGACTGATCTTCCAAGCGATCTTCCACAGGAAGTTATTGATATTAATAATTTCCTAGCTAAAAGATCGGATAATATACTAGATTGACTTGGATACCACTTTATACAGCAGATAAATTTTTCTACAATTTATGGTATACTTCGAAAATCCTTGAGCAGTTTTGATACTCCTTCCTGTACATTAAATCTATTTAGAAAAGATTTAAGAGTTAGGTGATACAAGGTTTTAACAATAGGATGCATATTTTTCTCGCAGACAGTTCCGGAAGTAAATGTTCCAAACAAACGGATGAAGTATGTTGGATTCATCTCTTGCTTATCGTAACTACAAGATTGGCGTCGGCTAAATCGGATTTATTTTGCAACACACTGAAATAATTCTTTTCATTCTGTAAAAAATTGTTCCTGCAGTCCCGGACAGCTATTTTGAAACATTAATGAAATTTCATCGCAAAATAATATATTTATAAAACTTAAAAAACATATCACAGTTTGTAGATGTACTAATGTTGGACAGGTCAAAATTAACAATATTCAAAATTAATCTCTCTACATATATAATACTTATTCTTTATTCACCCTTCTTACAAAACGAAAATATCCAGGGATAGTTGAATAAACCAATCAATATATACTTATACATGTAGTCGATTTATACACGTGGAAGTAACAAGAGAAAGATAAACAGAAAATTGTGTGCCATTTTTCTGGACAGCTTTAATCTAAATTTGATTATATAGATTGGTACTTGGAATCTCTTACACTAATACTTATATCTGATATTCATAGTATACTAATATTTATTTCTAACACATCACTTCACAAATCCCGGGCCTAACTAATAAAGCAACAACTTTCAGGCAAAATTCGACTTTATTTATCAAAATAGTCTCCTTCTAGGGGGATACACAGATATCAGCGCTTCTCTAAAAATTTGATGCCTTTTTTTGTAGAAAGATTTTTCTTTGGCCTCAAATTACACCTCAGTTTCCGCTATCACTTCTGCATTGGAACCAAATCTCTTTCCCTGGAGCATTCTTTTGAGGTCTGCAAACATCCAGTAGTCACTGGTGGCTAGATCGGGAGAATAGGGTGGATGCGGAAGCAATTCCAAGAGCAATTAATGTAGTTTTGCCATCATTGCGATCGACATTTGAAACGGTGCGCTGTCTTGGTGAAAGGTCACATTTTTCTTCTTAATTTGTGGCCGTTTTTCGTCGATTTTTTCCTTCGAATGCACCATAATGTTATATAATATTCGTTATTGACGGTTCTTCCTTTCTCAAGGTAATCGATGAACAAAATACGGAGGCCAAAACATTGCCTGCTGATGTTTGCATCTTTGGTCGCTATGGAAAACAATTATTCACTCAGCTGAAAATAATGTAAATATTAAATAATATATCTGTCATAATGAGGTAAGAATAAAAACAACAAATATGTCAAAATTAGTTATACTAATTTTTATCTTCTAACTTTATCTCATTGTATTTTTTATAATTGCATATGGTTAGTATAACAGTGAAAACATAATACTTCCAATACAATAATATTAAAAAATTGATTTTATTGTACAGTTTTTAACAGGTAATCTTTATAACATATGAAAAGGCACTTCAAATATTTTTAAAATAGCAAAATTTATACAATTTTAGCGCATACGTTCATGTTTTCAAAATATGATCAAGTCTTTTTCTGCTTTGCTTTTATTATGAAAAGAAAACAAAACTTTACACGAAATCTCTCTTTGAGTCAACCAACATCATTAACTTATTTTCAAATTTTTCCGAATAATTTTTTTATAATCATATCGCCCCAAGCAAGGCATTTTATTGCCACTGTTTTGCAGGGGGTTACATAGGAGGAAAATTATGAAAAAGAGTGACAAGTAACAAAGGGTGTCAGGAAGTGGGTAAGAGAAGGACGACTGTGGCCATACAGTGAGAGATGAATTTATGTATTGATTGTAATAAAAATTCATCCCCCACTTTATATTTACATATAATTTCTGTCTGTTGATAAACCGTACAAAACGAATCAATCACTTAATGTAATACTGAGTAGCTACACATGCATGTCTTTTAGATTTATTTACATTCTTTTGAATATAGATGCATAGAATTATTTTCATAATCATATCGCCCCAAGCAAGGCATTTTACTGCCACTGTTTTGCAGAGGGTTATATAGGAGGAAAGTTATGAGAAAGAGTGACATATTATAGGAGGTGTCAGGAAGTGGGTAAGAGAAGGATGAGAATACTGATGAGAGTGGAGTAGATGGAGAAAGGAGCATGAGAGAGAGGATGCAGGTTAGTGAGATAGGAGATGACTATTGACTTTACATTTAGATTCTTGGAGATTGTAGCTGTCGGGAAATCAAGTAAATGGAAGGGAATTCCACAGGCGAGAAGTGCGAGAAAATAAGCTGCTGGAGTAGAATTTGCGTTTACAATTTATTTGTTTCACAGTAAAAGGGTGGGACCTAGTTCCTAAACTTGTTGCTCGAGGAAATTTATATACAGAGGGCACCAGTGAGCTAAGTTTATCGAAGCAGAAGCCGTGAAAGTATTTGTAGAAGAGACAGATGAAAATTTTGAAGAGATGAGAAGTCGTAAGTGGGTGCTGAATTTTCAAACCTAGTTTGCATTAACATATGAGTGTTCCCTATTTAGAGAAACAAAAAAAAGAAAAATAGGTTTATAGCTTCTTACGCTCAACGTTGTTTCTTAACCCACTTCACAAATCATTGTTTTATGCTTTTTTATTTGCTAATATATTCTCATTTCGGAAATTTGTTTTAAATATTTGTAACGATTTCATAAATTAAAAAAGAAACAAAATTTGAAAATATTTTTTTAAATGTAAAAGATGAAAACATTAAAATATAAATTGAACTGATTGGGTAATTTTCTTTATTAAAGAAAAACAACTATGTATAACGTCTTGAAGAATTTAAAAAATATACAAAAATGATTTGAAAACCATGATCAAATACAATATTTTTCTAAGTAGAAATATTTTTTCACTAAAGTCTTCGAAATTCTTTACAATCTTAGAACGCTGTGATGATTTAGAAATAAAACATTGTTCAAATTTTAACTTTAAAACATTTTAGATTTGTACCAATACTTTAGATTTTTAATTTCTTTCCAAAATTTGGCTTTCCAGTCAAGACAGTGCCAAGGATTGGAAATATTAATTTTATTACAAAAGCCTGATCTACAACCAAAACAGATTAATCGCTTGAATGCAATTGTTTTTTGGGTGCTTTACTAAGACACATACAAACAATACCAGATCATACATGAGAACAGAAAAGACTATAAAAGATCAGGAGCAGAGATGTACCTGTAGTTATGGTAGAATGAGAAACTAAAGTTTTGAGAGGCAACATTGAAAGGATTAGAGAGTCAGGGTAGGTTTGTGACCACCCAGAATTCGAAACTACTGGAGATAGTTCGAATGCTGAGGAAGATGCACAACACCGGGCGTGAACGAGTCAATATTGTTTTAAGTGAATAATAAAAATGGAAAACTGTGAGAATAGGCATGCCTGCGTGAAGAATGTGATCAACCCGGAATTGTGCAAGCGACTGCATTTTCATCATACACATCCGATTCTAGCCTAGAGTATGCAATAAATAAAATCATTTCTGATATTGAGATTCAAGTGTATCAGGCAAAGCAGGAAACATGATAGAAATTAATCACTGTCAAAAGAAGAAGCCTGGATGTCTGAGAGTAAACATCGCTATTTTGTCGGATCCCAGAGGATTTCTGAATAAAAGTGTAAATCTTGATAAACATCTCCCGATTAGAATGAAAGTAAGAAATTGTTCAACCTGAAAGTGACAGTCATACCTACTGTTATCGGAGCGCCGGGAACTGTCACAAAAATCTAGATAAAAGTTAGGAAGAATTAAAAATCAGATGGAGATGTAAGGTCCTCTAGAAGATACTGCTGTTAAATACTCTTAAATTACTACTGCATTGGACCGCTTAAGAATACCATGTACAGTAAGCTTGGATGTGCGGATGGTCTAATGATAATAACTCAGAATTGTTAATCGGTGAATAGAGTTCCAATTTCAATCGGGTTCGTTATATTCACTCAACAAAAATACTTTTGTTAAAGGTATAAATCCAATAATAAAACTTGTATTACTAATCCATTATTAAATCTAAAGATAAAATAAAATTGTGTAGAAAAAAAATTAGATTTCGGCATTAAATAACACGTAGAGGTTGGTATGCCGCTAAAACAAAACAACCAAATAACCTAGAGTATGGAGTAGACTTGTTGTCGCATGATCTCCATTAATGTGAAAATCATGTTGGTAACAACAACAACAACAACAACAACAACAACAACGAAAATGACAACAACATCGACCTAATTATTTAATTTAAACTGTTTGTACTGTATTGTTTGTTATAAGCTTTCTATCTATTTTCCTAATGTGTTGAAGTGACACCAGAATGACAAGTTTCTCGACTCCAAATTTCTCTGTTGCCAAATGTTTAGATATTTTCTGTTCACCCTGTTGTAGTCATATACTCATCTCAACCATATAAGTTGATACAGCTGAAGGCTAATATAATCTTCTTAACCTTTGGTTGAGATTGGTACTCTTCAATGATTATCCCAAACCCCAGGTGGCTTTTTCCTGAGGCAGTAACTCTCTCCCGGGGGGTCGGCTGCGTTTATTTCTCAGTGCCTGAGGCATCTCCAAAATGGAAAGTGATGAGGCAGCTTCGGAATTTGTGTCGTGTGCCCGTTACACACACTTTCAACCACGAACTTGTATCGCATCTATTAGCGACGATCAAAACTAATCCTAACCTTGACGACGAAACTACTAGAGAAATAGTAGTAAATACAATTGACTAACAAAGTCAAGTAAACATTCGGTCTATATAAACATTGATACTGGCATCCTCACCACTCCTCCTCCTTTAGTCTCGTAGATTTCACCCGTGGTGTATGAAGTTAGCTTCCATCAGTACCAGACGTTTTCAGAGCAAGTAAGATTTGACGCGATGAATTTAATAACCCCATGTCCATCCATGCATGTGAGAAATATAATATTTATTATTATTATTATTATTATTATTACTACTACTACTACTACTACTACCAGAATTTACTTTATCACTATATGTTTACAATAAATGAAAGGTGTAACTTATTTAATTAAAGCTATTCTTGATAAGATACGTAACATAAACACACACACACGCATATATATATATATATATATATATATATATATATATATATATATATGAATGAAATGTGGTACAGTGGATATTAGCTCGGAACGAGAAACAGGGAAACCGAGTTCGAATTCCAGTTGAATCCATTGTATTCACTTACGCGCAAATACCCTTGGGAAAGGTATTAATCCATCTCTTCCTTCCAGTTATGGGTTAAATGGCAGGCCAGATTGGGTTCTATAGCCTTGATCGGCAACCAGACTACCGCAGAAAGCAATGACAACCTACTGCGGGATAATCTTCTGCCCAGTCAGTCATGTCTCTTTCGAGACATGATCGCCCAAGCGTGTATCACGTATGGCACTTAACTGACTGACTGTTGTTGATGAGATGTGAAATCTCTCTTAGGGATTTCATGTCGAAATGATCATTCAACAATTTTGAATATTGAAAATTTATTTTATTTTATTTTATATATATATATATATATATCGCCAATTCGGTCGAGATTCGATCCTATTAATCACGCTTATGATATGCGTTGTTTTTATGTCTCTCTAACTGTCCTGTGAGCATCCGATTTTCCGAGCCTTCATTATGTGCATTAGAAATTTCAAGATATCAAGGAACTGTAAGGTGTTGTTCGTTTCAGTTTCATAAGTAATTTCGACTGTATACTCAATTTTATTTAGTTTTTTTTTTACTTTAGTTTATTATAACATCATTGTGGATGTATGTTAATAAAGCATAATCGATCTATCAGAAATATGTTGCTTGTTTTAAAAAAGAAATTTCAAGAAATTCTAAGGAAACACAAGCCATAAACAAATACGTGACAGTCTTATCGATACTCACGAAACACCGATTAAAATATGAAATCAAACCCACCCTAACGATGAAGAAAATTATCAGACTTTTCTAAAGAATTACAACCCAAAAGTTTTCTGTTTCAGTAATAATTTTTATAGACAGTGGAATTGTTTAACAATCCGCTCAATACAGTAATCGTTCATTATAATTTCGATTTTATGAATGCATTTTTTTTATTAAATTGAATGTATAATTTGTTTAAATTTGGACTCCTCTGTAGCTTTAACGTTTTCACTGCAAACCGTAAGCAGCGTTTGTTGGAAGTGTCGCGCCCAAACTCCTTACATCTAGAAGACTAACGACATAAATGATATTATTCATCTGAAGAAACACATTTTCAGAACAAAACTGGTCGGTACAAGTTTGTCGATTTTTTGCATTGCATTCGTTTACTTTTATCCCCATATATATTGTTATAGTGGAACATCCTCTATTTTATAAAAGACGGTAACGAGCGGTACGACGAGGAGAAAAGGTCTTAGGCATTCGCCTGACTGCTCTATGACACTGTCAGCCCTCTGCCTTCGGGTAGAGGGCGCTCTCTGCTTCCGAGCAGAGAGCACAAAACCAGTCGTGGTTCCGCCGAAGGGTAGAACCACGACTGGGGAAAATTTTTTGGCCGGGCTATATGGCCGCGAATACCCACTATAAAATGACCATGCGTCAATCTGGCCTTGCGTGGGAAGGCTAGTAAATACAAAAAAGATCTTAGGCGAAGGCATTCATTATTCGACAGTCGATTCCGCTCCAATTCGTGGCTTGCCTATATGTGTATTATTGTTAATTGTACCGTAGTACAATAAATCTGTATTTCTTATTCCTGGTGTGGAGTTCTATTCTTCAACTGATCAGTTTATACTGTATTCCTTTTCGGGATATATCAGTTTGGCGACAAGGATGACTATCGCCTAATACCAGTTTGGCGAACTACAAAATTTTCTACCAGATATCAATTGGCGACAGAAAAACCAAATTCACACAGAAATTTCTGTTGTCGAAATAAGGATTTGGACCCCTAAGTAAATACAACCGTATTAAACGAGGAGTCGTAAAATATGAACCTTCAACAGTGACGACCATATAAAAAAAGTTAGTTTTTCTTGCCAAAGTTTTAACTTATTGGTCAACTGTATGGTTGAATTTTTATTTTTCCATATACATATTTTGGTGTGTACGGAACATAGAACAATTAGCAGAATGTATGAAGTCGCTAGGCGTAGCGGTTCAACTAATACATCAACAGCAAAGTTAACAAGAGGTTTTGCAAAAAATATTATTAAAGCAAGGCGAACCAAAGGAAGGTTCCAAAATTTTCTCAAACTCTCTTACAGATTTTTCAACCGGACTGAATGAATGTTTAAAGGATCACACGTATCCACTCCCCACACCAGAGGAGATATTTTCAAGGTTGAATGGGGGCAAAATCTTTTCGAAAATTGATTTGTCAAAAGCTTATCTACAAGTCAAGGTCGAGGAGGAATGTTCGAAATATTTAACAATCAACACTTATAGAGGATTGCATAGGTTGAAACGTTTACCGTTCGGTTTGAAGGTAGCACCGAGCGTATTTTAACAAATTATGGATACAATGTTGTCGGGACTAGATTATGCAATGGCATACTTGGACGACATATTAATAAAAAGTGAAAACGCGGAATTACATAAAATTCATGTCCGTGAAGTTTTCAAAAGAATTAGGAAGTAAGGCTGACTTGAAAAGTGCGAGTTCTGTATGGATAAGATCGAATATTTGGGTCAAATAGTTGATCATAAGGGAAGAAACCTAACCCAAACAGAATTGAAGCGATAAAAATATGCCTACTTCGGATAACGTGACTAAGTTACAGTCATTTCTGGGCCTTGAAAATTACTACAATTTATATATTCCTAATATGCATGATTTAAGAGCACCATTAAACAAATTATTAGAAAAAAAATGGTGTTGAACAAGGGAATGAGACAAACAAAAGATATAAAGTATCACCATTTACGATTTGCAATGAAACATTACTCTGTGTTCAAAGAATGGTAATTCCACGTGTTCTACGTAAGAGGATATTACAAGAATTTTATTTGGGTCATACGGGTATATCGAAAATGAAATCGTTAATGACGAGCTATATATACCGGTTTAGGATGGACCAGGACATTGAAGATTTGGTGAAGGCTGTCAGTTAGCAGCAAAATCAACGCCTATAAAAAATCAGCCATGGCCAAATACAGATGTGCTGTGGTCACGGATACATGTTGACTATGCGGGACCATTAAAGGGAGACTATTACCCAATTATTCTAAATCACCTGAGGTTTTCAGATTTAAACACCCGACAGCAGCAAATACAATAAAGGCGTTAGCCGTCTGGGGGTACCAAACACAATTGTGAGTGACAACAGAACTATGTTTACGGGAGCTGAGTTTAAACATTATTGTGATTCGTTAGCAATCGAACACAAAACCACGCCTACGCATAATCCGAGGTCATGTACGCGAGAAAGATTCGATCAATATTTGATAGGTTGTTACCAAAGAAGAAGATGAGTTTTATAAAACTAAACTCTGATATTAAATCTTTCAAAGAAGGAGACAAGGTCTTCTTTAAGAACTATCGGACTGGAAAGTGCTTTTGGGAAGACGGTTTGGTAATTAGAAGAATTGGGAGAGTCATCTACATAATTAAAAGGAGAGAAGTTTGTCTGTAAAAGACACATAAACCAATTGAGACACCGATACATGGAAACCGTTACAAATGACCAAGAGATATCAATGGAGGTAGTATATGACACATTCCAGATTAAACCACCCACTAACAATGGAGTACCTATGGAAGTAACACCTACACAAAGAATTACTGATTCTCCTAAAAGTGAAGATACAGGGACAGACAGGAGAAGAAGTAACAAAAAAGGAAAAGGACTAAACGGCTATGTCCAGATCCTAAGAGAAAAAGATATTAAGAGCAAAATTCTAGAAGGAATTTTGCTTGGGGGAAGGTGTTATAGTGGAACATCCTGCGATCCCCGAGAATAGATTGATTTACTTTATAAAAGACGGTAACGCGCGGTACGACGAGGTTCCATTCTTCAACTGATCATTTTATACTATATTCCTTTTAGGGATATATATATATATATATATATATATATATATAGAGAGAGAGAGAGAGAGAGAGAGAGTAGAATACTTGGTACTTGATAAGGTAAATTCCATAGGAGATTAAATCCAATGAGAAAAGAGTATTATAATAATGAACATAAACTGGATGTATTTATAAACCCATTGGTAATATAATATTTCGTGGCACTCTTATAGACCACACTTCAGACTCATATTGTTGTATGAATTTGGACAGAAGAGCTGTCTGTAACAGGGCCGCGAAATGTTATATTACCAATGGGTTTATAAAAACATCTAATTTATGTTCATCATATATATGTATGTGTGTGTGTGTGTGTGTGTGTGTGTGTGTGTGTGTGTGTGTGTGTGTGTCGAATTCCATTTGAATCCGTTGCATTCACTTATGCACAAATACTTTTGGGAAATGTATTAATCCATTTCTTTTCGCTTCAACAAAGGGATGAATGGCAGGACAGATTGCATTGTAAAATCTTAGTTGGCAACTAGTCTATCGCAGAAAGAAATGGCAAACGACTGCTTAAAAATCTTTTGCCTAGTCAGTCATGGATTAAAACAAACATAATCATCCAAGCGTGTATCATGTATGGCACTTAACTGAATAACTGAGCCTTTAAATACTTCAAATCTCAACAACAACAAAATATGATATGACAGATAGATAGATTGATAGATAAAATAAAATGAGATATTGAACGTTGTACTTAATTAAAGTAATATTATATATATATATATATATATATATATATATATATATATATATTAGCAGTATAGCCCGGCGTTGCTCGGGTGTAATGAAATCTTTAAAACTAATCCATGGTCCTGGAGCTCAGATTCTTTGGACGTTGGCACGAAAGACTAAAAAGCAATAGTTGTTTCGAGTTAAAGCAAAACTGTAGACTGAAAGAAAAATGAATGGATGTAAGTCAAATTTTGATTTCCTGGTATCAATATCAAATAATGTTTTTCATAGTAAACTGAATTTTGTGGGCTAAATAAGTCCTCTCAGTAAAAGGTATCATGGCTGAGATTAAGAACTACAATTATACCTACTTAGAGCCAAACCTACTGCGGGATAATCTTCTGCCCAGTCAGTCATGTCTTTTTCGAGACATGATCGCCCAAAGCGTGTATCATGTATTGCACTCAACTGACTGACTGGCGGTAATAGGCTCGGTGTAACCATGTCTTTTTGACTGTCGTCTATGAAAGCTGATTTCAGGGATATATAATGCGAGTTTTGACGGTAGATATTTCTTTTTCCTAATTAACTAATGAATGTTATCAAACCTAGTGAGTTATAAAAAATGACGAATTAAAAAGGCATAATAAATAAATTACATTCTAAGATTATTTTGAATAGAGACAAAGAGAGTTTATTAAAGTGTTGTTTTCTTGAGATCATTATCATGCGAATAAACATTGAAATATTGATAAAAATAACAACGTTTGTTGTCTATTAATCAAATAATTATTATCTACAATTATTTTCGTTATGTTTAAAACATTTTCTAGATGGCAATGCTGATTTGTTAAGGTCCATTTAGTTGAGAATGGTGCCTTATTAATGGTGGCGAGTTTCTGCCTGTGATGGTGAGGATCGATTCCGGGTTGCAGTCCATGACGTCCAACAATCCAGGTTTGCTTTGATTAGACTGATGTTCTTTCTTCCATTTCATTCGTCGATTCTGGAACCAGATCTTGATCTGACGTTCGCTCAAGCAAAGCGTATGAGCGATCTCGATTCGGCGTCTTCTAGTCAGGTATTTGTTAAAGTGAAACTCTTTTTCTAGCTCTAGAATTTGGTGTCGCGTGTAGGCTGTTCGACTCCTCTTCGATTCATGTAAGAGGTTTCCCGTTCCTGAAAGCAGAACAAAACATTTTTTTAAAGTATGCTTAGAATCGATAATATAAATAAAAAATACTATTTTGGAAAAATACTGTGTTGTCTGGCTGGATCTTGGTAGCACGTAAAACGGAATAATTTCAATAGAAAACGGAATTGGTTATATAAGTAATTACCAAGATATTTATGAACAGTTTTACTATTATCCTCAACTTTGTTGTTATCAAAACATTTCGGCTGCTGTCTCCACCAGCCTTCTTCAGGTATTTTTCTATCTGGCTATGTTAGAGGGGATTTCAAATTGAACCCTTTCTTTAATCTACTTGACTATAATTTACTCGTTCTTTTCTCTATCTTCTTGCATAGTTCTTATTTGTTGCCTGTCTTTTCCCACTAAGTCTAAATGTCCAGGAACTCACAATTACTATGTCTGTCACCAAATTCAAGAACTTATACATAAATCAACTCGGCTCTTGTCTTCTCATTGTAGAACTTCGAACCTTTAAACTAAAGTACCGCTGTTGTCATGTTGAACCGTATTCACCTGATTCATTACGCCTCATCCTAGAAATTTAGACAGGGATTTTCAAGACATTATTTTGAAACAGTTGAATTAAGTGTATAATTTTATTTTGATATATAGATTTGTTGTTTCGAAGCGCACAAGCTGTTTAGAATACAAGGTATGTTAAAACTGTTATCTTCTCGATTCATCATAGATTGGTTACTGCAACAATGTGACGACTGATCAGATCCGGTACCGCTTCAGTTCGTTACATCTGCAGAGAACCAATATTTTCAGTGTGACTTGACCGTCGAATAAACACAAGTAAATTTAATAACAATAATAAACAAAAATAATTAATGAATAAATACAAAATACCGTGAGTAAATAATAAATAATAAGTTAAAAGTTAAGAAACAAATCTAAACAATAACAGCATTAGTGTCTAAAATTATTTCGACTCAATAGTCATTAGAATGATTTTAAACACAGCATTACAGTAAGCTGGGAGCCGCTTGGATAATACAATAAATCTGAAATAGTTGACCTTCCAAAACATAATATTCTATTGAATAGCGTATATAAATCGTCGAGACATCGCACAATACACATGGCCTGAAGATTGCATTCAAGCATGAAACAGAGTGTCACCACTCGGCGTTCAACTCAGTCTCTCAACCTTTTATATAATTATATTTTATATTTACCTAAACTCTCACTGTTATTGAGCTCATTTATCCATGAATATAGCATAACACAAAACTAGACGGTGTGTGTGTGTGTGTGTGTGTGTGTGTGTGTGTGTGTGTGTGTGTGTGTGTGTGTGACTCCTCCTGCTATCCTATATCGTTTTAAGAACCACATCAGGCTGACAGAAAAAGTACCGTTGTCGTATCGGTGCTGGTGCTGCATATTCTTCACTTTCCAGTCTTGAAAGAGATGAAAAGCCTCTCCGCGCCCTTGTGGGTGATGAATTATGTCGCACCTCTCGCTGCTCTGTTGTTATTTTCAAAGAAAGTGTTCAAACAAACGACATTCCTTAGTTCCACAAGTTCTAAATTTCACAGCTAAGATCCACTATACCAGATACATAGTAACGAACCACATTGTAACCAACCACCCAATAAGTTTCTTCTCGTGAACCTATGCTTTATGAAACCGACTCCTAAGATGATGCTTTTCAATTCCTACAATCTTAACCTGTTCATGTCCAGGATCAATTCTTATCTTCTTCACATATCTCCATAAACTCTTGCTCTTACTCTGTAAACATCTGCTCGGATGAGCTTAAGTCACTGGTGCCTCCTCAACACGTGTTTACTCGTGCAACCAGACTGGCAACTTGGTCCCACCCATTCACAGTCAGGTTAGCCAAATGCAGACGACAATTCTACTCCTGCAGCTTCCTCTCTCGCACTTCCCGCCTGTGGAACTCACTCCCGTATTCTTGCTTTCCTGACGGCTACAACCTCCAGAAATTTAAATGCAAAGTCAATACTCATCTACTAACCACTGGCCTCTAGCTCTCTCCCCTCCCCTGAATAACCTTCCCTTTCTCTCCACCTATGTATCTGTCATCGCACCTGCTTTCTCAGCTTTCTATTGTTCCTTTCTAACTAGTTTGTACTCGTCACTCTTTTCTAATTAATCTTTTTACATTTATGTAACCCCCTGCACATCAGTGTCGTTTCCGCCTTGCTCGGGGTGAAATGATTAAAAAAAAAATCTATCTCGAGGGTCTCACGGGTTTTGAACATCATAGTAAAAGAATCAGTATTTTATTTTGCAACTGTTGCTATCGTATTTTCAGCGGACATGGGCAAAAGCAATAAATATCTAATGACCAATAAATATACTCCTGAAAATATAGCCTCTCACATCGCTAAAAAATTTGGAATCCCTGCTGGGAGAGAAACACGTTTTTCGTCAGTCTTCTGTCAGTCACTGTCACATCAAAGAGATGGCACGAATTCCGGTTAAAATTTATGGCACTCCCCACGATTTCTAACTCTACATTTCATCTTAAGTGATTTTAAGAGACAAAAATAAAAGAGAGTAGAAAAAAACCGCGGGAAGAGGCTGACAAAGTGTCAACAATAATGCTTAGTGTTGAATGATGCAATTTGAGATATTTAGGCGTGTTAAATGAGGCTATTGCGCATGCGCAACATTTAGATGCCGACATCTAAGTGTTATTCAAATGAACACTTAACAACATACGCACATAAAATCAACAAGAGAGAGAGAGAGAGAGGGAGACAGACAGACAGACAGAGATAGAGAGAGAGAGTTGTATACTTAATGAAAACTGACTTAAATATTCCAAACACAATACCTCTACACACTCATACGCAAATACATATGAAAATATATACAAGCAATGATTTATGTGTTACTTGAGCTTACAAATAAAGAAACCAAGATACGTTTGTTAATAGTACATGCGTAAATACATACATGCCCATGTGTATTTGAGGAAGTATCATTTACTTAAGTGCCATAGGTAATACACACGTGGGCGATCATGTCTTGAAAGAGACATGACTGACTGGGCAGAAGATTATTCCGTAGTAGATTGCCATTGCTTTTTGTGGTTGACTGCTTGCCAGTCAAGGCTATAGAACCCAATCTGTTCTGTTATTTAACCCATAACTAGAGAGAAAAGTCGGATTGATACCTTTAAATTCAAGGAATTCAACTGGAATTCGAACTCGGCTCCCCGATTTCTCGTTCAGAGACGATATCCACTGCATCACAAAGAAAAAGATGTCAACATTTCGAGACATATTGCAGAATTCATTAACAACGCGTTACGCTAGAGCTTCTGCACTTTTTAGCTTCTTCGGTTTAGAATGAATGTAAGACAAAATTATATGAGGAAAAATGCTTTGGTAACTCTGAGAATATGTAGTTATAGATAAAATTCAGTTTGATAACTTATCATCACCAGGGTACAGACTTAAGAGAGTGTCTGTCCGTCTTGTCAGTTTATTTGTTTTAGATATATCAGAAACATTTGGTGCGATTTGATTTTTTATCAGACTGTCAAAAATAAAGTGCATTTATTATATATATATATATATATATATATATATATATATATATGACTATTTACGCTCACACCATGATTGAGCACTCTGGAAGAATGGTAGACTTAGAAATCAGTAGCTACTCTGGCATCTACGCATAGTTCATTCAGCAATGAATTAGGACACTCTCAGCTATTGAGCGTGTAAATGATAATATACATGCTAAAACGTCTGCCTCCTTCTACCGAGCGCCCGTAGTTCAGAGGTAGAATCGCCGACTGACGCTAATTCTGTCGGGTTTCAATCCTGTGTAAAAGGAAATCGGCTGTCTAACCGTACTGATGAGCTGTGATACTGCGAAACAGATCTGTCTGCTGATGACTATATATATATATATGTGTGTGTGTGTGTGTGTGTGTGTGTGTGTGTGTGTGTGTGTGTGTTTGTGTGTGTGCACGACCAAACACCCACGCAGCCAGGCATGTACATGTATTAGGGTTTGTTTTTCATACTTGCTTATAATGAAATATGTTTACTGTGTATATTCTACTGGCGGATTCAGAGAAATTATATTTTTGTTTTCCTTTCTATTCCTAAGTTTGCGACTATTGCTTATTTAATTTATATATTCATTTGTTATTTCATTAATTTATATATTTCATTTGTTTAATTGCTTCGTATATTTTATTTTGATTTTAAGTGTTGTTATTAAAAAACTTTGTTAGATTTAGATAATGGGATCTTAAAATTTCTGCTCATGGTCTGATGAAAGGTAGTGTGCTAGAAATTTGCTTCCATTTCTACTTTCAGAAATGAACTCTGTTCTTTTGTTTAAGAGATTTTTTCTGGAAAATCGATATTTTGTCTCGGCAAAGGTTGCAACACTTTGATATATCGATGTAAGACGTTTTAATATGGCTTTACTTAGTTTAGAGGTTTGAGCTTTTTACTGCTAAATGGTATTTTATAGAATGATTATCATGTTGTCATTTCTATATATTTTTTCTTGATGTCTATTAGATCGTACTGTAAATTCGTATATAACGTTATTTTGTAAGCTCAAGTGGAAATGACTATATCGAATCCATTGCTAAATCCGCTGCTATGAAAGTCGTTTCTCTGTGCAGGGCCAGGAACTTTTCCCGTCTGAATCTATCCTGCACGTGTATAAATCTACTATCCGCCCGTGCATTGAATACTGCTGCCACATCTGGTCGGGTGCCCCAGCTATTCTCCTCGGCGTTCTTGACAAAATACAACGGAGAATCTTTAATGTGATCGATACCGACTTGGCAGACCGGCTGCAGTCACTCTCTCACCGGCGTGACGTGGCTTCCCTGTGCCTCTTCTTTCACGGCTTCTGATCCGATGAACTTTGATCACTGGTGCCCCCTAGGTACGAATTTGCATGAGAAACTAGATTAGCAACGAGGTCCAACCCTTTTACAGTGAAACCGATAAAAAGTAACCGCAATTTCTACTCCAATAGCTTCTTTTCTCGCACTTCCCGACTGTGGAATCCCCTTCCACATGATTGCTTCCCCAACAGCTACAATCTCCAGGAGTTTAAATGTAAGGTCAATAGGCACCTCCTAACACACGAACTAGCATCCATTCTCTCAAACACTTTTCCATCTGCCCAACCCTCAGCCTTACCCTTCTATCACCCTCCTTCTGACATTTCCTATATCTGACCACACTTTCACTTTACCTTCTCCTATGTAACCCCTTGCGCAGTAGCGGCAGTGGAATGACTTGCTTGGGGTGAAATGATTAAAAAAAAGTTACTTTGTCCTGCTGCTATAGAGAAAAGTTCTGTAATGAAGAGGTGTTGTCACTCCTGGACTAGGCTTTCTTCATAGCTTGGAGAAGATGAGAACAAACTACAGCTTGGAATTAAGATTGTTGTAGCGTTCAGTATTTTGGAAAATCATATATGGAAAAGTTTATGGATAATTGTGTTTATATTTTACGGTGTGAACGTACCCGTGCGCACAAGTCTGATCTCTTATACATAACTAAATTAGTCTTGTTTTATCAAAGGTTTGAGTAGCTTAGAGTCAGTAAAATCGAATTAAGTACAATACACACACACACACACACACACACACACACACACACACACATATATATATATATAAATTTTCGTACTGTTTCCCTTCCAATAGTTTGCCATGATGGTTTAAAACTTCCCATCATATACAGCCCGAAGTATTATTTATTCACCTCTCAGGGCCTATTTACCAGCTTGTTATGTAAGTTTCTCACTGTTTACCCCGGTTCCCGTTGGCTTTAATATTTGCTCGGAATGACATATTCTCATGATGAGCCTTATAAATTGAGATTGAATGATTCTATTTTTCCCATTCTCTTAAAATTCCTCATATATTTAATTCATGCCATTCTGACCAATCGTCTTTAGAATTAGATTCCTGCAGCTTCAAGTTTTCTCTTTAACTTTGAAGAAATTGTCCAGAATTCACTGTCATGTAAGAGAATTGATTTTACATAGCATTTCAACTTTATTTTTGTTTCTCTTTGTTTCTAACGAAGTGTCCGTGTTTACGGAGGGGGGCATAATAAAGAAAACGTATAAAATAGTGCAAATGGATTTAATCATAAACTTAAAAAAATAGATCTAGAGCAGAAATTTACAAAATCGGAACTACACAAATGTCAACAAAAATATGTGAAATTGAAATATACAGGGTGCGATGGATAAATTGTCGTCATCTGATATTTTTTTTCGTTTTGCACATGCGCGTTGATTGTTTTTATTTTGGTCGACTGAGAAATATATTATGGTCACTTGGTCCTCGTCTGTGAGAAAAACTGCACCATGATTCTATTCACTGTACTAGAATTTTAGAAACGGCATTCTATACTGCTTCACATTAGCATCAAAATCTCCAATACAAACATTTCAGAGTGTTTGGGTGTCGATCTGAGGAAAGTGCAGAGAATTCGGAAAGATTTGGTTGAGTCTAATCGTGATTATGAGGGAGCTTTGCGTCCATTCATCTTCCCACAGGACCACAGACACAACACGAACTCTTGCATCACGTACTTTGTGGAGATTGTGCTGTCATGTGTCAAGAGGGTGGCAAGGAGGAGAACACAGTTATTATTCACAGACATTTTCTGCGACCACATCACCTCTTATATCAGGCCACCCGCTTGATTATTATGTGTTGGGTCTGAGCGAGAGACTAACAGATCTTTTTTATGAACTGTAGGCAAGAATTGTGTCAACATTCACCAACTTAAGCAAGGAGATCGTCCAGAAAAGTTCAAGATTCCGAAGTCGTCTGGAGGCTGTGGTTGAAGCCAACAGCAATTTTATTGAATAAATTTACTCTTTAGTATCTCAATATATTTTTTGTGTGATTTTGGTAAATGTACCTGTTAAAATGAGATGTCAGTATTATTTTCATTTTTGCGTATTTGAGACAATTTATCCATCGCAGGTGGTATACGATATCGGATTAAAATTCAATAAACACAATTTACTAGAATGTATCTTTTTAATCATTTCACCCCAAGCAATGCAATAAACCTACTAATACGTAAGGGGGTTACTGAGTGTGAGAAAAATATGAGAAACATTAAGAAAGAGAAAGAAAAATACAAGAAGAGGATTTAAAACCACAATAAATCCTGATTGAAATTTCACTTAGATTTTAGAAAACAAAAGATGACTAGAAAGCAAAACGCAGAAATCACAAGAGAGAATTGTGAGAAAAGAAACTGTTAGCATAGAAATGACAGTTACATTTAAGGAATAAGACCTTTCCGCCAATCTAGTACTGTGCTTAAGTTCATAAAATCTGTGTAATGAATAGGGAAGATTATAAGAGCAACTACCATGAAAAAATTTATAGAAAGCGGAATGGAAAACCACGTTACGGGTGTTGGAAAGCCGGGATGTCAGATCAGGAGTAATAAGATTGCAAACTCTTCTTTCTATTTCATCATTAATCTCTAAATGCATAGCAGACGTGACAGCAATATTTAATGCATTAGCGAATGGTAACTTATATGCTATATATATAAAAATATTTAATAATAGAAAATATAATAAATGTATAAAAACAATAATAATATTATTTGTTCAATTGTAGAACAAAACAAGAATTCCGCCTTTAAAACAATTGATTAATTAGTAACATATTGCATGTTGCATAAAACGACGCTGAAATAATGGCAGAAAATAAAATTTATATGAGAGAAATAAATGAAAACTCTAAAAAATATATATTTCGCAAGAAAAACACAACTCTATTAAAATATAAATGGGAACATAATTATTAAAAATATTAAATTGCAACTAATAAATCTAACAGCAATAAGCAACGCTTATAGCAACTATTGCAGGCGATACTTTGATGAAAAAATACAAATGATTAATTTAAAAATCAAAAGAAAATTACTAAACAAATAAAGAAATGTAGACTTATAAATAAGTATCTACATTTTTAGAAAACCGTTAAAAATAAAATGCAATATAAAAATTATTAAAATATAAAAATGATAAATCATAAATACTAATCCACACATATTTTATTTAAAGATCTGCTCACCTACAATAATACAAATTGTAATTATAAATCAACCATTATTTTCATGGTTTCAAGTGTATTATTTAACAATAAATAACGCAGAAATCAACTCGAAATATGAGTAAAAATTTGTCAGTTATAAATCTGTGGATACTTCACTAAACTTTTTCCATAAATATAGACTAAACAACATTAGTTCGGGACTGAAAATAACTATTTCATAAATATGTAACATTAACCTTTTATAATATTTAATAATTTTAACTGAGTAAATTTAAATTAAAAAAATCAACTAATACAAAAAACAAAAACAAAAACAAAACAGCTTTATATCATTAACTAAAATATTTACAACATAAAATCAAGGTTATTTTTGTAGAGAAAAGTAAATATCTGAAAATAAACTCAGTTATTTTTATCATTTTAAATCATGAAAGTCGATAAAGCCACTATGACACGGGGAGGGAAAGAGATTGATAAGACTTTATATAAGACCGGAAACCCAATTTTAAACAGGGAAAAAGGGATAAATCAATATACCTGATCAAAAGAAAAGAGTGGACTGTGAACCGGGATATGAGCGAATCTATCAGCTGAGGACTGGACGAAACTCCAATGAAACTCAGAGTAAATAAAAAAATGATACATTTTGCTCTAATTATTAAGAACAAGATACGTATAAGCAAACATTTGATAGTTGTTTTTTTCTTTTTTAACTAGCAAGTAATTTAAATCAATTTTTTAGAGACACATTGAAACATAAAAATCATGCCTTTTGTTCGGCCTCTTCTTTCCATTCTACATGAGAATAAACGGTAGACTGTCATCAAAGCTTTGTTTTATTTCTAGAGACAGTCAATCACAAACGTAAATGTCTAGAATTCACCGAGAAACCTGTTTATATTAACTTGTTTGGACAAATGTTCATGACGTTTACTAACTTGACCTGTTTTTGTTACTGCATTTGGCATTATGAAGAGTCGTTTAAACAAAACTGAACAGTAATCGCAGGAATAAGCACGAAATCAAAAGTCTGGCTAAATAAGATGTTGATCCATACGAATAATTATTTTAACGATACATTAATTGCTGAATCTCCTCTTCTGGCAGTAACCCATTTGTTTCGATGCTCGCCATCATTAAAATTAACAACAATCTCATTCTGTTGCCGGCAATATGCTTACGACGATTTAATGCAGGTTCATTTTGCTTAATTTTATACTCAAAATGTAGACAAAAATGTTTCCTATTTTCTTCTATCTTCAATGTTAGAATCAATTAACAGAAATAAAATAATTTCATCAATTTAAAACCATCCACTCAAAAAATATATTAAAAACGAATTCACAGCATATATGAATGATATCAATAAAAACAAAACTGTTATTTTAAACTAATCTCTCAGTAATTAATTCTATACCTCTAACGCCAGAAGCATTTTTCTCGTCATATATAGCGTCGTCCGCAGAATTATCTGTTTCGCAGCTAATCAGTACGGTAAGACATCCGATTGCTTTTTACCCAGGATTGAAACACGACTGTATTGGCGCCAGCGGGCGAGTCTACCTCTGACCTATGGGCACTCGGTAAACTGCTAGGCAAAATTTTAGCGCGTGATATATCATGTATAGCTATGCCAATAGCTGAGAGTGTTCTAATTCATTACTGAATAAACGATGCGTAGATGTCAGATTAGCTACAGTTTTTCAAAGTCTCCCATTATATATATTACTGAATTCTACGAGAACGCCTAAGAATGAAAATTCATAGGTAAAGTTATAGGCAGAGTTTCTTTGAAATATGGTTTTAAGATTATCAATTTCATTTTTATTTTTCGTAAAAAAAATGATCTACAAGATAGACATTTTATTTCTGTCTTAGAGTACTTTTATAAACTATCGTCTTTTTTACGTGGGACATGTAGTTGAAGAAACACGGACCAAGCGGATTCCCATGCCACCATTAGTTTTGGTGTAGATATTGTTATTATGGTAAAATAATTTATTAGTGCAGGCATGCAATAATTTCAGCCTATTAGGCTTGATGAATATTGGTGGAATGGAATTATTTTTATACACAGAGTTAAGGATTATGTCAACGTTTTCATTGACAGGGACGTTTGTAAATAAGTTTTCAATGTCTGATCACACAAAAAACAGTTTGGTAGCTATAATTGGTAGGTAGATATGGGTTAAAGGTATCTAGGTGTTTGAATCTGGGAAATGATGGGTCGCAAAGAATATTCACTTTTATATTTTAAATATTTTATGCTTATATATATATATATATATGTGTGTGTGTGTGTGTGTGTGTGTGTGTGTGTGTAGAAGGTGGACTGAAAAATTTATAGGCTGGCTATGAAGGAATTATTCTAGAGCTGTAAATTATGGCATGCATTAATTTCAAATTTTCTTATTAACGAGTGTAACTTTTACGTCAAAAACTGACGGGAAAATATTTGTGAGGATTATTAGCTGTTACCTCACAGGCTATCTCCCAGTTCTGTGTTACTGTTAACTGAGTATTAACATTTAAACTGAAGGATTTAGACATAAATTCTGCCAAACATTTCGAAAATTATTTGAAATATAAATTCAGTTTTAACTGAAATAACAAAAGTTCTGTTTTAAAGTTATTGCAGGTTTTCAAATATAAAATTCTCCTGATTTAAAAACAATATTAATATTTAATTATCCAGTATTGTGAATAAACTAAACTAAATCTGTTAACCGTGCATTAACTTCTAAGCTATCAAGACAAAATATTTGAGAGGATTAGCAGCTGTTTATATTTCCCACCCCCCTGAGCGTGACGGAAGGGATATATATATATATATATATATATATATATATATATATATATATATAATCCAGATAAAGTGAAACAAAAGTTTTAAGAGTCCGAGTTCTCCGACAGTTAAATTTTTTTTTATAAAAGTGCTCAATACAACAAATATTGTAGAGCATAATATAATTCAATTTGGAGTCTAGACAGTTGTTTTGATTGACTGACATTTTGCCGCTAAGATTTAAAAAAGAAATCTTGTATTCCTCAGAAATATAAATTATTTTTCAAATTTAAACTGGATCTCTATTCTGATTATTTTAATTGAACACACACATTATTTATTCTGTCTTCCTGCATCCATAAATAACAAACGTATTGCTTCTTATATTCAAATGAAAATCATTTTAGAGTTATTAGAGGCTATGAGGTTTATAGTTTTAAATATTTAAATATAAAAGGAACTCAATACGAAAAGCCAAAAATTTATTCGCCTGAAGGGAGTCAGTTTTAGACTCGAAACACGTGTAGTGCCACAAACACCATTATGGACATTTAATGTATCATAACATGTATAATGACAAAAACAATAAATATACACTTTAAAGAAAACGTTCACGGCTTCTCACACCTTTTATTCTATACTAATTTCTCTCGTTGGATGATGACTTCTTTATTTTTCCAATATCTATCTATCTATCTCTCTCTCTCTCTCTCTCTATATATATATATATATATATATATATATATATAACAAAAATTATTTGGGAAAATAATTTGTATTTATTTAACTTTCTTTTATATTCGAAATATTTGAGTGGAAAGACGGTATACACACACACACTCACACACACATACACACAGATACACACTTATATATATATAAACAGATTTCCACTCAAATATGAGTATCCCTTAAAAAATAATGTTAAACAAATAAAAATTCAAATATGCCAGTCGTAAATCTCAGTATAATTCTGTAATATATATATATATATATATATATATATATATATATATAAGCGTATGTACGTGCCTTGTGTGTGTGTGGGTGTGCATGTATGTGTGTGTGTGTGTGCAGAATCGCTGAAGTTTTCGTGCCTGTGGTGGCGCTGTGTATTATCATTTGTAACGAATGCCACTTAACATTCTTACTTTGTCTATCAAAGACATACAAACATTTTTCTGTTTTTGTCTATGAAGTAGTCCGAGAAGATAAACCACATGTCTGTTTCTCTCTCTCTCTCTCTCTCTCTCTCTCTCTTTATATCTCTCTCTATCGGACTCTCTCTCACTTACCCACTCTTAGCATAACAGGGATAAAACAGAACGTCTCCAAATTGTTAATATATTCGTTCTTTCTATCTCTTTCGTCATTAAATTAATACTTCAATCTCCGGGATGCTTTTTCTTAAACATTGTTTTCCTTGCACATTGGGAGCGTGTGCGTAACCACCACCATCATACACACACACACACACACACACACACACACACACACACACACACACACACACACACACACCTCTCTCTCTCTCTCTTTCTATATATATATATATATATATATATATATATATATCAGGACGAATTTTGATAATTTCTTGGCCTAAAGTAATTCGAAATCTGACTAAATACCCAATCATCATTGAAGTTTACTTTTATAATACTTTCTTAGGTTTTTGAAACTCTCTAAATATTCTATTGTGTAGTTCGTGCTCTCTCTCTCTCTTTCTCTCTCTCTCTCTCTCTCTCTCTCAATCTCACTATATATATATATATATATATATATATATATATATATATATATAGTCATCCGCAGACAGATCTGTTTTGCTGTATCACAGCTCATCAGTACGGTTAGACTCCGATTGCTTTTTAACTCAGGATTGAAACCCGACCAAAATGGCGTCAGTCTGCGATTCTACCTCTGAGCTATGGGCGCTCGGTAGAAGGAGGCAGAATTTTTAGCCTGTATATTATCATTATACACGCTCATTATCTGAGAGTGTTCTAATTCATTGCTGAATGAACGATGCGTAGATGCCAGAGTAGCTACTGTTTTTCAAAGTCTCCCATTCTTCCAGAGTGCTCAATCAGTGTGTGAGGTTTAAATTGTAATGGTGTTTAGTTTCCAAATTGGAGTTTTTTCAGTAGTTCACTAGTGGAAACGCATTTTATGCAATCAGACCTTTTGTTAAAAGTGCTCAATATGATGGTAAGTTACAGGGTCAATAGAATTAATGTGAAGAATTTAGTCACTTAACTGGGTAGTGTTTTTTCAGCCATAGCAAATTCGGAAAACAAATGTCCCTGAAGAGTGAAGACATTACATTGATGCCCTCACAAATATTCAAAGTCTGAAATAACACTACCCAGCTAAGGCACATGTTTCTCTACATTAATTTTATATATATATATACATATATATATGTATATATTTCAAACATGTTTGGTTGACTTTCTATGGCCAAATTCTGCCTATTTAATTATTTAATGACTTTATAACAGATTCTATTCACCCGAACATGTTAAATATATAGATATATATGTGTGTGAATGTCTGATAGATACCGCAATAAATAAATTGTCAATAAATTTATTTGTTAAAATATTTCAGTTTTCTTGAACGTAGAACGAATTGATTGTGTCATGATATCTTATGCCTCCCTTCAGCTGTTGTTTTAAAGGAACCAATTGTAGTTGGGTGCTCTCCCCTCACACCATTTCGTGTCGTAGCTGGTATCTAGGTATATCATCTCTGAATTCAGTAGCACTAACTTTTTTACACGTACTGCTCTTTTCAAGCGACAAAGCTAATTTCTATTTAAATTTTCAATCTTACCATAACTGCATGTGTTATTATTACCGATTGGCGTCATTTTGACGTAAAAGCTATAGGCAGTAACTTGAGAGAAAATGAACCAAAAATGGCTGCCTTTTGTCATAAATGACAATGATTGTAACAGTATTTCTATTTTTATTATATTTAAGGCGGGAATGGAGGTAAAACAGGTAAGTTGTTGGATCTACTGTCTAACAAATCTTTTCAGTAAAGGCATCCATGATCCTAAGGAATATAGATGTGGACTTTTGCATTCATCAAATTCTTTTACCAATGAGAATAAAACAAGACATTAAATTAAATTATTATATATTAAACTTTTTATACTTATATATATATATATATATATATATATATATATATATATATATATATATGAATTAAATATTAATCTGTTTCAAAGTGTTTTCTATGAAATAGAAATTTAATTACAAAACTGTTTCTTTATGCGAGAAAGAACTATAATGTTCTCGACCTGAACAACTTCACAAAATGTTTTTTATATCTGTGAGGCCGAAAACTTTTGGATATTCTCTTTTAATGCTATCTATCTATCTATCTATCTATCTATCTATCTATCTATCTATCTTTCTATCTATCTATCTATCTATCTATCTAGCATACGTTTACCGAAGCGTTTCGGGCTCTCATGGACTTTATCTAGACAAATGATTATTTGCCTTGCTAAAGTTATCAGAAGACAAAACGCGTCGGTAAATAAACATTTTCTTTTTGTTTATATATATATATATATATATATATATATATATATATATATATATATATATATTAAATATAAGAGACAATGAATGTCTATTATGTTTAATCATGAGCCGTTCTAAACGTCGTATTTTTGCTTTAATTTCAGTTGAAAATAAAGACAAAAATTCTCCAACATTTGGATAATTATTTATTGGTTTCCTTCTAAGCTTTCGGCTCACATGAGCCATCTTCAGAGAGGTAGTTTAAACTGAAATATTATAAAATCCACCATCACCGACGATTTTATTTTGTGTTGACATAAAACTCCACTTGGCAACGGCAATAGTTACCAAAAATAATAAACGCAGTTCTTGAGTTTGCGATGAGGTTTTATGACGTCACACCGCGGGATAGCGCGAAATGACAACAAAACCATCTAGTCAAATGCAATGTAATATGTTATTTCCTGTTTTAAAGTTGATTTTATTGAGTGTTGGTTGTTTTGATTTGATGTACATGGCCTCCAATATCTGCAGGTTCCTCTTACTGTGTGTATGAGTAAGGATCACGAAAACACGAAAAGATAAGGCAATGGGCAGCTAAGAATTTTTGATTTAACAATTTTCTTTTAAGTTAGTATTCACTTTTCATAACTCAGTTACAAACACTGAATATTAAGTCAGCATTTTTTCAGGGAGATTGTATTTTGTTTATATTTACTAAAAGAAAATTATTCTATTTTCTACTTCATTGGCGAACGATTACCATTTGTTAAATGTCATGTGACAGCGTGCATTGTCTAAACCTTAAGGACAAATTATGGAAGACAGGCGTCTCGTGGAATCTTTTATTCACTCATTAAGGGATTGCTGTTTGTGTGTGGTCTAAATTACGATAAACAATGCCTGATACAATTTTCATAACTCAGCCTATGAGCAGGGTGATAAAGCAGGCAAATACCGAAGCCCAAAAAAGTTAGGCGCTTAGTTGCTTGTTTATCGTTTGATATTTGCTAAATGTCACATTGTCGTTAGGAATTATATTTTATGAGATACTTTTGGACAAGACAAACTCGCACTCTTATCTTCCGTAACGGGATCAGACGACTTATAGAAAGCAAAATTAATCCAAACGAAAATTTTCGTAACTACTTTGGCGCCTGTAGGAAAACGACGGTTAAGAAGTCAGCCGAATTGACACTTGATTTTCAATGGACACGTTAATATTGTGGCTCCTTGTCAAACAAAATTAAATTTTGAATATATATATATAATTAAGGCTTTTACGACGGTGACTATTCTCGTTCCTGGCGATGACGTTAACCCTCTAGGGCCATTCGTATCATATTTGATACAGTATGAAAACAAGCCTTGAAAGAAATATTTTCCTGAAAAATTTTTTAAGAGAAATATTTTATAAATTTCAAATGAAAGCAGTACTGACTGCTCAGTCAATGAATACCAAATGTTTCCTTATAGGGAAATACCAAATGTTTCCTTATAGGGAAATACTGTATCAAATATGATACGAATGGCCCTAGAGGGTTAAACCACATCCGACAGTAAGGCCTCTTATCAGGACGTTTTGAGGATCATGGAACCACCTCTTAATTGTTTTTGTTCACAGGCCCACCAAGACCCGGGGTGGCAGCGTCTGTTAGGGTCCCAGCTATGGGCAAACAGTTGTCCCCCAAATAGAGGTCAAAACACCATGAAAATATAAAAATACATTTCTATAGTAGAAATACCAGTAATATATTTTTAAAAACATATTACTAATACTGCCAAGAAAAAAAATCGGCATTAAATAACCCATATGGAGTTGATATGCCGCTGAACAAACAAACAAAGGTAACTATTCTTTCAGATAGTCAACCATGTTTTGTATAGTGAAAAATGTATTTTTAATTCGATATCTTTCATTAAACGTAATCACAATAATATTGAATTTTATATAAACATAAAATAACTGTTCAAATATAAAGTCACATAATTAAGAATAACGTTTTCTATATATATATATATATATATATATATATATATATATATATATATATACACATATATATATCTCATGTAGCAATATTATTAATCTTAACTTGCGTTTGCATATGAAAATTAAAAGTCATTTGAATTTCAATTTGAACAGAGCAAATAAAGCGGCTCCCTTTAGCAGAAAGTAAAAGAATGCTGAACTGTTACACAACATGCAATCTCTTTTATGGTAGTCACAGTTAGACAATCTCTTTACAGGTAAAAAAAAAGACAAAAAAGAAAAAACAAAGACAAAAAAGAAAAAAAAAGAAAAAAGAAAATCACTTATACTTATAGGGATGTTGATAAAAGCAGAAACAAAAACATGTAAGAATGAAGTTTTAAGGCACGTATGACGTTGGTACTTACAATTAAAGAGAATTAGCTGAACTTTCTAGGACATATAATGAAGAAAGAAGCTTGGTGAATTTTAACACTCACAAGACATACTAAATGTGAGGTAAGCAGGGAGAAAAATGGCTGACATCCTTGATACTTTGGAGTGAATCGATAGCAAGATAAGGACAAAGAGTGATGGTAAAGTATCAAAAGTAACTGAGAGCAGCAAAAGAAAAGAAATTGGAGAGAGTCATAACCAGCTTCGTCCTTAAAGAACATGACACATAACAAAAAAAACTTTGTAAGAACTTTTTATTTTCAAATTTAAAGCACGCCTAAAAACTTCATTTTAAACACAAAATTATTTAACCCATTTTTTAAGTTCTGGTGAAATTTACATATTAACAAAATCTCAGATTAACACAAGATACTTGAAAACAGTGACACACTTTAATTCCCAAACCTGGAAGTCATGCCAGGATTCGTCAATGGCGGCCACAGTCATAACAATATAAGATACACAGATCACACAGTGCAGATAGCAGACACGGAAAGTAAAATACAGAACATTCTACAGAAGTGTAGCAAGGGAAAGCTGGAAGAAATAACTAAACATAAACTCCAAGAAAACTGAATATATGGTCATCAGCAAAACGAGAAGCTCAAAATGACAACTACAGGTCGGGGATACTAAAATCACGCAGTTGCAGAAATTTTGACAGAAGACGTAAAGTGAGATACTAAGATCCGAAGGCGTATTGGCATGGCCAAGAACACATTTCATAAGCTATTGATAGACAAGAAGATTTCGTTGGAAACAAAGAAAAGAGTACGTGATGTCGGTGCCCCTATACGGCTGTGAATGCTGGAAATTCTCCTCAAATATGAAAGAGACTCGAAGCAAGAGAAATGTGGTTCTACAGAAGGATGCTGAGGATACCATGGACCAAACACGAGGGCAACAACAAGGTTTTGGAGAGGATGCAAACGAAAAGGAAACTTGGTGTGGTGTAGTGGGTATCGACTCAAAACGACAAATCGAGGAAACGAGTAAGAATTCCAGTTGAATTCCTCGCATTCACTTACGCACAAATACCCTTGGGAAAGATATTAACCGTCTCTTCTCTCCAGTTAAGGGTTAAATAATAGAACAGATTGGGTTCTATAGCCTTGGTTAGCAACCAGTCTACCACAGAAAACAATAGCAACCTACTGCAGGATAATCTTCTGGCCAGTCAGTCATGTCTCATTTCGTGACATGATCGCCTAAAGCGTGTATCACGTATGGCACTTAACTGACTGTTACTTAGCATCAGGAATAAGCAGCTGAAATTTCTGGGACACGTAATGAAGAAAGAGGGATTAGATTTTCTAATCTCACGGGACAGATAGAGGGTAAGTGAGACAGAGTAAGCAATGCGAGACATACTTGAGGGGCTTGAGCTAGTGGATGGCGGAGCGGTTTTTGGGAGAGATAGCATGAAAAGAGCGACAATAGGATAGGGGTAAGTGTAGGTGTATGATCGCTTACGCCCTGAAAGAACACAGAAGGAAGGAAGAAGAAAAACCTTCAGTCTCGATTTAAAACTGTTTGTTTTACAGTGCCATATACGAAATACGCTTCGGCAATTATGTCCTGAATGAAACATGGCTGAGTGGTCAGAAGATTTTCCCGCACTAGGTTGTTATTACTTTGGGCATTAGACTGGTTGCCAACCAAGGCTATTGAAATCAGACTGTACTGCTATTTAACCCATTGCTGGGGGGAGAAGTGACTTATTCTTACATTTACTAAGGGTATTTGTGCGTAAGTGGATGCAACGAATTCGAACTCGGCTCTCCAATTTTTCATTTCGAGCCGATAACCACTACATCACTACGCACATCCTCTTAACAGTAAGTCTAAAAGAGAGAAAGTAAACGCAAATCAATCTAACCGTCTTTTGGTTTTTGAAGTTTGGGTTTTTAACCATTCAAACCAATGCGGCATATTGAACTGAACAATTCAATATTTCTGATAAACAGGTCGCTACATAAATCTATTAATAACTTAGTCGATAGTCTGTTGTTGCCACTCGAAAAGTGTTTATATACATCTGTAGATAAGCGTAAAGGGTTGTGTGCTCACGTAAAAGAAAATATAATGTGTCTGTCTATTCATGTGCGTATGAGTCCGTATGTATTCGCAAACGTTGATGCGTGAGAGTTTTTGAGGGTGGTGCAGTTGAACAGGTGCGAGTATCATTGAGGGGCCATTAATCTTCAGACGTCAGAAAGAAGCGCCTTATAATCTGTTCCCCCACCATCTCGTCAAACCCCCGTCCAGCCAAAAATTTCAGATTTACAGATGCTGTGCCGGGTGAATAGCGAAATGCTGTGCCGGGTGAATAGCGAAATGAGGTATCGGATAATCATAGACAAGCGAATCATTTCAGCGCTATTTTCAATCCAGTTCACTCTTTGTTTGATACTCTTTTGTCTCTTACCCACCAAAACATATTTGCGGGCACGCGCATGCGCACGCGCACACGCATGCATGAATATTGCTTTTATTTATACTTGAAAAACATTTTATAAACATAATTTATCGATTTTTGATTGGACAAGAATAAGACTCTTATCACTACTACTATTTCTCTTACATCTGCTTCAACCATCTTCAATACTAACGCAGAAGTTACAATAGTAACTCTACATCCTAATACTACGAAAACAACAACAACTGATAATACTATTACTACTACAACTGCTACTAATAATAATAATAAAAAGAAGAAGAAGAAAAAGAAGAAAGTTGAAATGGAGGAAGAGAAGAAGGAGGAGGAGGAAAAGAAGAAAAGAATAAAAAATAGAAAATAATAAGATGCTGAAGACAAACTGTCATAGGAATATTTATTGTATTCGTTATCTGTTTCATGACCATATCTATTCATTTTCTGTTTCTTTAGTTATTTTAGTTGTTTATAGCATTGTTTTTTTCTTTCTTTTTTTTCATATTTAGCAGCATATCAGCCGCTCTCACACCGGCGTGATGTAGCTTCCCTGTGCCTCTTCTACAGTACTTTCATGGCTTCTGCTCCGATGAGCTTAGATCACTGGTGCCGCCCAAGCACGAATTTACACGAGATACTAGATTAGCAACTAGGTCCCACCCTTTTACAGTTAAACAAATAAGATGTAACCGTAAATTCTACTCCAACAGCTTCTTTTCTCGCGCTTCCCGCCTGTGGAACTCCCTTCCACAAGTCTGCTTTCCCGACAGTTACAATCTCCAGGTGTTTAAATGTAGGGTCAATAGACACCTCCTATCACACTAACTCCCAACTATTCTCACAACACTCTCATCTACCCAACCCTCATTCTCGGTATCCTCACCCGCCTATCACCCACCCTCTGTTATTTCCTATATTTAACCAGCCTTTCTCCACTCTACGTAGCCCCCTGCACAGTAGTGGCAGTGACATGCCTTGCTCGGGGTGAAACGCTTATAAAAAAAAAATATATATATACCGGCATATATCCTACAAATACTTTCACGGCTTCTGTTCCGATGAACTTAGCTTACTGGTACCACCTATATATGAATTTACTCGAGCCACAAGATTAGCAACTAGGTCCCACGATTTTACCTCGAAGCCAATAAAATGTAAACACAAATTTTACTCCATCGGCTTCTTTTCTCGCACTTCCTGCCTGTGGAATTCCCTTCCATTTACTTGCTTCCCTGACAGATACAATCTCCAAGAATTTGAATGTAAAGTCAATAGTCATCTCCTATCTCATTAACCTGCATCTTCTCTCTAATGCTCCTTTATCCATCCACTCCACACTCATCAGTATTCTTATCCTTCTCTTACCCACTTCCTGACACCTTCTATAACCTGTTACTCTTTCCCATAACTTTCCTCATATGTAACCCCCTGCAAAACAGTGGCAGTAGACTGCCTTGATTGGGGCGATAGATTATATATATAGGTTTGCTCTGCGTTACTGCCTTCTAGTTGAATACTTTTCGGTTGTGTGTATCGAGCACTTTTCTTTTCTGGTTGTTTGTTCCGTTAGAGGGTTTTTTTTCTTTTTACTGGGAGGAACCGTATGTATTGTCGGTCCCACGCAGTTTTCTTTTTTTCCCCCTCTTTGCCAAAAGCTTTATAGCCGAGGGCAATAACGGATTTAGATTCTGCTGGTCATTCATAGTCTTAGAAAGTCCCTTCTATAAAATTTTGAGATTAGAATACACGCAGAGTCGGTTTAATAATTATTATTATTATCATTATTATTATTATTATTATTATTATATATATATATATATATATATATATATATATATATATATATATTAAACTCCTTATCCTCTTTGTTTTTTCTTCTATAATATTATTGTTGCTGTTGTAGTGGTTTTACCTGTTGTTGCTGCTGTTGCTTTCTGAGTGTGAATACTTATTTTCCGATCTGCCCCCGTGAAAGCTCAAGGGAATGCAAGACAAAAGATCATGATTGTTGGTACATTTGGCTGGATACGTAGCCTCATTTTTGTAAGTGTATCACATCTTATGATGTCATTCAACTGTGTATGTGTATACACAGATAAATGTAATGTACAGTTACAATGTGTAATCAGATTAAATGAAGAGTTTGAAAAACTAGAATTATATCACAGATGTCAAATTGAAAGAATATTTAAAATATGAAGAAGAAATGTGGCGGGTCTCTGGCAGTATATGAGAATGGTTATGTTTGTTTCATAAACAACCATATGTTTATTTAAAATGAGTCATGTATAAATGATGCTTTTGCAATTATAGTATTAATTTGGCAATTAAACTGCAATGTAAGCAGCAATATTTATACTCAAAATAAAATGGAATTAGATAAATTTTTGCATTTATCTTATTCAAGAGGTAAATATATACACGATAAAGCGCTGAAACGTTTTAGAATAAATCTACTTTCAAGGATTGTACTAAATTTCCAAAACTCAGAAATTTTAGAGAATATCTTTTTAGTTGAACTGAGAGCATTTCAGTGATTCCTAAAAATAGCGACAAGATGAAAAAACGTAAGATTTTGGGGATAAGCACATTTTGATTGCGTTTAGTACTTATCTGTATTAATTGTGAATCGATTCGTCCGTGGATTGAATACTGTTGTCATATATGTCGTATGCTCCTGCTATTCACCTCGATAAAATTCAAATAAAGACTTGCAATGCAGTCGGTCCTGGTTTGGCATCTCAACTTCACTCACTTTCTCACCGATGTGACGTGACTTCCCTCTGTCTTTTCTAAAAATATTTTCATGGCAACTGCTCTAGTTGACGCTTTTGTCTGGTACCCTGACAGCATGAATTTAAGCATGCTACTAGATTAGCATCTAGGTCCCACAAATGTACCGTTGAAATAGTTAAGTAACTTCTACTTTAACAGATTATTTTCTCGCACTTCCCTGCATTCGAATTATTTTGCGTTTACTTGCTTCCCTGCTACAGTCTCTAAAAATTAAAATGCAACGTCAATTACCATCTTCTTTGTTCTTGAATCTGATTCATCTTTTAAAAAATATTAAAAAATTAACTAAAAAAATAAGCAAGATTTTATTCTGGTATGTTTACTGTATAACATTTAACCTTTTTGTTTAATAGAGAAACGTTCGATAAAATACAACATAAGGCCGGGGTTTATGATGAGAAATGTATTTCATATTGTTATTATTAAGATCATAAACATGATTCAAGTTACGCATTTATAATTGCAAACTTCAAAAACCTGAAATGATTTCCATCTTTTTATGGATTGGACACTTGTAGAAGGACAGACAATTGATCCTCTGAAACTATCATATCGATATAAGAAACACGTTGAAAAATATGTATGATATTTTAAAATTGTAATAATTTTTCTTAAATTTATAGACATGAAAATTATTCTCTATTAAATATTGTTAAAACGTCTTCAGTTAATATCAATGTGGAGTTTTTGACTCTAGTGTTTCAGAAGTCTATAAACGTCTGCAGTATGCAAAAATATTTTTTTAAATATTTTTGTTAATTTTTTTTGTTTTTTCAATTTTCGACAAATCGTTTTCTTTTCGATTTCATCGAATCTTCATCAACAGAGTGAATTGCATTTTATATCATTGGTTGAAGAAATAAACACGAAATAAAAGATGAGAAAATATGCATCTATTAAAGAACATTTAATTTTCAAAAGAGAAAGAAGAATACATGTAATGTAGCCTTATTACCATTTGAACAATTCACGATTATTTTTTGCTGATCAATTAGAATCGATAACTGATGTAATATAATCAGTCTGATAATTTAATCAAAAGAAGAAAAGTTTTAATTCTTCCAAATATTTCCATATTATTTGTGTCTGCTTTTTTCAAATATGTTGATCTTTTGGTCAAATGTTTTAACTAAATTGAAATGACAAAAATTAGAAAGAGCTAACTCCATTTTTAAAAATTAATTCAGACTTATTAGCTGATATACCCAATGTCAATCATGACGCGCAATTGACGGGATGCCCTCTACTGTGATATATCAAAAGCTTTCTGTAAAATTCTCGCTCCAATCTAGTTCCCAGAATTATTATCTTATAGGGAAAACATCAGATTTGAGGAAGAAATTTGAGCCAAATTTTGTTGAACTGCGAAATTAATATTAGAACAGCATTATATGTTTCATAGCTCGAGGTCATTCCATTCTTGGTCAGAACTAGAACCTTTTAACCCTACGTCATATGGGATTTCAAATGCGTCGACCAACGCATTGTTATGCCTGCTTAGACATGCGATTTGTGCTTTGTAAGCTGTATGGTCATGGCTGTTGTTTGTAAAATATGCGAAGTCAACTTACCATATACAAAAAGTTATTGAGGGACTAGTAATAAAAATAAAGTATTCTAAAGAAAGACGAAGAGAAGCAATTACGTTATCAATCTGTAAGGATAAGTTCGAATATTAAAAGAAGTTTCAGACATTAGTAGTGGCGCGCATAGGAAAGGGCCGATGGGGCGGTGGCTCCGGGTGACAGTCCCCGGGTGGCACACTCTGAGGACCGTCACCTACGATAGAGTATATATATATATATATATATATATATATATATATATATATATTAATTAGGAAACAGACAATATATATATATATATATATATATATATATATATATATTAATTAGGAAACAGACCTAAAATCAGATATTAGAAAATATATTTATTAAAAAAAAATAATTTTAGTTTTAAAATATTTAAATTTGGCTGCTGGTAATTTGGTCAAACCAGTGAATAAAATTTTAAATTGGATTCAAATAACGCCAGCATCTTTTTAAAATGTCTCCAAAAAGCAGTGTCTGGCGGGGGAGGGAACCCCACTTTCACATTAAGTCATTAAGTATAACACTCGAGAAGGAAATAAACTTAAATATAGTGCTGTGATTTTGTTTGGGTTGGGGGTAAGAAGCGTCAGTCACAATCCTCGCACCGGGCGCTATCAGACCTCTGCACGCCACAGGACATTACACTAACAACAAATAGCTACTTTCGCTTCCTTGGTGGTTAATATGTTTGTTCAACTGTTTTAGTTCGAAACATCTTTAAATACTTTATGTGATTTAAATATTTACCGAAAACATTTAAATTTTTATGCGATTGAAAGTTACAATTTCTTGTAGAGTATAACTGATGTGTTTATCTTCTTTTATTCGACAAATAAATTTATTTGGAAAAGCAGCTGAAGATTAAAATAACAAATAAGAATTTAAAAGACGAAAACATCTCTAATTTTTCACCCAAAAATGATCTATTACCAAACATAATTTACTATTACGTACTTGTAAATGAATAACGAATTCATATTTAATTATAAACAATATGAAAACAAAAAAAACTCTTAAAAGAATTCATTAAAACTAATAAGCTGCTCTAGAATAATTAATCGTTGCTACAGGTGTTAAAATACATTTATTATATATCATGTTTTGTCTACAGGAAGTGGGCGATGCTAGTTATTTTCAACTTCCTGTTTTTTGCTGCTCTCAGTCATTCTACTGCCCTCTGAACATCCCCATTTGTCGTTCGTATAGCTGTCATTGATTCAAATTTAATAAAAGGCTTACTGATGTTTTTCTTGCTTTGAATATGAGTGTCATAGTCTTCAGGCTTTCTTTACTTATACTGTGTAAAAGAAATTTCAGTTGCCTCTTCTTGATTGAATTCTTATGAATCAATTCCCTTCTACTTCATATTTTCCTTAAATCTTGTGACATTAAAAGTATTCTCAGTATCCTCCCGAAGAATCAAAACTCTTTTGCTTCTGCGAGGAAGTTTTTCATCATTCACTGCCAAATATTAATTATGACGTAGTGTTTCAGTTGTTTTTTTTTAACTAATTTTTTCCTTAACAGCAAACAGTTAGTTAAGTGCCGTACGTGAAACACGCTTCGGCGATCATGTCTCGAAAGAGACATGACTGACTGGACAGAAGATTATCCCGCAGTAATTTGCCACTGCTTTCTTCGGTAGACTGGTTGCCAGGCAAGGCTATAGAACCCAATCTGCCCTGTTATTTAACCCATAACTGAAAGGAAGAAACAGATTAATACCTTTCCCAAGGGTATTTGCACGTAAGTGAATGCAATAAATTCAACTGAAATTCGAACTCGGCTCCTCGATTTCTTGTTCCGAGCCGATATCCACTGTACCACAACGCACATCCTAACAGCTAACAAGACATCTAAAAAACAATATTTTGCTATTCCTATTCTCTTTTGGATTAATCTTCATTCTACCCAAATGCTTCCAGAGATTTTTTAGTTGAACCAGACCCTCAATCTGTGTAGAATAAACCGCTACGGTCTAAGGGATATCACACGCTGGTGGTATTCATCGCAAAGTGATATCAAGGGTTAACTTCAATCTCTGAACTGTGTTTCATGGATGGATCGCACATTGAATAGTACTTGTGTCAGATCCGCCATCGTTCGTAGATAACCAAATACAGTTGTGTTGACAAAGAAAAATACCTTTCTAGAAAAATTAATGAAAAATGTGGGTCCATTGTGTGTATAATTAAATTTCGCCTGTTTAAAACACCAGTGTTGGCTTTTATGCGTTGAAATATTACTCACTCGTAACGAAATGATTATTATCAAACGAAACTCTATATTTAAAATTCATTATTATTTAAAGTTAAGCGTTAAATTACAAATTAACTTTTTTTTATAGAGGAAAAACAAATTTTCAGGTTTTAAAAGTGTTTTATCTATTATCAAACATGATGGGTTAGAAAATCAAGACAAATATTAATTTAATGTGATCGATACCGACTTGTCAGCTCGGCTGCAATCGTTCTCTCACCGGCGTGACGTGGCTTCCCTTCGCCTCTTTTACAAATACTTTCACGGCTTCTGCTCCAATGATCTTAGCTTACTGTTGCACCACTAGGCATTAATTTGTCGAACTAATAGATTAGCAACTAGGCCCCATTGTTTTACAGTGAAACCGATAAAATGCAACCGCAATTTATACTCTAACAGCTTCTTTTCTCGCATTTCCCACCTGTGGAATTCCCTTTCATATACTTGCTTCCCCGACAGCTACAATCTCCAGGAATTTAAATGTAAGGTCAATAGACATCTCCTATCTCACTAACTCGCATCCTTTCTCTCAAGATCTTTTTTCATCCACTCCACCCCCATTGCACCCGTATTCTCATTCGTCTATTACCCTCCTCCTGACATCCCCTATAACTAACCCCTCTTTCTCATCACTTACCCATATGTAACCCCCCGCGCAACAGTGGTAGTAAAACTGCCTTGCTTGGGATAAAATGATTATAAAAGAAAATTCTCGATTATTCAGCCAATATTTTTTCCAGTATATAAACATATATTCGATTTGCTTAAAATTCTACTCAAGAAATTAAATGTAGATAATACTGGTTGTAAAAATTGCATTTCACTATCTTATTTATTGAAATTAATTAAAATTGATAAAAATTTTAAATCGCTATGCATGTAGGAATCGCTTGAAATGAGATGCAAATTCGAGTCTCTTCCGAAATTATGTTTCTCGCTTCAAATTGTTACTATTTAATATGAAGGCTAAAGAACACATCGGCTGCAAACATTACTATAAAAACAATGAAAAAAGCGTTGATATAAGTCAGTGTGAAAGGAATGATGTAGAGAATTGTATTGGTATTTTTCAGAATGAAAACGAATTGTTGTATATAAAAAAAGGGAGTGAAAAAAATTGTTGTAAATGAAGATTGAATTAATTCCTGATTTTACCTGATTTCTAATTTAGTTGAATATCTGAAACTAGTTTAATGCTTTTCTCAATGCAATGCATTCAAAATGTACTTTATTGTAAAATCCTAAGCAATGCGTTCCCGAGAGACTGTTCTGCTTGAAAGCAGCTCCAATTTCTTCGATGTCTGGCAAAGTTTTTTCTCTACTGCCAGAATAATTTAGTTTCTTGGAAAAAAAAATAAAGCAAAATATTTGCATCATCGGATTGAGTTGTCCGGAAAATTCATGCTGAGTTTTGTCTTTTCTGTTCCAACACGTCAGAACACGCCAAGTTTATGGACAGATATAATATGCTTACATTTCCTATTAGACCACATTTCAAATTACCTCTTGAGAAAGAAAGTTTAAAATTACTCGTGTCAATTTTGAAAATGGAAAATTATAAGGTTCATTTAAACACTTGATGCTTTTTTATTACCGTAAAGACAAAAATATGCGTTGCGGTGCATTGGATATCGGCTCGAAACGAGAAATCGAGGTACCGAGTTCGAATTCCAGCTGAATTCATTGCATTCACTTACGTGCAAATACCCTTGGGAAAGGTATTAATCCGTCTATTCCTTCCAGTTATGGGTTAGATAACAGGACAGATTGGGTTCTGCGGGATAATCTTCTGCCCAGTCAGTCATGTCTCGAAAGAGACATGATCGCCCAAGCGTGTATCACGTATGACACTTAACTGAATGAAAGACAAAAATGTTGTGTTTCTTTTCAAATATTTGCATATTCTGAAGTGTGGCATTTCAGCGTGTCCTTCAATCATGTATGGATGAGTGATTTTTTTTACGTTAAAAGTCAATATGGAGGGATGTCTGTTGAATTTTCGTCATTTGATGATCTTTTATTCCTAGAAAGGATAGAAGGCTGCAGAAACAAGATACAATTTTATATATACTATTTATAGAGAGGTTTTAATAGCCAAGAATATTATTTGTAACTGTTTCAGAAGTAGAAATTTTAATATGGGAGTCTGAATTCATTTCAACAGACCCGTAATCATTGACATGACACGGGACATTGCAGATATACTCCACATATCTCATATGAGTGTTGTAATGTATACAAGTACATAAGGAATAGATACCATATCCGGATACCTTACAATTTAATAAAAATGAATAACGAACAGTAATTTTATCCACGATTCTTTGATCAAATACACGTAAAACGACTCATTTTTTAAAAGCCCGGTCACAGGAGGTTGAAAACGGAAAATTTACAATTCAGAATGAAATTGTCAGGAGGGAAACGAAATAAACCAGTCTACTATTAACAACTTCGAAAGTTGGTATACTCACAAAGAATGTGTTGCACTTCAAATTCAATTATATATAAACGTATATATATATATAGTAAATTTTGAAGTACGTTTTATATTACATTCGCCTTCTGCAAAATCAGTTGTTCAATTCAGACAACACCATAAAAAACACGTGAGCAACGACGAAGTTTTAGAGAAAATGGAAACAAAAGGATACTTGTAAAATCAGGAAGAGACAATTGAAATTTCTGAGTCATATCATAAAGATAAATAAAGAAGAATGGCTTGAAAAATTTGCTAATCCCAGGGTGGATAACGAGGAAGAGAGACAGAGAAAACAGCGGGAAAATATGCTTGATTAGTTTCATTAAAAGGTGACGTCACACGGTATAAAAGAAATATAAAGAAAAGACAAAATTAAGTGCCAAAAAGTAAAGGAAAAGGTGGAGAGGTATGATCGCTTATATCCTGAGGAAACACGAAGATTTTTTTCCTAATTGGGGCATGAAAAAAGCAGCAGTGGCCGGAATGACTCTGAAATTGGGCAATAACATGGGTATGGGCATCTATCAGCATAACGCTGGATGGGATGTTTTTTTTTTTTTTGCAGGTCCAATAGAAATTGGCCTCAAAATTGATCGTGATGTCCTACTAAACGCGCTTTATTCAGCTAAACCGACCCTTTTTTTTATTAACATTTTATTCTATTTATGCGAGGAAATGAAAGTCTGTGTATTGTTAATTAATCCTAACAAATAAATCGTGTCTATTGTATTTTCTTTTCATCATTCTCATTCATTGTTATTAAATGACGACAACTTAAAGAACAGTTTTATTTTGAATTTTCTCTCCAAAGTTTGCAACGTGTTTTTATTTGTCTTTATATTTCTATTATTAGGTGAATATTGTTTTATTTTGGTCTAGTTTTCTCAATTCTGTTTCTTTTTTTCCTTTTTTTTTTTTTGAGTTCGAATTGTATTCTTGTTACCCGACGGGCGTTCTTCGTTATTTGCTGAGTCAGAGGGGAAAGTTAGTGTCACTTTTGGTAAAATCAGACTTGATGCAATTAGTTAATTATAGATCGCTATCTTCGGCATGACAGCGAGGAAAATTGATATTGCCTGTAATAAGAAGACTATAAACAATGACACCAAAGCCTGACATCACACACACACACACACACACACACACACACACACACACACACACACACACACACAGATGCATATATGTTTGTGAGTGTGTGTTTGAGTGTGTGAGTGTATGCGCGAATTTATCTATCTGAATAGATATAAATACAACGAGACTAATGCGTATATATAAAACACAAGAATTATAAGTAAATCACACTAGCAGAAACATCTCGCTATTCGAGGCATTGTATATAAAAAATTTCACGACTACCAACCACCGTACATCATTTTGAATCGTGGACATTAAGTATTGAAAGTTTTTAAAATAAAAAGATGTTACTGCGATTTCTCGTCGCACGCGACACGTGCGGGCTTGTAATGAAAAAATACGAAAATAAATAAAATAAGATAAAATATAATAAATTACCAGTTAGCAGTAAAATCATTAGTAAAAATAACAACACCAGATAAATAAATTAGTTATCGTAGTGGCTAAAACCGATTAGGATGATAAAAATTATGGACAATTTTTATATTCTTTAAAATTCTTATGTCCAACAAAAGTGAGAAATGATAGAATATCGGAAAACTTAATAAAAAATAAATTCAAACTTAACGAAATATGTTTGATAAAAAACAGGTCCACACACACACACACACACACACACACACACACACACACACACACACACACACATATATATATATATATATATTAATTTAGATAGGGGTGAGTCTGTGACCCTGGGTTTCACGCTCTTTCGATCATCAGACAAATTGATTAATTTTTTAAAAATATTGGATATATGTAGAGCTGCGTATATTGGTGTATTTTTGTAGAACTGGGTGGAAAACTTTGTCGTCGTGACAGACCCAGACATAGATCCACACCCATACACCAATATACGCAGCCCTTAAAAAATTGATCAGTTTGTCTGACGATCGCCAGAGCGGGAAACCCAGGATCACAAAGTCACACCTCTCTAACTGAATATGTTAGCTCTATCACTGACATTGAGCGTACCGCGCATATATAATATATATAACAAATTGCATATTTATATATATATATATTTCACACACACATACATATGTATATATATATATATATATATATATATATATATATATATATATATATATATATACAGATGAGAAATTGTAGGAGATATGAAATATTAAGTAAGTAATTCATCAAGTTTTTATTCGACCTCAAAAGAATGCAGAAAGCACTGGACTGCTGTTTCGTTCTATATTTTGGACTCATCAGCAGTGCGCATCCACTACCAGGAATTGAAAACCAGACAGTTGCGTTATTAAGCGAATGTCATGCCAACTGTACCACGGGCCTCGGTGACGAAGAGGTAACGAATTAAACTCTGTATAGCGCTGCTTATTCACATGTTCCGTGGTGGAACTCTGCTAAGCTCCTTTTACCTATAGGACTGTGCCTCCCTGTGCCACGACTACGATCACCAAGCCGCTCACAATGGAGCATTAGAAGCCCGTTCAAATAAAGATATACAGATGAGAAATTGTAGGTAGATTTCTTAGCGGCTGTGTTTTTCTGAGTCGTTTACAACAATTTGTACAATTATTTATTCAGTATAACCTTACTGTCTATGAGAACATAGGGCCGTATAGAAACGACAGGTTGTAAAGAACTCTACTAAAAAAAGACAGATAGAATTTGGAAATGAATACACATGTAAATGAAAAAACTATTCAATTAACAAAAACCTCAAAAATGTTGATTAAATAGATATAACCCTAGACCTAGTCAATAACACTTACCAACCCTAAATAAATACACATTCTTATCCAACATATAGCCTCCTTAAATCTAATAATCCTCATTCATAATCAAACACATCACCTAATCCATATAGTATAGAATAAGTAACAACTCCTCCAGTGAAAATATCATTACCAAAAACAGCAAATATTATAACACCGTCCTAAAAAATAGTAGCTTCAAATGCCCAATATTAATTATATCGAACACAACAAAAATAGCAATAAAAATATCAATCAATAACAATACCAATAAATGCAATTACCGAAATTCGAATAAGTGTCCATATCAGAAAAGTTGTCTAACTGATTCTATTGTTTACCTATGCAAGATTCCCACCACTGAAAATCCAAACGGTAATAAAAATTACATAGGTAGCATCAAGAGCATCTTAAAATATCGATGATATCAGCTTATTTTTTCTTTTAATAAGTACAGAAATAGCGCATCTCACTCTAAATTATTTTGACATTCAAAAGAATTACAATAAAACCCCTATTGAAAAATGGAAAATATTAAAAACATGATTAATGAACCATAGAGCATAGGCCGTCGATAACACTTCGCCATCGAGGAGAGAGTTGTCGGTAGTTCAGTAACTTAAGTTATAGTTAGAGTGTTTTTGTTACTTTTATAAACCAAAAGATATTTGGAGAGGTTAGTATTATTCTTGCATTTAATATTGTTCAAAGCAATTTTATGTTTATTGAAACTAGATTTCTAAGGACCGTCTGTTGATCCTAAGTAGAACTTGTAAGGTGGATTGAACAATATGATGCTACGTTATCGTGATTTTAGTATATGTTTGGCTTATTTACTTATATCAGAGTATTATGAACTAACATAGTGGTTACTTTTATCTAGCGTCTTAATATGATTAATTTTACATTTATGAAAAAATAACCTTATAACTGGAGTTAGAAGATAATCTCAACTGGATGGATTTGTGGATACTGTTCGTATTCTAGTTTGGTGGTTAGGGCCTTTGTGGACGTATATGTGTTTGTGGGAATACTTAGTATATTATTTGTATATTTCATTATTAAGGTTGAAGTTACATCATAATGCATGAAACTCAGAGTCGTATGTAAAACATAGGATAAAATGTATCTTAATTAACATATAGAGAGAGAAAGAGTGAAAGAGAGAGAGAGAGTGAAAGTGAGAGAGAGAGAGAGAGAAGCGAGTTTAACTAAGTACAGCAAAGTAGTGTTGTTATGCAAAAGTTATTTATTTTACAACAAAATTTATTTCTTGGGCCATGTACTATATTTTCAGTTGAGTATTTCTTCCATAGATCAAAATTTATATTTCTGAATATTTTTCTATTATTTATTTAATATCTAATGTCTAGCAATAGACTTATTGAAGCACACACACACACACACACACACACACACACACACACACAGACAGAGAGAGAGAGAGAGAGAAAGAGAGAGAGAGTCCTGGGCATGACGGTAAACTACATCCAGCAGCAATGATTAGAAGGTTGTGAGGAGCATGGAATCACCTCTTAATTGCTGTTGTTCCCAGGTCCATTCTGACCCGGAGTAGTAGCACCCATTAGGGTCCCAGCTATTGGCAAATAGTTAACCCCCAAACTGGGGTTAAAACGCTATGAAAGTATAAAAATAAATTTTTAGAATAATATATACATAAAAATAGACCTTGATAGAAAAATATGCATTTTTGAAGGACAAGTATTACCAACAATATATTTTTGAAGAAAAATTATTGCCATAACACATTTTTGAAGGAAAAAAATTATACTCAAACATTTTTGATTACAAAACTAGAAGACATCTTCAGTTTTCTAATATGAAAAGAATACAAGCAAAATATTTTCATTAAAATCGGACTAAATCAACCTTCTCATTATAAGTGAACATTAAAAATACTTTGAAACCCCACCTTTTTGACATTAAATAACCCACAGAGGTGTTGATATGCCGTTAAACAAAACTCAAACACACATACACACATCAGTAGATATTCACGCACACATTATTTGAGTGTATGTGTAAGTTTAAAAATAATATAAAGTGTAGTACACATATATCCATGTATTTATCAGAACGCCGCTCGTTAGGGCGTTGGAATAACAAGTGCCTGTAAGTTCTCCTATTACATTTATGCCTGATGACGCAGCAAAGGGTCTGTCATATCTTCCTTATTAACAAGTGAGTAGATATGAAATATAAAACGAGAAATAAAAGAAATCACAGATTGGCGACAAATTACAAAGAGATTCAAATCTTTCGTCTCTCGTGCGTTTTGTATACCAAACAACGCGCTTCTGACGCCATTTATGCATTTTTGTTCACTCACGCCTCCGCGTTTCTCTTTCGACTCCACGAAACGAAAAAAAAATCCCTGCACCTGGTGTTTTAATTATTATTTGCTTTCGATTCTTCTAAAATAAACTTCAGCTATCATTTCGACAAATATCACAATAATTGTTATGATTAAGAGTTGATTTATATACATAAAAAAAGAAGAATGTAATTTCCTGGATGATGATTCAGTCAAATAAGTTGAGTTGCTCAGTAACTACTGAATCTATGAAAGAATCATTGCTTCCACGTTTATTTCGACAAGTCGGATTAAATCGAGAACACTCGCTTTCCGTAAAAGTACATTTGTGAATTAAGAAATATTTTTTTCGGTGACACACTGCTAAACTGTTAAAATACTCTAATATTTTGTAGGATTCTTATAAAATCATAAATAATTTCCTGGCGATTTAATATCTTTAAAATTATATCGATCTTGACGGTACGTGCCTGCCCAATGTGACTAGGAATATTCAGTCAGTCAGTCAGTTAAGTGCCATACGTGATACCAAGCCGCATGCAGTCTAGGTGGGTTGAGCCAGCTTCCTCCCCGATAGAGAAAGTTTCATTGGGATTTGTTTAAGGGCAGGGTCCCAAGTCCTACCATGTTGTTTAACCCATAACTGGATGGAAGGGACAGATTGATACCTTTATCAAGGGTACTAGCATGTAAGTGAATGCAGGGCATTCAACTGGAATTCGAAATCGGCTCACTGATTTCTCTTTCCGAGCCGACATCCACTACACCACAACGCACATCAGTCAATAAACGCTTACAGCACCTGGTATTCCCAAGCGGTCACCCATCTAAGTACTGGCAGGTTTCAACGTTGCTTAACTTCGGTGATCGAACGAGAATCGGTGTATTCAACGTGATATTACCTCGATATGTCTCGAAAGAGACATGACTGACTGGGCAAAATATTTTCCCGCAGTAAGTCACCATTACTTTCTGCAGTAGACTGTTAGCCAAGCAAGGTTATAAAACCCAATCGATCCTGCTATTTCTCCTATAGCTGGAGGGAGAAATGATGGATTAATACCTTTCGTAAGGTATTTGCGCGTAAGTGAATGCAACGAATTCAACTGGAATTCGAACTCGGATTTCCCGTTCCCATACGATATCCACTGCAGCACAACACTCACTCCTAATGGAAATAGTTTATATATATATATATATATATATATATATATATATATATATATGCATTTCTGGAAGGAGGAGCTATCATCGTTTACACTCAGTCATTGTTGCTATTATCACAAAGTTTCGGTTGCTGTAACATCCGGCCTTCACGTAATAAATTGCATAGTTGATGATAGCGTTGGTTTCTTAATTTTGTGACATAGTAACTGCATGTTCAGTCCCTGTGGTCAGGTAGTGCAGACTCATTGGGAATAGAGCGAGCAATAACCAAGTAGTTTCTAAAAATAAAACTAGATATGATGTATTTCTAAACATGGAGAACCGAATGATAGCATTCTAGCCACGTAGATGTAAGAAAAGTTTAAGTCCGAAATTCCTTGAAGGTAAAAAGTATCGACAAGCACCTGATAATTTCCAGACAGCCCAGTGGCCGAAACGTTGTGATAATCTAAGCACATATTCTTTTTAATCGTTTCATCTCAAGCAAGGCGGTACCGCTACTGATGCGTAGGGGGCTACATTAGTGAGTAAAAGTTTCAGTAGAACGAGAGCGAACAGAAAGACGAAACAGTTCCAACGGGTGTCAAAGAGAGGCCAAGAGAAGAATGAAAATTCAGGTCTGATGAGAGTTGCGAGAAGTAGAGTTAGAAAGGGAAAGAACAAGAGACTCGAGGTGATGTAGAAAGGACGAAGGAAAGACCGGAGTCGAGTGGATAAGAGATGGAAATTGACATTACATTTAAATTCCTGGAGGTTGTAGCTGTCAGGAAAACAAGTATAAGGAAGTGAGTTCCAAAGGTGGGAGGTGCAAGTAAAGAAAATGATATAGTAGAATTGTCGGCTGCATTTGATAGATTTAACAGTAAAAGGGTGGGACCTTGTTGCCAGTCTGGTTGATCGAGTAAATTCTTGTGTAGGGGGCACTAGTGACCTAAGTTTGTCGGAGCAGAAGCCATGAAAATATTGGTAGAAGAGACAGAGGAAAATCACATACCGTCAGTGAGACAGTGACTGGTTTCGAGCGGCCAAATCGGTACCTATCACATTACGGATTCTCCTTTAGAGCCTGTCGAGAACCCTGAGATGAACAGCAGGGGCGACTGACCATATATGACAACAGTATTCTATGCACGGTCGGATGATTGATTTGTATATGTGCAAGATGGATACAGGCGGAAAAAAAACTTCCTGGCCCGACACAATGATCCAATCTTCCTAGCAAATGATTTAACTACTGATTCAATGTAATGGTTCCACTTGAGGTTTGAAGAGAGGGTGAGGCCAAGGTGGAGAAGTGTATTGCTTTCAAGAAAACTCGCTTAGTGTGTGCATTTTTTTGAAAATTGGTAGGAGGCTGATACGGCAATAGTTGGATGGGTCCGATGGTTCACCTGAGTTTTTAAATACAGAAACCACAGTATAGGACTTCCAGTAAGCTGGAAAACAAGAAAAAGAGAGGCAGTAATTGTAAATCTAGAGAAGACAGAGAAGAGTTCAGGGGCACATTTCTTAAAGAGAATGACTGGGATTCCGCTCACCTTATGGGGTCAAGTTTTGAACTTTGCGGACAATTGTCCGAATAATTAAATAATAATAATAATAATGTATTTGTTTCCTCTGATCTTACTTATGCTGATAGTTTTTATCAAATTAAATTTCATATTTATTTTTTTTTACAATTTTGTATATTTTGTCGATATTTCTGAGAAGAGGCATTGTAACTACTTACATTACTTACATCGTTCGGGCTCTTTTCTCCATCTTTATTGCCCTATTCACGATTTCGACTGCTGTGCACTCCGACCTTCTTCAGATGATATACGAGCCCTTTATTTAGTCCAAAAAAGTTGATTGTTCTAGTTCCACGTGTCATGTCTTTTCTGGTTATCTCAGTTTCAATTAATTCCTTTTATTAAATCAACTCCCTGAATTTTTGTTCCCCTCCGCTGTGGCCACATATTGAACTCAGAACTTTTTGGTTCAAGTTTCTTGTTTGGATTACTCAAACAACGCTTTTATTCGCTTTCATATGGACTAAAGAAAGAGTTCAGTTCGAAATTCCAACATATATCACATGAAGAAGGCCACAGCCTACAACACCCGAAACATTTTTTATGCAAGCTTTTTATTTAAATAATAATGATTTTAGTGATACAAATCTTACTAAGTAACCCATAGCCTGTGGCAGTAGAGGTGGATTTATACCTTTCTCAATTGTATTTGCTTGTAAGTGAAGATAATGAACCTAAATAAAACTGGAACACAGCACTTCGATTAACAATTCCGAGGCATTATCCATTCCATCATCCATACATTCCAGCTTACAGTCTCTGGTATTTCCAAGCGGTCATCATCTCGGTACTGACCAGGCTTGACGATTCATACGGGAACTGGTGTTTTAACGGGAAAGGTCCGCAAACCTCAATATTTTGTCAATAACGAACGTTAATTTTTTAAAATATATGTATCATGATTTTTATTAGGACGAGTGTGACAAAATTCACAGCGACGACTTTTTTGAAAAATGCAGACTTTATATATATATATACTGAATATCTACATGTGTCGTAGCAATTATGTCGGTAAAATGTTCCTTTTGTGCTCATATAAACTTTTATATTGATATATTGAGGTTTCTTCCATGTATTTTTGTGGCAGTTATTACAAGCAACCGAGTAAATTTCTCCTTCAATGACTAAGTCTTTTATTGATTTGAATGGAATAGAAACAAATTTCATGTTGATATTACATAGATTCTTTTCGATTGTAGATACAACAGAGTTAGTAGTCAGGATATATATTTTTGATTCATTGTTTGTTTTTTTTAGAGGTTCGTATATTTTTTTTTGGTGGGGGAGTATTTTATGCGCCTTTTAATTCGTATTGAATGTAATAGAGAAGCATGAAAGTGTTTTCAATGTATATCTCCCCTGCGTTTAAAAAATCCGAGCTGCATATTCTTAGTGCTCATGAGTAGAATCCGATGATTATGCCAAATTTTATTTTTGTTGTTATGATGAAAATATAAATTTATTGGGTCGTTTTTATTGGTCGATTTTTTTTTGACAACGGGTTTTATAATGTTGCTAATGCGGTGTAGATCGATATCTAAGAAGGGAAAGGAATTGTGTTTGTTCTATTTCATACGTAAATTCAATTGTATATTCGTCTTTGTTTTGTTGATCTACTACGTCAGTGAAATCATTATCACAACTTAATCGCAAGGTTATCAACAGTAAATTTTCGCCTTCTCTCATACAACATGTCACTATTCCTGGCAGATACTTCAATGACACAGTGTAGAATACCTACTAACAAAAGTGACGAAAAGAAAAAACTGTAAATGAAATTGGTTAGATAAAAAAAATCAACTATAGCCAACACTAATCTCATTGCATGCATGCGTCGTCGTACAACCATAACAAATTCAACCTGATGAAGTACTGAAGTGACGAAACGCCTCACAAGTAAACTTATATATTAATCCATGTTTGATTAAAACATTTAGACATTTTGTGTTTGTTGAATGTTTTTGTTTATTCTTTCGATTACTTTAAAAACATTTTTTTTTATAGAGTTCCAACTGCTTTCAATCTTGCCCAAGATCATCTTCAGGCGGTTGATTGTTTAGAGGTAATTAATCCATTTGTACGTTACGAAATTTGTAAGTTATAAAAATTGAAATCAAATATAAAACTATGAAAAATGCATATAATGCCTTTCATGGTATTTTTAGTCACCATAACAAGAAACCTATTCATGATTACGAGAAATTTAAAATTAGAATAGACAAAATTTGTCTTAATTATTTAATCAAACATGAAGATATGAAGCCTCTCTCTCCCTCTCTCTCTCTCTATATATATATATATATGTATATATATATATATATATATATATGAAGAATCTTGTATATGGCCATATTACATCAGATAGATAGATAGATAGATAGATAGATAGATAGATAGATAGATAGATAGATAGATAGATAATTTTTATTCAGATCAGACATTGTTTTAGTTTCTTATAAAACCTTTCCCAACTCTGTCTGCCAAAGCGAAATATACGCACAAATACCCTTGGGAAAGGCATTAATCCACCTCTTTTTTCCAGTTATAGGTTAAATAATAGGACAGATTGGGTTCTATAGGTTTTGTCGGCAACTAGTCTACAGCAGAAAGCAATGGCAAGCTACTGCGGGAAGATAATCTGTCCAGTCTGTCAGGTCTCCTTCTAGACATGATCGCCCAAAGCGTGTATCATGTACGCCACTTAACTGACTGATATCTACGACTATGTGACATTTGGCCCATTATTCAGACGTAATTCTGTTGCATTCTTTCTAAATTTTTTTCCATAAATTAACCAATATGTTTGGTTTACATACTCTAACATTTTCGTAGATGACGATTCAAAATCAGGTTTTCAGCTGGATTGAGATTTAGATTTTTGAAGTCGTTAGCTATGAACTCCATATTTTCAAATTCAAAGAATAACAAGTGTCATTATCTTGCATAAAACTAGCCCAGTAAGAGAAGATGATTTCCGGAAGAAATAAATAAAGAGGGATTTTGACAGATAACTGAACGATTCGGCCAACACCAGCCTCATAAAACATAACCAAACCAGTAGACAGCAACCTCCGAATTTAACAGCTATTTTCACACATTTTGGAAACAAATCCTCTTATTTTATGCCGCCTGACACGCTACTTATTGTCAGATTCAATTAAATTAAACTTATTTTCATCGCTTAAGAAGGCTATTGCTAAGTTTTCAGCAGTGCATACCAAATGATCCTTTGCAAAGTCTTCTCTAGCTTTTTTATTCTTTCTGTTGACGAGCGAATTGACAGCAGGCAAATGTGCGTGAAACATATTCCTTTTAAAGCCGCTTCATTGTCGATTGAGAACTTTTATGACAAATGTATCGATTACATGACGTTTTAGATGACATAAAGTTCAGTATCATAAATGATGCCATATGTTTTTGTCTTTTTGGCAAATGCTAACCGTAGACAAGCCGCAATATTCCGCAAGATATCGCTTCGTAGATTCTCAGTAATATACCACAAAAAGTGAATTATTCACTACAATGTGAGTGGTATAGCGGGACCGAGAAGCGTAGGATACAACTCGTAGAATTAAAACTTAGATCGTCTGAGGATATTCTTTGAAATATCGATAGAGTAGCAAGAGAGGTACAATGATTTGGAAATGGGGAAGTGGGTTATAGGGTGGGGCATTACTCATTACCCACTTAGAACGAGTAGACGCTTTTGGACTATCAATAGTGGAGTTCTAGCCAAGATATGGCAACAGCACTCCATTTTCGGACTTAGCTGCTACTAGCAGTATAGCCCGGCGTTGCTCGGGTGTAATGAAATCTTTAAAACTAAGCCATGGTCCTGGATCTCAGACTCTTTGGACGTTGGCACGAAAACTAAAAAGCAGTAGTTGTCTCCAGTTAAAGCGAAACCGTAAACTAAAAGAAAAATAAATGGATGTAAGTCAAACTTTGATTTCCTGGTATCGATAGGAAAATTTTCTGCACTATTGTAAGAACTGCAACCTTGAAACTTCTGAATATCGTTTCTTACGTCTTCTATGAGTGCATCAAATTTGATTAAAATCGGACCACTCTTTCTATAACCAATTTTTTTGATTATCGATTTTCGATATTAATCTAGGGTACCTCGACACAAAACCTAGCTAAGAACACTCGCAGACGCTTATAGTACAACTGTGTATATTTTCAATAAAATCGGTTCAGCTGTTTCGGAGTCTATAGGCAACGGGGACACACACAGACACACACACACAAACAAAATTCCATTTAAAATAAGTTTAGATTAACTTAGAAGTTAAAAGATGTTTGATATTTACTGCAGTAATACAGAGACACGACGATTTAGTCAGCTTCATTAGCAATGGATCGTATAATTGAATTCGACTTGAGGTTTGCTGTGAGTTTAAGTTAAAATAGGAGTTCAGTGCATGAGATAAACATTGAAAGAAGTGGCCTTCATTACAAGAATTGAAAAATTCATAGTCAGTTCTGTAATATTCTATTTATTACATGCTTTGATCGATCGGGTTTTATTTGCAATCGCAAAAATTGTCTTCTGCATAAAAACTTCTCACGGAAACGATTCTTTAAATTTGCAACGTCTTTTCATTGTGATAACTTGGATGAGCAAAATATATATTCGTTTGCATTACATTTTTCTCATTTTCTCAAAATTTGGAAACTATGATATTAAAAGATCCATATATATATATTTTTCAAAATTCAAAGGTGTCGGATGTACATTTCGACATAGGATCTCTAATAGAGATTCTACGTCACGTCAGCGACATTGTTTTGTTCCAAATGGCGAAGGCCCTGGGGTAAAGTGTGGAAGGGGACAGGTTAACAACGATCACAAAGTAGAATAGGACAGAGCTGGTAGTGGCTGGGTTACAGGGTGTTGAAACGGTATATTTAGGAAGGGAAGGAATAGTTTATCCATTATTGAGCTCTCTGCCTGCATCACATTTTAATGTTAAAAATTTTTTAATATTGATTAGGATCAGGTTCTTGGAATTACCTTCCTACTCTTCCACTTCGGATTAAAGAAAAACAATATATATATATATATATATATATATATATATATATTTACATGTCCTTTTAAGAACTGTGTTCTTATCAATTCAAATTCGTAAATAAATACATTAGATACACTGCTAAATGTATAACAAGATGAAGATGTTTAGCAACAAGCTAATCTCCCTGACCATAGCTCTATGAGGCCAATCAAAATCTATTCATAACGTACTTGTCAATAATACAAGTATAGTCTCATTCACCTGTTAAAAAGGCTAAAAATAATGGAAGCATTATTATCAAATCAACAATCAGTAATATGAACAATGAACACAGCCACTATGTGCTGATTGTGTTTAGAATATATCAGTAAGTTAAGTGTCATACATAAAACACGCTTGGGTGATCATGTCTCGGAAGAGACATGACTGACTGGCGAGAAGATTATCCCACACTAGGTTGCCATTGCTTTCTGCGGTAGACTGGTTGCCTGCCAAGGCTATAGAACCCAATCTGTCCTGTTATTTAACCCATAACTGGAAGTAAGAGACGGATTAATACCTTTCCCAAAGGTATTTGCGCGTAAGTGAATGCAATGAATTCAACTGGAATTTGAACTCGGCTCCCCGATTTCTCATTTCGAGCCGATATCCACTGCACCGCAACGCACATCCTCACATTAGAATATATAACATTCCTGTAACTCTAGATACATACAATAAACAAACTTTATATCCAGTTAAAAGTAAAATAAAATGAATCCTTGATAATGGCTAAATATATAGCCGAAATCATTTAGATGAATAAAGCATTTAGACAATTTTTATATAATTTATGTGCTGAAAAGAAAAAAGAAATAACACTTAAAAACTATTATAGAAATTTAAGCACATCACCTAAATACACTATATATATATATATATCAGGTCATCCTTGACCTTTGGGACACAAAACTTGGGTCAAGAGATGGCTAGAAAGAGGGACCTAGGAAAGAATCCAGAGTGAAAAAAAAGATTGTACAAATTATTACGAAAAAAGTCCGCCCCCGTAGTATATAAATGGAAGAAAGAAGAAGAGGGGGAATGAGAGGATGACCCCAATAGAAAGGAGTGGGACCTTAGACACGGCTTTTTCAGACCCACGCCAGGCAGATACGGTCTGGTGTGCTGGAAGCACCAGTAAGAGGTCTACAGAGCAGCAGACTGTCCCAGTAAGTGGGACTTGCCCCCGGATCACTTACGTGAAAGTTGTACGAGATGCGGAAGTAGAAGACATGTGGCCAAATGTTGTGGGTTGAAAAGCGAAGCACCGCCCCCGTGCCAAAAGTGAAGATAAAACCTGAAGAGCTGAACCAGGAAAAAGCAAAAGAACCGCCCCGAGGAAGGAGAGGCAGGGTGGGGTCCGTATAGATAAAAATCAATTACGTCGTTGGGGGTGCGGGCAGGCAGATCATGTTGCAAAGAAGTGCCCTCCAAAAAGAGTGTTGGTTCCGTGAGAACCCCGAACACTTGAAGAGTAGTTGCCTTTATAAAGACAGTAAAGGAGATAGAAGTGGGGCATAGAGGGAATAGAGATTATGGGGAGGTAGTGAGGAACTACTGCTGCCAGCACTCATGTTTGGATGAGCAGAAAAACAGCAAAAGAGAGGGCTTTACATTAGATTAGAAGGAAATACTCGCCCCCTATAAACTTTAAGGCTAAAGTAAGGACCTGTTGGGGGTCGGACGTGATATGGTTGCTGAACCAGATAAAGAGTTGATAGTGTGAATAAAAAGAACCCGAAACAGGTTGAGAAATGGCAGGTCGAATATAAGTAGGAAGGTGTCAGAAATTAAGGCTGGAAACACTGAGTACTACAAAATTCACTGGAAAGAAGTAAAACTGGACAAGAGAAATTGGTCCGGTGTCAAATGTAATTTGGGACCAGATGCCTGGTCGAACAAAGAGAGCTCATGCCAATAATTTAAAATTAGCTGAGCTTGCTAATTGGGAAATGAGTGAGCCCAAAGGTAAAAAAATAACAGGGGAGCGACCCCGTGGAACCAGAAGAGCTGGGAACATATAAAGATTCCGAAAAAGATTAAACAAAGAGATGGAACAGCAACTCATTACAATGAACCCAATAGCAGAATAGCGAGAGAATCCTATGAATAAATCCAAGAATAGAATCTGAAACTTCGTAAACTAGAAGTCGAATTAAATAAATGAAAATAGCGAGAATAAAGATAGGAGTAGTTGGAGAATATTTTTGGGTAGAAGGCGTGTCGTTGTGGAAAATCGCTCGTTGATGCGACAGACTGGCCAGTTGTTAGTAGCGGCGGGGCGTGACATCCAGGTCAAAAGGTGACGCACGCTTGTCTGAAACAATCACCCTACGAATAGTTAATTAACGAGAAAAGAATTAAAAGTTAAAAGGAAAATGAAAATTAAAAAGATAATAAGAGAAAACAATTGACAAATTAACTGGGATAATACGAATGTGAACAGTAATACAGGAATACGGAATCCGATAGAAAAAGAATTTCCCCAATATTACGTTAAGGCATGGTCTGGGTAGATGGTAAAGAAAAATTCTAATAAATTGGTCAGCCGTGATAGGTACTTTAATATTCATTACTGTAGTAGAAGCAGCAATATGGAAACGTATACGCAGATCGTTTGGAGGAAATTTTGGCAAGTTGCTCTGAAAAAAAAAAGAAAAAGAAAAAGGGAGTTACCATACATTGCCCACTTTCCTGATGAACCAACCCAAGCGGAGCAGAAGAGAACAGTGACCAAGAAGGACAAGTCATGAAAACAAAAAAAACTAAAAAACACCTCCATCCACACACATATACCCATATTTCTTATTCTTTTTTCAGGCTGACAGAAGAGACTTTTTAATAAAGGACTTTTAGTTGAAATTGCATGTTTAGATTGTTAGTGTTTGAATAAAATATAGACAGAACCAAAAGTGGAAAAATAACTTTTGCCAGTTGTCTGAAGAGACTTTTTAATAAAGGATATTTGTTTAAATTGCATGCTTAGATTGTTAGTGCTTGAATAAAATATAGGCAGAACCAGGAGTGAGAAAGGAACTTTTTCCAGAATCTTTTTTGTAAATTACTTTCTGTTGAAAAAAAAAGGGGAATAATTATATATGTAAAAAAGAGAACTTTGTGAGACTGCGTGTGACGATTTTTATTAAGGGTTTTTGATCTTTTTTTTATTTACTTGGTGATGGCGCATGCCAATTAAGGGTTTTTGGTTTTTTGTGTCCTTTAAAGAATTTAAAGGACTAGATCGCACACGGAAGTATGTAACCCGTAAAGATAATTATGTAACACGTAATCGCTTTGTTTATGATTGCCTTGTAATAAATGCATGCGAAAAAGAGAAAAATGTAATCCTAAATTTAATACGACGGAGCGAATGAAATTATTACAAGTGGTATTTAAATTTCGGTACCTGCTTGATTTTAGTATCCCCGATCTGAATTTGGCATTTTGGGCTGCGCCTTTTGCTGATGACCATGAATTCGGTTTTCTATTTGTAGTCCTTTCTTGTCACTCTCTTCAGCTACCTTTTGTAGGAGGTCTTGTAGTTTTCTTTCTGTGTCTGCTATCAGCACTGTAACATCTGCATACATTATGTTGTTCAGATTGCACCTCCGATTATGAATTCTGGCATAACTTCTAGGGTCCTCAAAACAGTCTCGCTGTACAAGTTCAATAGATCTGGTGAAAAGACACATCCTTGTCTTACGCCCCTTTCTAACTTTGTATACCTGCAGAATTCGTTATCTGTTTGTATGCAGGCGGTTTGCTGTCAGTAGAAATTTTTGATTATATTTAGGTCCCAAATATGTCGAGGCTGCCGAGCATCCCCATCAATTCTTTGTGGCGTCTTTTGTCGAATGCCTTTGCATAATCGATAAAACATAGGTACAACTCCTTCTTCATTTGTATTGCTCTTTCTGAGAGCATCCTAATCATAAATATGGCATTCCTTGTTCCAGAGTCTTTGAAAAAACCGCATTGTTCTCGTCCTATCTCTGGCCTGATTCTGCTTCTCGCTCTATTCATCAGGATTCGGACGATGGTTTTGTTATATGGTTTATTAAACTGATTGTTCTGTGGTGTTCGCACTCGTTTGACTTGGCTTCTTAATAACTGCTATGAAGATCGACTTGCTGAGGTTATCTAGTATTACACCACTATTATAAATTTCCTTTATTATTTCTGTAATTTTCTCTATGCCAAATTCTTCTAGGGCTATCAGCAGCTCTATTACAATGCCGTCTGGTCGAGCTGATTTTTTACTATTCAGTTTGGCTATTGCAGATTCAACTTTCCAGACTTTAATATTTACTGTCCGTTCACATCTTTGTGTATTATCGATTGCTCTCTCTCTCTCTTGTCGTGGAAATATATTTTATATATTCTTCTCATCGTTGGAGTATTTCCTCTTTCTCCAATATGATTGTTCCATCCTAGGATTTTTTACATCCTTTTGAAGAGCAGATTTTTTATGCCTGCTCAGTCTCTCTACTTCTTCAAATTTTTCATTGAGCCAATCTTTTTTAGACTGCCTGCATTTTCTTCTTATTTCCTTATGTAACTTCCTGTACTCCATTCCATTTCTCGGTATCTTTTTCTGTCTCCTTTGCATCATGTCCAGAATTTCTTCAGTCATCCACTCGTTTTTTCTTCTGCGCCTGATTTATTTTGGGTCAATATTGTTTCCTGATGTCATTATTGCTTTTTTTCGTGAGTCCAGTTTCGAGTTTCCTTTTCCAATTGGTTCTTCGTATTTGATTTTCACGCTGTTAGTGTATTATTTCTGTAGGTTCAGTTCATTTACGAACATGTTGTATTTCAGTTTTGGTGCTGCACTAGGTTTCAATCTCCGGAGTTTCGCACTTAGTTTGGAAATGACTGGGACATGGTCGCTTCCACAGTCGGCACCTCTATAAGTTTTGCATTGAACCACTGCGTAATCAGCGTAAAAATACATAGGAGAAAATCTTATAAAATTACGGAATGTATATGGATGATTAAATTTTGATGAAATACAACATTTTGTTCACTTGTTTTCTTTATCTAAAAATCGAACAGAACTTACGGGATGACCTCATATATATATATATATATATATATATATATATATATATATATATTCTTCAGTAATGAATTGAGTTCTCCAGGTGCCTGATGTATGCATACACCGGATATGTATAACACGCTAAAATTTCCTCCTCTCTCATTCCAAGTGTCAATGGCTTAGGGAGCAGGCACTCCAACTGAAACCAAATCGGTCGAGTTTTCCGGATGGAAGCAACTGGATGTCTAGCCACACTGTAATCATCCATAAACATTCATGTTTCGCTATATATATATATATATATATATATATATATATATATATATATGTTTGTATTATGGACTCTTCCGTTGATTTCGACATATGAGTGTCTAAAAATTGGAGTTTGTTATGATAAGTATTCACACCAAAAAATAGTTTCATACCTTTTATTAATTTTTGAGCATTTAGTTTTAAAGATAGTCTAAAAAGATGTACCGAAATACATAATTTCTGCAAGATTTTGCTTACAAACTGACTTGTTTGATATTTTTTGCATTCCATACATTAAATGATAAATACATTTTGACCTGAAATCTAATGATGAATCAAGCAATATATGCAATTGTTTACATGTATTACATAAGTAAAACCTGTAAAAGTCTGTAAAAAAATTATAAAAAGGCTATTCAATAATAAAAATTCTGATTTTTTGTTAGCTCATAATTAATATAAAGAAACAAATAGATAAAAGTGTCTATAATATCATAAAACCATAAGGCACAAATTATCAGAAAAATGTTTTAAATTTGCATTGTTTATTTAAAATCAAACTTAAAAACTCCAATATATAACATAATACATCATCATATGAAGGTCTTATTTAATGGCATAATGATTTAGTAATAATGTACTTCGGACATTCATCTTGACCGTATACAATTTATAAAGATTCAGTCAATTAAAAATTTTATAATGCTGTGCTATAAGTCTATCTTTGATTACTGGAATGAGCTTCCAACACTAAATTTTGAACCTAAACTTAATCTTTAAATTCATCTCCTCAAAAAAGGGAAAATTTTCATAAAAAATTATTTTGTGTCGTTATTCATGATGTCAATCCCAACTTTTAAATTTTAATGGCTCTAAATTGGATATTCGTTATTGTTAAAGTTAATGTTTAGCCCTTTTTTATTATTTTGCTTTAGAATCATTTATATTTATTTATGATTTTTTCCTTTTTTTTGTCCGCTATCAACAATGTTCCATCTGCATATGGGAAAAATTATGTCCGACTAATAAATCTTGATAGGACTTATAGTTCATTCAGGATCGCCTCGCTGTAAAAGATGAAGACACCTTGCGAGAAGACACCTCGCAATTAGACACATGATTGCCCTGTGCCTCTTTATGCTTTGTGTTCTGCCTGAATGTGATGACTGTCTAGAAAATTTCTTGTTGATGCACTGTTGATTACTTTGTCTACACAGGACCGATATATATATATATATATATATATATATATATATAGATAGATAGATAGATAGATAGATAGATAGATAGATAGATAGATACTACCATAATTATTAGGCCACCCAAGTGTTTTTAAATAATGATGTATTTCATACTAATTTTTATTTTTCACTTCCAGGTGAATAATTGTAAAAGAAAAAAAGAATGGTTCTTTTGTTAATATTGCACAATAACATGTCCATCAAATGAATTTTTGAATATTTAATAATTACCTCTAATGCAGTATCACCAATGAAAGAATGAAGAAAATTTGGACGAGATCATTTTTGCAAAGTAATAATAACAAAAGAACCATTCTATTTTCATTTGTCAATAAATACTACAAATAGTATAAATAAATCATTTAAAAAACTGGAGTGGCTTCATAATTATTGGCGTTACGTTAGTATATATATATATATATATATATATATATATATATATATATATATAACATAGTACACTTTGTATGCAATCCAGGTAATTTCTGATAGAGACGAACTCAAGAGAACTCAATGTTAAATTCATTTATTTAATTTAACAGAGTAATATAATTTATAAAAGATTTTAGATTATTACAATGGGTAATATATATTTCACCGCGTTTTGATGTTATTATCCAGGCTCGTCAGACAGAAATGGTACAACAGTTGGTCCTCAAAAAATATCCCCACCAAAAAAAATCCCTTTTCTTTTATTTAATTTTATATAAACGCTCACATTTCCATATTAGAACAAACATTTGTAACGGTTATTTACGAAAATTTCTCGCTCATTTGAAAAAGAACCCCAAAGAAAGAGGAAAGCGAAGATAAAGAAAAAATAGACGTTTATTAATGAAAAAAGAGAAAAAGGTTGAAAAAGAAAAAAGAGGAAACAGAAAAAACAGAATGGAAAGCAAGAAGAGAAAATGAAAAGACAAAGAGATATAATAACAATAAATACCGTATCACGGGAAATAAATGTTGACACAATTTCTCAAAATAGTGCTTCAAACCACCTAACTGTTCTCTTAGAAAAACATGGAAAAATTTAACTATGAAATTTAATTTCAAATATACCGGAATATATTTACGGTACAAAAAAATTGTACATAATTTTAATACAATTTGAAAATTAACTACTATTACTATTATTTTAATAATTAATGCTAATTTAAAAATAATGTTAAAATAATTATAAATACTAAAATTGAAAATATAAATATAGAAACAGAAAAAATTTGATAAACTTAAAAGAAGGGGGAAATACAAAACAGAAGGAAAGAAAAAAAAAGGAGAAATCACAATAGAACGGATTTTTAAATAATTAAAAAAAATAACAAAAACGCTAGATCGAAACCGACGTATATAATTCATTATTAGAAACGTTACAATGGATTTTTACACTTAAATTAAATTATACCGTCTATAGTGAATATTTCTGGTGAAAAATAAATCATATATCCTAACATAAATTACATTATAACCACTAGCCGTAATTTATTCTTACTGTAGTTAAAATAATAACTCCCAATAAGAAAATATAATTTATTAAAATAAAATCTTCAAGATTATCTAAAATACTAGCAATACTAATCGTAGATAATAATAATAATAACAAATAAAACAATAAAGAGATAACAAATATATGTATGCATACATATATACACATACACACATATATATATTTGTGTATTTACATACATATGCATTTATATATACATGTATGCATCAAACAAAATTTCTGTCAGATGTAATGATAATTATAATAAAAATGATAAAAATACTACTACTACTACTACTAATAATAATAATAATAATAATAATATTCATTCTATCACAAAAGAAGACAAAGGAAATTACAAAAATACCTATAATTATAAACAAAAATAAAAATACAAATACAAATATAATAAGCTTTCGCAGTAAACTAATATTAACTAATATTAACTAATATTTACTAGGTTTCAAAAATTTAGCTGTAATATGATACTAACATACATATAAAATTTAACACTGAAATTCATTTAAAAATATAATGGGATATATTTACGGTACAAAATTAAATTGTGCAACATAATTCAATACAATTTGAAAAATGACTATTCTTACTATTATCCCAAAATATCCTATTAATCTTTTTTAAAAAAATCGTAAAAATAATTAAATTATTAAAAAATGTAACGTTAGAAAGTTAAACATAAAAGGAGGGAGGATAAAAATAAAAAGTAAGATAAAAATTAGAACGATATAAAAAAGAATTTAAATTCAAATAATTTAAAATAAACTTCATGTATCAAACCAACGTCTATTACATTAATATTCATTCTTAAAAAGGCGATAAGGGATTTCCTCTTAAATTAAAATATTTCGATACTAGGATATATTAGCGGTAGAAAATAAATCATGAATCATACCTCTTAATATAAATTACAATATAACCACTAGTAGTAATTTATTTAAAATAAAGTTGAAAAACTAGATAAAAAATTAAAATATAATCTTAAACAAAAACCATTTAAATACTCATAATAATACTAATAATAGACAATAATAATAAAATAATTATAAAAAAATTTAAAATAGAAAATATATATTCGTAATAATAATATATGTATATATATATATATATGTGTGTGTGTGTGTGTGTGTTGATCAAACAAAATTTCTATCAAAGTTTAATAATGATAATAATGATAGTAATAATGATAATTCTATAAAAAACGAGTAAAAAAGAAACCTAAAAATAACTATAAATATAATAATTATAAAAATAAGAATTAAAAACACCAAAATTTTCAAAAATTAAAATTAAAAATTAAAAAATTAAAAGAACCAAATCAACCTTAGCAAAAATATATTGACAGAACATTCCAGATGTTTTCAAAATAAACACTTTTTTAAAAAGTAAATTAATCTAAATTAATATAATTTACACTAATTCAAATCATGATCAGGATTGATCTATACTATTTATAATCTATTTTTTTGTCTGCATTTAAATATCAATTCATTCCGCTGATTTACTAGTTCCTTAGAATTATTATATTTTATAATCATTAATTTCTCATTCAGGCATAAATCGTACCTATCCCTGAAACTGTTGGGAGTATTGGCGTATTTCACAATCTCAATTTGACCAGTGGGATAAATCCTCCGTGTTTAATATTCCAATATTGCTTAGATATGGCAGTTTGATGCTTCAAGGAAGCGTTGGAAAAAGATTTTCTGTGGTTGTATAGTCTCTGCTTCCAACTACCTGCAGAAATCCCTATATAAACTCTTTTATTGCTGGTGTCTTCCACTGGACAAACAGTGGCTTCATAGATAGCTTTGTCGAAATTACGCCTGCCATCAACTGGACAATTTGTCTTATTGATGCAATTACAGGAAGGTTTGTCTACCAAAGGTTTGCTAAAGAAGTCTCTAAGTAATTTGTTATTATGTGAATTGACTATGTTTTGCATGTTTTTTTTTTGTAGTAGAATAACTAATTTTAAGAGATTTTCTATTGAACAAGTTACTTAAGGCGTGGTGTTGGTGAAAGTGTTTACATTGGACAACTTGCAGAAAGGCGGGTTGAACCATATTATTTTTCTTTTTCTAACTTTACTTTTGTTTCTAGTTTTGTCTTTCAATTTTTCTTCGTATAATATTTCATCTTTTAAAATCCCTCTACTTTAGGGTTTCATTGTATATTGTTTTATTCTCATCGAATATTTCATGATTAGAAGATAATTTATTAATTCTAATTTTGACTGTTTTGGGGATTTGTTTTATGATAGATTTAGGGTGATTAGAGTTAACATTAATGTAGATAGGGGATTATTACTTTTTTGATACGGTTGATAATGTAGATAATAATACGGTTAATAATGTAGATAATAATACGGTTAATAATGTAGATAATAATACGGTTGATAATGTAGATAATTATACGGTTGATAATGTAGATAATAATATGGTTGATAATGTAGATAATTATACGGTTAATAATGTAGACAATATAAACAATTAAATTTATGGAAACAAAAAATTGTACAATTTATTCCAAGTACATGCATTATTTATACCTATATTCAGATACGTATATACAAAAAAATCTGCATATTCACTGATACGCAATTGTACAAATGAACTAAAGATTTACACACACTCACAAACACTCACAACACACTCTCACATATATGTGACATTTAGGAAAATATATGACAAACTGCAAATGTTTTCGTGTAACACTTTTTATCCATGAGGGTTTCACACAAACACACACACACACACACACACACACACACACACACACACACACATATATATATATATATATATATATATATATTTAGTGTATCGAGGCAATAAATAATTTCCTAACATATGCTGTTAAATATGAGAGACAATGAATGTCTATTATGTTTAATCATGAGCCGTTCTAAACGTCGTATTTTTGCTTTAATTTCAGTTGAAAATAAAAACAAAATTCTCCAACATTTGGATAATTATTTATTGATTTGCTTCTAAGCTTTCGGCTCACATGAGTCATCTTCAGAGAGGTTATTAAGACGGTAACACAATAACATCCACCTTCACCGACGATTTTATTTTGTGTTGACATAAAACTCCGCTTGGCAACGGCAATAGTTACCAAAAATAATAAACGCAGTTCTCAAATTTGCAATGCGGTTTTATGACGTCACACCGCGTGATAGCGCGAAATGACAACAAGACCATGTAGTCAAATGCAATGTAATATGTTATGTCCGGACTCAAATGTGATTTTATTGAGTGTTGGTTGTTTAGATTTAATTTACAATGTATTGTACCAATTTACATGCCCATTCAGAGATTGCATCTCTGATATTAATAAAAAAAATCCAGTACATATATTGGTTTTACTACAACCACGCTCTCCCGTAGATTTACATGTCATATTTCTGATCAGACTACAATTAAACAACATTTCTCTGAAAAACATAAACATGTAGGTAATATCAGACAGATTTTGGTCAAGAATACGGTGATCCTTACTCATACACACAGTAAGAGAAACCTGCAGATATTGGAGGCCATTTACTTCAAATCTAAGCAACCAACACTCAATAAAATCACCTTTAAATCCGAAATTTTTCCCGCACATATGGAAATTTACAGGTGTAGCTAAACCTATAAATCCACACTATGGATGAACGTGTTGTAGAATCTTTAACAACTACTCCCTAATTTTGAAATTTCTCGCTTGTTTGAAATTTCCAGTCACGCGTTCGTAAACTATCCCTGTTCGTTCTTTTAAAAAACGGAAAAATCTATTCTTGTAAATTGCCTGAAGATACTGAAAGGTTGAAACCTAGTTGTGAAAATAATTCACTTTCAAAGGAAAAATATTCAAAAGTTCTACAATATAAATATACTGAATACTTTTTACTACAACTGTATACTGGTCTAATTTAATAATGTCCAAAAAATCTCTATATAACCCAAAGTCCTGCTACTTTTTCATAGCTGGGCGGAGAAGAGAGGGTATTAGCGTGTAAATGAATATAATGAATTCGACTAACTATCGAACACCGATCATCGATTCCTCAATCCGAATCGCTATCAACTACTCTCCGGTAAATTCATCGAATATTTGTTAATGTGAGATTTACATATTTCGATAAAAATCTGCGAAATAATAAATCAGGTATTTTTAATTTTATCAAAAGTTAAAAATTAAAAAAAAAAAATATATATATATTTTCTAAACATATGTTATTAAATATAAGAGACAATGAATGTCTATTATGTTTAATCATGAGCCGTTCTAAACGTCGTATTTTTGCTTTAATTTCAGTTGAAAATAAAGACAAAAATTCTCCTACATTTGTTTGTGTGTGTGTGTCTGTTCATCTGTCTTTATGTCTGTATTTTTCCAGCCCTTTTATTTTAGGTTTTGCTTTGGGTTTGGCTCTAATAGGTATAATTGTAGTTCTTAGTCTCAGCCATGATACCATTTACTCAGAGGACTTATTTAGCATTCAAATTTCAGTTTACGACGAAAAAACCTATTTGATATCGATACCAGGAAATCAAAATTTGACTTACATTCATTCATTTTTCTTTCAGTCTACGGTTTCGCTTTAACTGGAAGCAAATATTGCTTTTTAGTCTTTCGTGCCAACGTCCAAAGAGTCTGTGCTCCAGAACAATGGATTGGTTTTAAAGCTTTCATTACACCCGAGCAACGCCGAGCTATACTGCTAGTATTATAACCCTAGCCAAACGAAGAAAATATTTACAACGTTCAAAACATTAATTAAAACAGTGCTCACTATAGAAAAAGAGCTATGAATATCTGTTGAAAAAAAAGTACACTTTTTTAGTAGATTGTAGTTTGGACATGTTCTAAAATTTAATTCATAATAATTATATTATAAGATATATATATATATATATATATATATATATATATATATATATATATATGCCTGTGTGTGTGAGTAGAAATAATTTCGATAGACTTAATTTTTTATATATATAGAAAATGAAGTATATCGATAGGCACAACTCTTGATACACCGAGCTATATAACACAGATATATTTGTAAACATTGCGATAACATCGACAGAGAATTATTAATACACATGTATATAATATTATTTTGTCTTCAACTCGGATGAGATATTAGCAAATGAAAAATGTAAATCCTGAGTGAAATAAACACCAATACAACATATCAGCACAAGTATCTTACTTTACAATGGTGTGAGAATAAATGTTGTAAAGAATCTATGTCTTATTCACAATTATTTATTATGTGGATTTATTTATTGCTTTGCCTGATGAAATGACGATGTTTAAAAACATGGAAACTATTGACGTCGTCTTTTTTAATATGAACTTTTTAATTCAATCCAGCAAATTTAACAGAATCCGTTATTTTAAAAATGTTCAAAGTTAACAAAAATCGCGGTAAAGATATGGACTTTATGATATTATTTATCATATTTTACTATAAGTAACTTTTTTCTAAAATCCAGTCAAGTAATTATTAAATTTTATAATTTCCTTCGAAATTTCTTAGAGAGTGCTTTATTTTGGGGAGAAACGTCCTCCAAGAAGACGACTATACAATAACGCTTGAAAATATACAGTCATCTGCAAAATGTTCTGTTCCGCTGTATCACTGCTAATCAGTACGGTTAGCCAAGATTGAAACCCGACCGAACTGCCATCAGTCCGCCGTTCTACCTTTAAGCTATATGAGTTCGGCATGAACGATGCATAGATGCTTGAGTAACAACAGTTCTTTCAAAGTCTACCACCCTTCCACAGTGCTCAATCAGGGTTATAGTCGTCTTCTTGGAGGACGTTTCTCCCCAAAATAAAGCACTCTCTAAGAAATTTCGAAGGAAATTATAAAATTTAATAATTACTTGACTGGATTTTAGAAAAAAGTTACTTATTTTTTTTACTTATTTTTATTTTTAAAATAACGGATTCTGTTAAATTTGCTGGATTGAATTAAAAAGTTCATATTAAAAAAGACGACGTCAATAGTTTCCATGTTTTTAAACATCGTCATTTCATCAGGCAAAGCAATAAATAAATCCACATAATAAATAATTGTGAATAAGACATAGATTCTTTACAACATTTATTCTCACACCATTGTAAAGTAAGACACTTGTGCTGATATGTTGTATTGGTGTTTATTTCACTCAGGATTTACATTTTTCATTTGCTAATATCTCATCCGAGTTGAAGACAAAATAATATTATATACATGTGTATTAATAATTCTCTGTCGATGTTATCGCAATGTTTACAAATATATCTGTGTTATATAGCTCGGTGTATCAAGAGTTGCGCCTATCGATATACTTCATTTTCTATATATATAAAAAATTAAGTCTATCGAAATTATTTCTACTCACACACACAGGCATATATATATATATATATATATATATATATATATATATATAATTATTATGAATTAAATTTTAGAACATGTCCAAACTACAATCTACTAAAAAAGTGTACTTTTTTTTTTCAACAGATATTCATAGCTCTTTTTCTATAGTGAGCACTGTTTTAAATTAATGTTTTGAACGTTGTAAATATTTTCTTCGTTTGGCTAGGGTTATAATACTAGCAGTATAGCTCGGCGTTGCTCGGGTGTAATGAAAGCTTTAAAACCAATCCATTGTTCTGGAGCACAGACTCCTTGGACGTTGGCACGAAAGACTAAAAAGCAATATTTGCTTCCAGTTAAAGCGAAACCGTAGACTGAAAGAAAAATGAATGAATGTAAGTTAAATTTTGATTTCCTGGTATCGATATCAAATAGGTTTTTTCGTCGTAAACTGAAATTTGAATGCTAAATAAGTCCTCTGAGTAAATGGTATCATGGCCGAGACTAAGAACTACAATTATACCTATTAGAGCCAAACCCAAAGCAAAAACAAAAATAAAAGGGCTGAAAAAATACAGACATAAAGACAGATGAACAGACACACACACACAAACATCTTGCCTTTTACATATATATATATATATATATATATATATATATATATATATATTATCTATTTTCGGCACTATTGTAAGAATTGCAACCTTGAAACTTCTGAATATCGTTTCTTATATCTTTGTCTTTGAGTGTATCAAATTTGATTAAAATCAGACCACTACTTCTATCATCCGATTTTTTCGATTATCGATTTTCGATATTTATCGGGGTACCGCGACACAAAACCTAGCTAAGAACACTCGCAGATGCGTATATTACAACTGTGAAAATTTTCAAGAAAATCGGTTCAGCCGTTTTGGAGTCTATAGTTAACGGACACACACACAGGCGCACACACACATACACATACAGACAAATTTCCATTTATAAATAAGTTTAGAGTAGATATGGATACAATACATATACAATATATATATATATATATATATATATATATATATATATAAATATTATAACATTTGGATATATTATAATATATATATAGATTATATACAGTATCTATCTATCTATCTATCTATCTATATAATTTTTTAAAAGTAATGCGTAAAAACAGAGCTATTTAATTTTCCTTACATTTTCTTTGACACTTTCCACCTATCAACAAGCCTATGACTCCAATATATTAATGTCTCTTACAAAATTGAAAACAATTAAAATAAAAATGATTCAAATATTCGCTTACATTTACTATTATTTATTAATCCTATAAACAAATATAATTATTTAAAATAATAACACAATGTGCATAATTACTGAACGTAAACTATGTCATATTATTTTGACTACACTGTTTTTTTAATGAAGATATTCAAGTATGATATTTTTATATCACAATATCATTATTTCTGCTTTTTCTAAAACAATTTGTATACAAGCATAGAAGTATAGGACAACATTACGTTCATATACAAATGTAAGAATTAAGCAAAGCAATACAAATGTTATGAATTAATTTGTTTCCCTTGTTTGGCCTGTGACCTGGAGTCATAATAAACAACAAATATTGTGGTATTAACGATAATACTCTTAATATAGTTTATTATTCACAAATCACCCCTAAACAAATCTTGAGTAAAATGTTCATAGCGACTGAGAGAATTTAATGGTGAATTTCGTTTCTCCTAATTTAGTGTTGTTTAAAACTATTCATGCTCGAATGAATGAATGAACGTAGGACAATTCTGATTAAAGAAATTTTAATGCAATTGAGTAAAAATATTGGCAAACAAATCAGTGAGGTTTGTACACAGGAGAAGGTTCAAATCAAATGAAAAATCATTTGATATCAGTCAGTCAGTTAAGTGCCATACGTAATACACGTTTGGGCGATCATGTCGCGAAAGGGACATGACTGACTGGGCAGAAGATTATCCCGAAGTAGGTTGCCATTGCTTTCTGCGGTAGACTGGGTGCCGACCAAGGCTATAGAACCTAATCTGTCCTGTTATTTAACCCATAACTGGAAGGAATAGACGGATTAATACCTTTCCCAGGGGTATTTGCGCGTAAGTGAATGCAATGAATTCAGGTGGAATTCGAACTCGCCTCCCCGATTTCTCGTTCCGAGCCGATATCCAAAGCACCACAACGCACATCCTTGATATAAGAAAATAAAACAAGATTATGTTAACAAAAACAAATTACTTATATTGATAGAAGTAAAGAATTGTAAATATTTATAATTCAAATTTAATCATGATAATATAATTTAGGCTTTAAGGAAAATGTATGGTTTAATACAGAGTTATAATAACAATTTTATTAAGACATTTAACCACTATGTATTTTAATATAATTTTGTTTTAGCATGATCTTAAGCAGAAAAGGCGAATGCTAAGTTTTCATTAATCATTAGTATAATGTGTTAAGGAAAATGTATCGTTTAATACATTAAACGTCAATAAACTACATTTACTTCTTCTTTTTCTATGTGCCCTGTCCTTTCAGGACGTAGGCGATCATGACTTTCCACATCTCCCTATCCCTGGTGGCTCTTAGCTGGCTTTCTCCTGTTACACCAATCAACCCCCGTCCCATCATCCACTTGATCAGGTCATTCAAATATGTTATCCGCTGCTTTCCTCTGTCTTTTTCCCCCTCTATCTGGCCTGTTAATATCAGGTTCTCCAAGCCCTCCTTCCTCATTGCATGTCTCATCATTTGTCTCTTTCTGATGCTCAGTATTAATTTCCTTTTTGTTCCATCATTTCCAAAACCTCATCATTGCTCACATGCTCGATCCATGATATTCGCAGCATCCTTCTGTAGAACCACATTTCAGCTGCTTGAAGTTTTTCCTTCATCTTCGATGATATTGTCCAGCATTCCCTGCCATATTGAAGAACTGACATCACATAGCAATCAAGTACGCTATTCTTTATTGCTTGCGAAATTGTCCTGTTTCTTAATACTTTACTCAACTTTTGGAATGCTTCCTTCGCCATGCCAATTCGCCTTTGGATCTCTTTGTCGCACTTTCCGTCTTCTGTTAAAACACTTCCCAGGTATTTCAATTTTTGTACATTTTTGATTTTATATTTCCAACCTGTATTAGGCATTTTGTTGAATCATATTTATTATTGTTATTTATTATGTAATAAATAATTTTATATTAGGGGATGGCGTTACGGTGGTTTTATTTCTAATATCTTGAAGCTTTCAGCAAATATATAAGTAGATTGATTTACGAGCAATCAGTGATACTTACGATACTTAGGAGATTTATTCTCATTTTCACATTTATCATTAATGTATATCTCATGTTTATGTCTAGAGCTCATGTGTATATTTAGAAGGTTTCATTTTTGCTGTTAGTGTGAAATACATATGGTATTCTAGTGATTTAAATTTTTCAATATATTTAGGTTCTTTATCTAGAGAGAAAGGACTACGGTTTTTGAAGGTTCTTAGATAAAACCTAATATTATGCACTTTTTAGTTTCCTTGTCATTATGTGAGTTTACTTCTCTATATAATCGTTATTATTTGCTGATTTGTTCTATTCTAATTTAAATTTACTTATCAAATGTAAACATAAAAATCAGATACAAATCTATGTTAAATGTAAAAAATTGCCTGAAATTTCTAGATATTTATAAATGTTAAATGTCATTGATTTCATATTTTATTAAATGTTAAAATTTCAATAATTAATAGAATTCACTTCGGCGTTTCAAAATAGAAAGGTTAGCATGGTGACTATTACTTTCTGAGTGCATTCCGTCCTGCTGATGATGTTCTTACTGAACAAACTTTGACAAAAGAATAGAAATTTAAAAAATCTAACTGGTTTTCACATATTACGTCTTAGATACTTTATTCGAATATTTCATATCAGTAAATTTATTTTTTAAGAATTTATATTATAATCGATGTAATATAAATATTTAGAAACAGAAACACACGAAAATGAAAATCTGTAATCTCAGATTTGTATAAGAACCTGGTTATGAATATGATTAAACTAAGTAGGCGAAAACATTCGCTCAGAAAGTTTCATTAAAGTCTAATCTAGTCTAATCACTTACTTACGTTTACTTATACAGCAAAAAAGATGACACTGAGGGCGACACCAATTAGCAACGTTTTGTTTTATGCGTTAACACAAATATCAGGTCACCTGTGTTTTATTTGTCTAAACCATTCATATGTATTGGTCAATGGTACATTATAGACAGTAAGATTTTTATCATAACTAGGGGAAAAAAGAGTTTCAAGAGGTTCAACCTGACCCGTTCCAAATTCTCATTAATTCCTTAAATACGATCTGAAAAACGGCAGAAAATGTCTAAAAAATTTGAGAATTTTGAGCCGACAAGGATTTCATGATTGGGCCGCATGAGACAAACTTGTATCGAAGAAATATTTTAAAAGATATTTGTTCAAAGGAAACAAAATTGAAATATTTGTTAAACTAGCTATGCCACTTTCAAAGAAAAAAAATCACGATGTAAAATCTACGATCTCAACATATTTGGGAGAAATAACCTTATATGAACCCATTTTTTGATCAGCTAGGACTGGGAAACCTCACCAGAAAAGAGGAATATATAGATTCACTAAACAAAAAAAAAAACGGAAAATATTTTTTTGAAAAATGTGTTCCTCTTAGGTACCCAGGTTATTCCTAATACAACAAGATAACAACGTGAAATATATTTAGAAACCCACATCGGAATGGTTTTAAAGGAATTAGTGTTAGCTTTCACAATCGCCTGACCAAAATCAAATCGAAAATTTGCAATAGAAAACAAAATATATTTTCATAAATGGAAACCAGTGATTATGAACAATTTTGACTAAAAATATCAGATGAGAGAAGCAGAAACTTATTAAAGTCTGCAGAAATGACTGTTATCAATGATCAGTACCAAATGAGGATATTAAATATACTGATACTGAAGATATTAGGATCAAATGTTTATCATTTTGAAAACTGACCAATAATATTATTAATGCCTGATTTAATAAAAATTAATTTATTAAAAAGCTTTATTAAAGCTGAGTTGATAAATATATTAAAATAACATTTGGATTGATCAATCGAAAAATAAGAAAAATCATCTTTAGCGCCCAAGATATATATATATATATATATATATATATATATATATATATAGAGAGAGAGAGAGAGAGAGAGAGAGAGAGAGAGAGAGAAAGAGAGAGAGAGAGAGAGAAAGAAAGAAATAGTAACAGAGGGAGTTTATATACACACGGTGGTCCTAAAGTAAATGGACAGTAAATGACAACATTTATTTTGAAATTACATATACAATGATATTTACTAATATAATTATTACAA